>JTEE01000251.1:530098-552456 GCA_002896455.3 Chlorella sp. ArM0029B
CCGCCTCCCCCTCCCGCACCGCCCTCGTCTCCCTCTCCTCCGCAGCCCCCTGCACCATGCACAGCCCTGACACACGTAAGTTCCCAGCCCCTAACCCACCCAGGCACCGCTGGGAGGCAAATCCTGCATGAGCTGCATAGTCCTTGGCTGCTGCTCCCCAGCGGCCGGGCCTCATGAGAACACTGCTGCAAGTTGAAGCCACACGCTGGTTTTGAGTGCTGCCCCCCCACCCCCCACCCATGCACAAATGCCCTTGCAGCCCGCAAACGATACCCAGCTCAGGGGTACCATCTTGCTGCTGGACGGCAGTACCGCTGACCTGGTCATTTCGTACAGGCAGAGCGTCACAATTGACGGCATCAAGGCCGGGAGCCTGGACGAGGATGAGGGCCTCACCCAGGTAGGCCTTGCGTGCAGCAAGCAGGAAGGCAGGAGTGCAGGATCCTGCCTCTCTGAGGTTCTCCACGACACATCTGCACCGCACACCCATGTGCCGCTACAGTGCTCTTAACAACAAACAAAAAGACGGGATACCGCAGGGCCCAGAGCTACCAGGAAGTCTGCTTTGCACGGAGGAGGAGGCCTCTCTGCTGGACAGCTCCCGGAGTGAATGATTCCAGGTGGCCCGCTCCTGCCGCCGTCAGATCTGCTGGAGGTGCCCATGCCATGCCACAATTTCTTGTTTCGTACAGGTTCGATCTAACCCCAATTCGTTTCTTCTATTTACTGTTTGAATTAGCACTGTCCTCTTCCCTCCCCATCCATTGCCCACCTGCAGACCTACACCGGCGGCTCCGGGGCCAACTGCCCCTGCCGGGTGTTTGGTGTCGGCGGCCTCTGCATCCCTCTGGGAGACACCCTCAAGCGCAGGACCACTGTGCGCTACGTCTGCAATGCCACGCTGGTCCAGGATGCGGTCACAAAGACAGATGTCGTGTCTGCCTGCGTGTACGATGTCACTGTCTCCACACCGCGAGCCTGGTGAGTGGGTTACGGGCTTTTGCTTTTGCTTTTTCGGGCTTACAGCCTGTTTATCCGCAAAGAAACTCGAGACACAGAGGGGGCACACAGGACGCACACTGCTGGGCAGCGTGGGGTGGCATGCGTGCTGCGTGTAGGAGGGAGCGTGGTGCAGAGCAGGTTGCTTGGGCAGAAGAAGGAGCCTTGCCGATCACTGAACCCGCCACTGCTTGCCGGGAATGCACCGTCGAAAGTCAGAAACGTGACACCATGCCACTCCCCTGCTCCCACCCATGCCTCTGCAGCCCTCTGCTGTGCTGAATCTGATCCGATGTGAGCACTCCCCGTCTGGGCAGCACGCGCACCTCATCAATGGACCAACGAAAGAACCCGTCTGATCAACACATGCACACCAACACAACGCCAATCAAACAAGTCGACCAACATTAATCAACACATGCACACCAACACAACGCCCAAATTGATCAACATCGAACAACCCGTCTGATGAACACATGCACACCAACACCACGACAACCCGTCTGATGATTCATACTATTTATCCGATTTGGGTTGCGCTGTGCCTTGCGTCGTGTAAGCGGCAAGGATGTGGCCTCAACTTCAGGACCCACTTGTTACATTGCACGCCGGAGCAGGCAGAGGTGCTGCCGTGGCGGGACAGCATGTCACACACAGCGGTCCTTCGAGTCACTAGCTTGGCATGTCAGTTTGGCAAGGCAGCGGCTTGCTGTGCTATGCCCCTCTGTCTTCCAACTCTGGTAGGAGTTTGAGAGCAAGACCCTTTTGATCAGATTTTGATCAAATTATGAACATTTGAGTGCCGCCACAGCGCCTGCGCTGCCACACCAGAGGGCGGGGGATCCATCACTGCACCCTCTTGCTCAGGTTCTTCACGCCGGCGCCGACGCAGGACAGGAAGATTGTCTGGCTCTCCCGCTCCGGCCGCACGCTGCGCGAGGGGGCGGGGAGGGGCAGTGCAGGGCAGGGGTGAATCAGGGCACGGGAGGGGCAGGGCAGGGCAGGGGCGAATCAAGGCAGGGGTGGGAGGGAAGAAGCGGGTTGGCAGGGCAGAGGTGGGGGAGTCTTGAGGAATACGTATTAAAGCCACCAAGCAAGTGGTGTGACAGGGGAAGACGATGCAGGGCGCCACAGGTCTGTGGCATGCTTGCAGTTGCTCCGCCCACGCAAGCTGACTGCCCTACGCACAAAGCACCAGTGCCAGGTGGCCACGTCCCAAGGGCCCTTTATAAAAGGAAGAAGCGGGCGTATTCTGGGGGGGGAAGGATGTTGTCTCTTTCCAGAAAAGAACAACAACCAGTGTGGTTGCTTTTAAGGCAGCCCACTTGAACTCGACACAGACATACCCTCCTGAATGTGGCGACGTTCCATTCATAACAACCCAAGCGCTCCTCGCATTCGTCACGTCGCTCGACCAGAGCAGCTCACTCACTTGAATTGGACGTTGAAGAACTCCCGGATGTGCCGCAGCGTGCGCACAGCGTGCGGCGTCAGCGGCCCCAGCCGCACCTCGCTCATCTCCTCAGGCCCAATCGCGCACAGCAGCAGCACCAGCGCCTGTGGCAATGTGTAGGGAGAGGGGTGCAGGGCGGCGAGCAAATGGGAGCGCTGGCTGGCTGGCAAGTATCCACCCTCAGGGCAAGCATGGACCCTGCCCCACATGGCACCTGCTCCGGACCACCCCCGCCCCCTGCGCCTTCCCTTTGTGCACAGTACGCCACTCTCCCAGCCCTGCCCTCCCTAGCAACATGCCCCTGATCCCCGCGTCTTGCAGGCCCACAGTGTAGCCACCACCCCAGGGCCAGCATCGACCCACATGGCGCCTGCTCCACGACAGCCCCCGTCTGCCCTCACCTGCCCGCCCCACGCACTGCGCCCATCCTTCCAGCCCTGCCCTGCTCCTCGCCACGGACACTCCACTGCCTGCATCTCCCCGCCCCGTGTGCCCTGCTCCCCGCCACGTGCAGGCCCCTAGTGCAGCCACCACCCCAGCCGGGCTCCTCTCTAGACACCCACCTACCCAGCCAGTCCCCCACCAGACACCCACACACCCACACATCAATCATCTCATCAATCACCCCACCCCAATCTCAACAATCACCCCACCCCACCCCACCCCTGTCACCCACCACCCACCCACTCTCATACAACCACCTCTCCCCCCCTGACCTCACCCCGGACCTCACCTGATGGCTGCTGTCCCACCACCCTGCGGTGTCACCCCCACCAGAGCCTGTCCCGTCTCCGCCTCCCCCTCCCGCACCGCCCTCGTCTCCCTCTCCTCCGCAGCCCCCTGCACCATGCACAGCCCTGACACACGTAAGTTCCCAGCCCCTAACACACCCAGGCACCGCCGGGAGGCAAAACCTGTGCTTGCAAGACCTGCCTAGTCCTTGGCGGCTGCTCCCCAGCGGGCCTCACCTGATGGCTGCTGTCCACCACCCCTCCTCTTGACACCTCCTCCATCAACAAATGCGCCGCCCGCTGCCCGATGTCCTCTGGCACCACATCCGCCTCCCCCGCCGCTCCCCCTGCCGCCGCTCCAACCTGCTCGCTGCCCCGATCCAGCGCCGCTGCCGCCTCTGCTGCCACGAGCCGCCCGCTGGTTGTTTCTGCTACTAGGGTGATGCCGTACCCCGGAGACTTCCCGGCAGAGGGGCCCGTCATGTGGTCGGTAAAAATGTACACGTCAGCAAGCAGCTGCAAGGGGGGGAGAAAGGGGAGGGGACGCACACACATGGTGAGGCCGGCCTGTGATACCGCGAGCGGGGAGGCGGGGAGGTAGTGCACACGTCAGCAAGCAGCGGCAGGGAGAAAAGAGGCGAAGGTGTGGAAGTGTGCGTCGTGGCAGGGGCGAATTGGGTGCTGGAATCCCCTGGAGCAGAGGCTGCTTGCACCAGCCCAGCTCTGCCTGCCCAGTGCACCCTGCTGGACACGGCAACCACCGTCACCTCCATCACCCCTTCTCTGCACACGATTCCTCCTAGCCGGCCGTCTCTGCAGCCGACCTGCCGCCCCGGGCCTCACCAGACCCTCTCCCCCACCCATCCGTCACCAGCCGCCTCACCGCGCCCTCCCCCACACCCACACCAGTCATTCCTGCCCCCTGCACCCCACACCCTCATCCCATCGCTGCACTCACGTCATTCAGCACTCCTCGTGCGCCGTCCACCATTCGATTGCTGGTCTGCGGCGACACGCGTGCGCTGTACGCCACCCCGCGTATCCGCTTCACCATCCCTTCATCAATCATGCTGATAGCCGGCAGATGCTTCACCACTGGCAGCTTCACAATCACCTCGCCGCCGCCCAGAGGGGGGGCGCCGCGCCGCACCACCTGCGGAAGGGGAGATGCAGGGAGGCGGAGTGGTGTGGGAACAAGGCAGGCGAAGGGAAGGCGGGGGATGTCAGCCAAGCGGCAGCCGCTGCACCAGGAGAGGTGCTGGTCTTGGCTGGGACTCGCCGGCAGCGCCTCTTCCACAGCCCCGCCGCTCCACCTGCCCACCACATAGAGCCCAAAGCCGCCAGCTGCACTGTACTGTCTGGCCCAACCCCGAGAAGAATAAACAGAAGATTGCAGCCCGAGGGAGTGGGGTTGAGGAAACCAACAGGAAATAGAGCCAACTGCACCAGTCACCTAACATGGACCACACCCATAGAGCCCAAGCATCGTCCCCATGCATGTCTACCCAACCTTGCCCCACGCCCGCCGCCTGCATATACACCTTGCTTCCCTTGACACATCATCACACCAGCTGTCTGCCCATCCTGCCAGCCGCCCTCAGCCACCCCCCCACAGCACCACACACACCTATGCATGAACAGGCAGCCAGCCCCCGCTGCCATGCCACCCCTAGCCAGCTGCATGCACACACACACACCCAATGCATAGCCGATACAGCGCTGCCACCTCTCTGAAATCTCCCACCGCTCCGCTCTACCCACCCCACCCCTACACCTTGAGCTCGAACCCGTCCTCCACGCCGGTCAGCGTGCGCAGCAGGGGGAAGGTGACTGTGCGCCACACATCCACTCCGCAGTCCGTCCCATCATTTGTCACCCCCCGCAGCGTCATGGTCAGAGGCTTCTTGCCCCACAGGGCAATCAGAGACAGCGGTTCTAGGAAGTAGCCAATGGCTCGGGAGGTGCCGCAGTCGTGGTCGTGCCCCAGCCCACCGCCCGTCACAAAGCCCGGCTTGTAGCGCAGGCTGGTACCTGCCGGCCGGGGGGAGGGGGTGGGGGGTGGTGGTTGGGAAATGTGAGTGTGGGCGTGGGCTAGGGGCGGCAGAGTGTGGGCGTGGGCTAGGGGTGGCAGAGTGTGGGCGGTGCCTCCAGACATCATCCCCTGCAATTGGTGAGTAAGAGGCTGCCACCTACAGCCTGCTGGTGTGGCTGATGTACATACGCCACAGGGGTGCACCCTCCCCACTTTGCACATGTCCGCCTCACCCACTGCCCCTTCGCTCCACCCCCCACCCCCACCCCTGGCGGCCCACAAGCCACCGCCCACCCACCCAAGGGGTCTGTTGTACCTCAACACAGCAACACCTTTTCCACCCCCTGCAGTTACCACCCGATGCACCCCTGGTTCTATAGAAAGTGCCCACCTGTCTCGTTGATTTCTATGATGCACCCGTTTGTGACCTTTTCAATCAGGCGCAGCAGGGACGCCTCATAGTCCCGCAGCCCCGGGTGTTGATCGTCCACTCGGATGTCATCGATGCGGATGGAGCGCCCAGATATGGTGGCGCACACCAGGCGCTGCCGGAAGGACTGTGCACCGCGGAAGCGCAGCATTGTGCGCCGCTGGGCTGGGGAGCGGCGGCAGCAGGGGTGTGCTGGCGGCGGCGGCGGCGGCGGAGGCAGGCGGGGTGGGGGCGCGCACTCGAGCTGTGGCGGGGGCTCCGCTGACTCGGCGTGTGTATTTAAATAGCCCTTGTGAGCCTAGTGCTGCTACCGGAAAGCTGGGAAGCCGCTGTCAACTGCGCACACATGCAAGGTGCGGAGCTTGTGCAAGGTGGCGGCTGTTCTTCACGACTCGAAATATGCAGTCGTTTGATGGTGCTCACAGGCCAATTGCTAGGGATCCGAAGAAAATGCGGCGCGCGGGGTGGAAAGGTGCGTGTTGAGCCACTTTGGCAGCGCGCTGCGCCCTCATCTTGATCACCCCGCCTGTCCAACGGTTTGCTGTCCCCTCGGAAGTGAAAACTAGAGGTGCAAGAGGCGCACGGGCAGCAGTTGAGGCCAACACAAAGTTCGACTGCAATGACGACCGCAAACGGGGCGGCGCCCCACGACAGGGACATGAAGGCGGTGTTCCCCGAGGCCATGAAGACCCTGGCTCAGGCGGACCCAGAGGTGGCGGCCATCATCGAGGATGAGAAGCGGCGGCAGTGGTGCGCTGTGCCGCTGCCTGCCGCCTGCCAAGAGCGCGTGTGCACCAGTACTTGCAGCTTACTGTGGGCTTTGTTGCTTGGATGCGGGCATGCAGACACATCTCACCCGTTTGCAGAGGCCACAGGCGTGCAGTTCCACACACGCCAGCGCACGCCTGCTCGCCAAATCGCCGGCCCGCCCGCCCACCGTACTGCCCCCCAGCCACGCACGCGGCTAACCTGCCGCCGCCGCCGCCGCTGTATGCTGCCTGCCATCCACGCAGGCGCGGCATCGAGCTGATTGCCAGCGAGAACTTCACCAGCCGGCCCGTCATGGAGGCACTGGGCTCCTGCCTCACAAACAAGTACAGCGAGGGGCAGCCGGTGGGTGGGCCGGGCCGGGCTGGGCTGGGACGGGCAGACAGGGCTTGCTTGCTCCCCTCGCTTGGAAACCGGCAAGCGCGGTGCTTTCCCTTGCTTCGGTGCTTCTGCGTCGATTGAGAGAAGTGGTTGCAGTGTTGAGGCGTGATGAGCAGTGGCTGGCTGCTGCCAGGGCCTGGCCGGCCTCTCGCTGGTACCGCACCCGCTGCTGCTGCACACGGGTTGCCCGCCCCTGCCTGCCCGCCCGCCTGCGCCACCACAGCGCGCCAACTGCTGTGCTCCTGCGACCTCTCTGCTGCAGGGCGCCCGCTACTATGGCGGCAACGAGAACATTGACAAGATTGAGAACCTGTGCAAGGTAGGCCTGCGCAACGGTCCTGGTGTGCTGAGCTGACGTGGCAGGCATTGGGCGATGTCAACAGTAGCACCTGATTCTGCCGCCGCATATGCTGCTGCTGAACACACACTGCTGCTGCTGCTGCTGCTGCTGCTGAACCGCGTTGCTGCTGAACAACGTTGCTGCTGCCGCATGCCCACTGCTGCTGCGTGCATACCCACCCACTGCGACACACCTGTGCTGCTCCCTGCTGCACACCCCTACTGTTGAGTTGCTTCCCGCTGCCCACACGCCCGTGCTGTGCTGCCCACTGCTGCCTCTACCTCATTTGCTGCTCCAATGCTGCAGGCTTGCGCCCTGGGGGCCTTACACCTATGCTGCAGCAACCCTGCAAACAAAGCTCACTGCTGCACACCTTTGTTGCATCTTTGCTACACACCTGTGTTGCATCTTTGCTGTGCTCCTTATAGCTGCACACACCCACTGCTGCTGCTCCCCCTGTTTCAGGCCCGCGCCCTGGAGGCGTTCCACCTTTGCTGCTCACTGCTGCACACCTTTGCTGTGCCCCTCATAGCTGCACGCACCCACTGCTGCTGCTCCCACCCACCGCTGCAGGCCCGCGCCCTGGAGGCCTTCCACCTGGACGCCGACAAGTGGGGCGTCAACGTGCAGCCCTACTCGGGCAGGTAAATTGCGGTGTTGAGTCCCTGTTCGTTACATGTATGTTTCTTGAACTCACACTCCTGAAGCAAGTAGTGGGGCGCCGTTGTGCAGCAACACTCGGGCAGGTACAAGCAGGAGGGTTGGCGTGGGAGCCCCGCCAACATTTCTGTTTGCACCGCCCTACTCAGCCCTCGCGACGCACTATGCACCTGCCCTCCCTCCATTCCAACCCCAACCCTCTTCCGTGCCCTCATCCACAGCGCCGCCTACCCTGCAGCTCACACCGCCCTCGAGCCCCTGGTGCCCTCTCGCCCCGCCTGCCTGTCCTCCCCTCCCATGCCCCCACCACGTGTTCAGCCCCGCCAACTTTGCTGTCTACACCGCCCTGCTCAACCCTCACGACCGTATGCCTGTGCCTGGACCTCCCTTCCTCCCACCCCATGCCACCCATGCTGCAACATAGAGCTTCAACCGTTGCCCCACTCACAGCGCCGCCAAGCATGCAGCCCACACCGCCCTCAAGCCCCCGCTGCCCCCTCTCACCCCCTGCTGCCCGACATGTCCTCCCCCACCTCCTCTGCTCATGCAGCCCCGCCAACTTTGCTGTCTACACCGCCCTGCTCAACCCTCACGACCGCATCATGGGACTGGACCTGCCCTCTGGAGGCCACCTCACCCACGGCTACTACACCGCCGGCGGCAAGAAGATTTCGGCCACCTCCATCTTTTTCGAGTCCCTGCCTTACAAGCTCAACCCAGAGGTGGGTAATATCTATCTGTTTAACTTGTGTTTATAATCTATATAATCGAATCGATCATCTTCAAGGCCATGCCCTACCAGCGGAACCCAGAGGTGGGCGGGTAGGATGGTTGGCTTACCAGTCCGTTGGTCCTGAAGGTGAAGGAAGAAGAAGCATTCAATGTCTGCTTGGGGGAGCTGGGGCTGGGGCAGGCGTGAGCGGCGGGAGGGGTTCTGGCAGGTATGCCGCACCGCATTGCCTGCCCCACCATCTGCCCTTCACACTCAGCATCTGCATTGTACTGCCTGCCCTGCCACGTGTACCGCAGACCGGCTACATTGACCGCGGCAAGAAGGAGGACAAGGCTGCAAGTTCATTTGCTGCTGTACCGGCCAATGTACTGCCTGCCCCACCACCTGTACTGCAGACGGGGTTCATCGACCGCGACAAGCTGGAGAACAAGACAGCTGCAAGCTCATCCACTGCTGTACCGCTCACCGTATTGCCTGCCCCATTACCTGTACTGCAGACGAGGTACATGAATCATGACAACTTGGAGGACAAGAAGGCTGCAAGTTCATTTTCTGCTGTATCGCTCACTGTACTGCCTGCCCCATTACCTGTGCTGCAGACGGGGTACATGGATCATGACAAGCTGGAGGGCAAGGCTCCACACTCACCTGTTGATGCCGCTCACCGTACTGCCTGCCCCACCTGTACTGCAGACGGGGTACACCAACCACACACCCCTGAGGACAAGGCTGCAACTCCTTCATCCACTGCTGTACCGCTCACAGTACTGCCCTGTCTTACCACACATACTGCAGACGGGGTACATCGACCACGACAAGCTGGAGGACAAGGCGATGGACTACCGCCCCAAGCTCATCATCTGCGGAGGGTCGGCCTACCCGCGGGAGTGGGACTATGCACGCCTGCGCCAGATTGCAGGTGGGGAGGCGAGCAGGCACGGGGGCTCGCAAGAGCAGAGCGGGCAGGCACACGGGCACACAAGAGCAGAGCGGGCGGGCACACGGGCACGCAAGAACAGAGCGGGCAGGGTGCGTTGGCACACACAGAGAAGCTCACTCAGAGAGACAACCATGCAAGCGCTGCTGGCTTACTTGTTTCCGGCTGTCTACCGTCCATGCACCACACAGCTCATGAGCCCACCTCGCTCGTGCGCTGTGCTCGACTCTCAGTGGCATCTGTCATCCACGCCTCATCCCTCCTGCCTTCCCCACCTTCAAGCTCACCACCGCTTTTCTGCCTCTCAACCACCCGCCCTGTAGACAAGGTTGGGGCGCTGCTGATGATGGACATGGCGCACATTAGCGGGCTGGTGGCGGCGCAGGAGGCGGCACAGGTGGGTTACTTGGGATGGGTTTGGGAGGGATGTTTTGCGCTGGGGGCACATCAGCGGGCTTGCATCAGCAGCGCAGGAGGCGGGGTAGATGGGTGCAAACACATGCACTGTATGCATGGCACGCTTGGGTGGCCTGGTGGCGGGGCTTGAAGGCCTAAAGCTGGGCACTGGTATGTGGCAGGTGGGCAAGGGTGTTAAGGGGTGACTGGGAGCACATCAGCGGGCTGGTGGCAGCGCAGGAGGCGGGGCAGAGGACGAGAAAGTACCACCTCACCCTGCCCACCCGTGGTTCAATCAAACGGAGTCAGAAATCGACCGCCCCACTGCAGCCCTTTGAGTATGCCGACATTGTGACCGCCCCTCCAACCCGTTGAATCGCTCACTAGAAAAACGCCCCTCCCCCCCCACCCTGGCAGCCCTTTGAGTATGCCGACATTGTGACCGCCCCTCCAACCCGTTGAATCGCTCACTAGAAAAACGCCCCTCCCCCCCCACCCTGGCAGCCCTTTGAGTATGCCGACATTGTGACCACCACCACCCACAAGAGCCTGCGCGGGCCGCGCGCCGGCATGATCTTCTTCCGCCGGGTGAGGGCGGGCAGGCAGGCAGGGCAGGGGAGAGGAGGGGATGTGGGAGGCCTGGGGACGAGGTGTATCGAGGTTGTGAGGTGGGGAGCAGCTGTAGGGGAGGCAGGGTGCGGCAAGGAAGGGCTCAGGAGGGGTCTGGTGCATTGGTGCTGTGAAGCGCTGTGCAGCGGCCGGGGAGGCAGGGAGGGGCAAGGGAGGCCTGGGAGGTGTGGGGGAGAACACGCATGACATGGGCGCGTCATTGAGTTGGCAATGTGGCTCTCAGCAGAGTGGTTGCGATGACGCCGCCTGTTCCTCAGTCTTCCTCCCCAATGGGCGATGGCGAGGAGGGTTGTGTTCGGCAGGCAAGTGAGAGAGCCTGTGGCGTCCCCGTTAGACCCTGCGCCCTGCTCCCTCCACTGCATTCCTCATGCACCTGCCCTCTCACCCGCCCGCCTGCTTCCCGGCCCCCGCCCCCGCCTCTCCGAACACGCAGGGGCCCAAGCCTGACGACCGCCGCGCTCGCAACGAGGATGAGGGCGTGCTGTACGACTTTGAGGACCGCATCAACTTTGCGGTGCGCAGGAAGTTGTGGCCTGTGGGGTGGCTTGTTTAACGCAGGCAGTTGTGGTTTTTGGGGTGGCTTGTAGCGTGAGGGCTCACTGTACGGTTTCGCTGACCCGATCAAATGTATCGTAGTTTGAAAACCAGCTAGCGAAACCGCAGGCATTTAACGGCTGGKGGGGTTGAATTGCTCTGGTCTGCACGCTGTGCGCCCTGTGTTACGTGCTTCGCTGGCTTCGCAGGGCTCGGTTCCCCTTTCACCCCCTCACCAGGTGCCTCCTTTCCCTCTTGCTGCGCCCCCCGCCTCCCTGCCTCCCCGCCCGCAGGTCTTCCCCTCGCTGCAGGGCGGCCCTCACAACCACCAGATCGGCGCCCTGGCGGTGGCGCTCAAGCACGTGACCACCCCAGAGTTCAAGGCGTACGCGCAGCAGGTGGGGTGATCTTTCATGCTGTATGTTTATGGGGGACTTGCTAGGGGAGCGCATGTGTACTGCTGGCACCGTAATGGCACCATAAACGCGTGACCACCCCAGAGTTCAAGGCGTACGCGCAGCAGGTGAATCTTGGAAGAGGGAAACCACTGGAGAGGGGGGTGAAGAGAAGACACCAGGTGTAGTTTTTGGGTAGTGTGATGAGCAGGCGAACCCTCCAGAGTGCGTAAGGCGTACGCGCAGCAGGTGCATCTTGGAGGGAAACCACTGGAGAGGGGGGTGAGGGGCAGACACCAGGTTCGTGCCCCAGAGGTGAAAGTGGCACGGGAGCAGGGTGGTGGTATGATGAACCCAAGTGTAACCCGTGCCTGCCCGGCTCCCCTCCTGCTCGGCTCCCCTCCTGCACTGCCCCCCTTTCCGCCTCACCGCGCCCCACTGCTGCCTGCCCGCCTGACCTCTCCCCGGTTTTGTCCTGCCTCTGGTGCTGCTTTCCCGCAGACGCGGCGCAACGCGGCGGCGCTGGGCGAGGCACTAGTGAAGCACGGCTACAAGCTGGTCACCGGAGGCACAGGTGTGCTTTTTCAGGGCCTTGTGGTGCATGCCTCGTCAACCTCTCAGGATTTGGTTTGTCCTGAAGTTGGATCATCCTGTTTCAGGGATGTGAAAAGCTGTAAGGACTAGACTAGACTAGCACAGGTGGGAGGAGGCACGGGAACTGATGTTTTCCATGTGCACCTACAAGTGCCCTCCAGCAATGAATGGGCTCAGCAGCAGTGCATTTGTGAGCAACAGCAGGCCTGCCCGCCCCCACCCGGATTTGCACCTTGCACCCAACCAGCCAACCCTCTCTTTGCACCCCCGCCTGACGCTTTCACAGAAAACCACCTTGTGCTGTGGGACCTGCTCGTGATGGCGCCTTTCTCTCGCTTTTATTGAGTGACTGATCCTCATTCAACCCACTCCTCTCCTTCCCTCGCTCCCCGCCTGGCAGACAACCACCTCGTGCTGTGGGACCTGCGCCCCGAGGGCATCACGGGCAGCAAGATGGAGAAGGCCTGCGACCTGTGCCACGTCACCCTCAACAAGAACGCGGGTGAGCAGGGATGCCTGCTGGTCTCCCTTTGGCGTTGCATTACGCAGGGTGGGGTGGGGTGCTGTGATCGGGGGCTCCTGAGCAGGGGTGCCAGCCGGTCTCCCTTTTTGCGTTGCATTGCGCAGGGTGGGGTTGCTGTGCTGCTGGGCTCCTGCTGGGCTCTGTGGATGAAACGCTGTGTGTCATGTGTAAAGCTGAAAGCTTGATGTTGGCACGCCTCCCGCAGTCCGTTCCCTGCCCCGCCGACCCATCATTCTGTCCCCCTACTAGCCGCCCACCGTGCACCTCTCCTCCCCCCTGCTCGAGCGCAGTGGTGGGCGATGTGTCGGCGCTGACGCCTGGCGGCGTGCGCATCGGCGCCCCCGCCATGACGTCACGCGGCCTCAAGGAGGAGGGTGAGTGGGCACGGTGTGGGGGAGGGCTGTGTTGTTGCTAGCTGGAGGTGGCAGCAGAGAGTATTGTCTCAAGATTGCCATGTTTATTCACATGGTTGCGTGCTCCCTGCTGACGATGCTGTGCTGCAGACTTCACCAAGATTGCCGAGTTCGTGCACGAGGTTCTGTTGAGCGCTGCACCTGCACCTGCCCTCTTCTGCCCCCGACCTCCCATCTCCTCCCTCCCCAACCTCTCTCGCTGCTCCCACACGCTTCACCGGGACTGCCGACTTCTTGCACTCTGATCCACAATGCAACACGTCTCTGTATGTGCAAGCTGCGTGTGTTCATGCACGTTCTCTGCTGACCTTGTGTTCTCCCGCAGACTTCACCAAGACTGCCGACTTGCCACCCGTTCTCTGCTGACCTTGCGTTCTCCCGCAGACTTCACCAAGATTGCCGAGTTGCCACCCGTTCTCTGCTGACCTTGTGTTCTCCCGCAGACTTCACCAAGATTGCCGAGTTACAACCCTCTCTCTGCTGACCTTGTGTTCTACCGCAGACTTCACCAAGGTTGCCGACTTCATGCACGAGGTGCTGGAGGAGTGCAAGGCGCTGCAGCGCACCAGCGGCAAGAAGCTGACAGACTTCACCCAGTGAGTGGCTCCTGTATCGCTGCCTGTTGCTGCTTTGGAGCTAGCGTGGTAGAGGCTGGGGGTGGGGGACAAAGGGGGAAATGGGGATGTTGGTGAGCAGGCAAGGGGCGGGGAACAGAGGGCAAGGCGGGGGGTCGGCAAGGGAGGCAAGGGGCCTGGTGGGAACCTCTCACCCAGCGAGCGGCAGGAGCTGCCTGTTTGCTGCCCTGCAGTAGGCGTGGTTGGGGGCGGGAGCTGAGGGCAGGGGGAGGTTGGTGAGAAAGCGAGGGGCTGTCGGGAAGTATCACAGGGGCAGTCGCTGTCTCTTGCTGCTTGGAGTTCAAGAGAGTTGAAGGGTGCTGGTGGGAATTCTTCGCCCTGTGGTTCTGGAAGGTGAGGAGGCACGCAGGCAATGGGTTGTGGTCTGTGCTGCAAGGGCAGGGTGCCGCCCACCCATCTCTCTTCAGGTCGCTTCAATGCCCCTCATGACAGCCCCCTACTCACCCGTCTTGCCCCAGACCGAGCTGGCAAGCCACGGCGGCCACTTGCCTGCCCCCATCTTGCCCAGTGCACTTTGCCGTCTGCCCTCCCCAATGCTTCCTCGCCACACCACTGATCCGTCGGCCCTCCCCACCCGCCCCCACCCCCCGGTGCCCTGCGTGCAGCGCCCTTGAGGCCAGCCCCGTGATCTCAGACATCCGCCGGCGCGTGGAGGAGTGGGCCGGCGGCTTCCCCATGCCAGGCTTTGACGTCTCCGGCCTCTGAGCAGCCGCAGCTTTAGATCACTCTGAGCAGCCGCAGCTTCAGCATCACTCTGACCTGTGAAGCAGCCGCAGCCTCAGATCACAGCAACCTAGGCATGCCTAGTCTGAGCAGCCGCAGCCTCAGACACAGCAACCTAGGCATGCCGGATGCAGGCAGGCAGGCAGCACCGGGCTCTCTGGCCAAATACGTCGGTTGCAGGCAGGCGGGCGGGGCCTCGGCTACCTCTCAGCCCCCGCCGCCTGGCTGCAGCATATTGCTGCGAGGTGCTTGGTGTGCACATCATCACAGCCTCCCGTGCAGCTCCCGTGCAGCTCCCGTGCAGCTCCTCCACTTTCTCCCTGATTTCTTGATGCATTTCACCTTGCGCGCTCCTGTGTACCCAGCACGTGCAAACTCGGCAGGCTTCCACAACACCACGTTATGTGACTACAACTTCTCCACGACCGTCATCTGTAACCCGTCCAGCAGCACTGGGAAAGGGCTGATGTGGCAGGTGCCAGCTTGGCCGCGGGCCCACTTAGCAAGTGCGGTTTGCTCAGAGCAGGCTTGACAGGTCGACGTGTGTTGTCTCTGCCTGAAATCCGGCACTCCAAGGCCTGCCCCCGACACCTCCCCGGGCCCACTCGAGAACCATTGACCGGACAGCGCCGCGCACCCATGGCCGGGCTGGGCGAGCTCTTCAGCCGCAGCAGGGTGGGGCAGGACCTGAAGATGGACGTCGTGGGCCTGGTGAGTGGCAAGCAGATGCAGCTTCTCCGGTGCTTCCCATCACTCTGCCCTATTGCCACACTGGGAGTTGTGAAGGTACCCCTGCTGCCAAGGCAGTCGCCGTGTTTGCCCACCTCCCACAGAAGGTGCAGCAGTAAGCCAGCGCTCCATGGGCCCTAGAAGACGGCAGTAACACCAGCCAGCATCTAAATCCCACCGCACCTCTTCCCCTGCCGCACCTCGCAGGTCTCCACCGCCCTCTTCCTGCTCCGCTTCTGGCACACCCTGCCGCCCGCCGAGCAAGCCTACTTTGCCACCCTCGTCGCCGCCTTTGCCGCCCACACTGCCTGGCACCGGTGGCGCCCCCGCGCCTACCTCAGCTGGCGCTGGCTCACTGCCACTCTGCTGGCTTGGCAGGCGGTGCTCCTGTCGCCCAGCTGGCGGGGTTGGACGCTGATCGCCGCCGCCCAGGCGGCGCCGCTGTTGCATGCGGGCAACCACACTTTGCTGCGCCTGGGCGCCGCCACCTCCCTGCTGTCCCTCAGCAGCATGGCCGTCCCTCTGGCCCTGCTCAGCTTGGCCCGCCCCCTGCCCATGCTGCTGCACATCCCAGCACAGCTGGTGTCGCTGGCCTCCACCCTGCGCCACAACCCGGCGGTGTGCCGCGCCATCCTTCACCCGACAAGCAAGCTGCCCGGTGCAGCGTCAGTGGCAGCTCTGTTGCGTGGGGCACACCACGCCTGCAGCACAGCGGCAACGGTTGCTCAAGAACTGGCGCTGGTGCTGGCTGGGCAGCGCCCCTCCCGGCTGCTGCTGCTGCAGCAGCGGTGGGGAGGTCAGCAGGCACCCCTGTGGACCTCTCGAGGTGACCTGGCAGACTGCTCAGCCCTCTTTGCCTTCCTCCAGCTGGTTTGCGGCTTTGCAGCCCCGCTGCTGGTGCTGGCAGCGGCAGAAGCCCGGCTCTATGAAGAGGCACTGCCGGCAGCGGGCAGCGGCTCTGCAAGCCCTGCTGACGTGGACACCGGTAGCAGCGGCAGCAGCAGCGGGGGGAGGCAGCCTGCTGGCCAGGGCGCGTGGAGGGCCCGGCTGGAGGGCGCGCAGCGACGGCTGGCTGCTGCGCTGGCTGCCGTGCCTGGGGCGGTGCGGGGGTCGCTGTGCGGCAGGGCGACAGCAGCCTACCTGCTGGCAGTCCCGTGGGATGCGCTGGCAGCCAACGGCCCCGCCTAGCAGGGTGCCCCCCCCGATGCTGCTGCTGCTGCTGTGGCTGCTCGAGGCGGCACCGGTGGCAGAGCCGCTGGCAGCACAACAGAGAGCAAGGGAGCAGGCACACGGCGGCAGCAGCGCATGCCGCTGTGTGCACTTCTCAACTGTGTTGGTTGTTAGGTGCACCGTGGTGAATTCACTAGCTCCTCCCTTGACCCGGGGCCCCCGCATCTTGCGTTCAGTTTGAATCCTGTACATTTTTGCTCTTGCTTCGTACAAAAGTTGTGTGCAATCACCATGTTGACCGATGGCGGTGAGGAGAAGAAGGGATGGGACGTTTCCTTTGTCAAGTGGTGAGGGAACTCACGGCATGGACGGTGAGCAGGTGTGTTTGGGGAAGAAGAAGAGTACAGTCCGAGGACGTGGTGTTGAGGAAACTGACGGGAAATTAAGCCAAAGGCACGTCAGCTACCATTGGGGGCTGGGCTGGAACAGCAAGGGGTGTTGAAGACAGCTGACGGCAGCTGCTTATTTGCAGCAAGCTTCCCAGATTGTGAGACCAAACTTGGCGCTGCGGCAGCTGAGCACTGGGGCCGAACATACAGCTGGCATGATTGACAGGCGAAGGGGCGTTGCGCCTGCTGCCTGGCCCGCTCCTGCCCTGCTCTCTCGCCTTGCTCTCCCGCCCGCTACCCTTCCCAAAGAGTATTGGCATTCCAGTGATTGTTTGGATCCAAGAACGTCGGGGGTTTCTCGCAGGTTACGGTGCACTATAAAGTCTCAACCATGCAGCAGAGATGGGGCCAACCACCACGAGTGGCACCTGCGGCACTACTAGTACTACCAAGCCGCAGAGTGGGGTGGGTGAGGCAAATGACGAGGCGGGCTGGACGGGGGGAAGGAGGGCCCGTGCATGGCGGGGGTATCAAGGAGGGCGGGCGCGGGGCGAGGTGGGGCAGCGTCGTAGTCGGAGAGGACGGTTCTAGCACAGTGATAGTAGACACAGCATTGGTTGTGAGCGGCACCGGCAGCGGTACCACACACAGTGGCGACCTAAAAACAATCTGAATACCAAGGAAATAAAATTCGCACACAGATAGGCGTGCCCCGCCCACTCACACCACCGTCAGCTGCGGCAGGCGTCGCTGCAGCGACTGCACCCGCAGGCGTGTTCTGCGCAGCATGGCGGGGTCGCCCAGGCCCAGGTGCAGCTTGGTCAGGTGTGGCAGGCCCGCCAGCATGCTCACGTCTGTTCGTGACAGGTCGCAGGGGCGCCCCTGGAACATGTTGGTGATGTTGAGCTCACGCAGGGAGGTGGCCGCTGCCAGCTCCGGCGGCAGCTCCTCGAGGGTGTTGTCCGAGACATCAAGGGTGTGCAAGGGTGCACACAAGAGGTGGGGATAAGAAGCAGCTCTAGAGTAGATCTACTATGCGAAGATGGCAGGCCATGCCAGGCTTGGGAGCCAGCATGGGGGTGGGCTCAAAGCATGCCGGTGTATGCTGCGTTGCATCAGTGCAGGTGTCTTAGAGCCCAATGAAGCAGGGCGATTGTAACACACATAAAGTGCGGCTGCTTGCGAAACCGCCGCCCAACCTGCCCTCATGGCGCCCCCCCAGCTCACTGGACAGGTAGGGGCCGGGTGGCAGGTCATCAAGCCCGCAATAGTTGATCGACAGAGTGTGCAGCCCAGCCTTGCCGACGATGCACGACGGCAAGATGCCTATCTGCCAACCATGAAAGTGCAGGCTGCGCAGCTGGATGGCCTGTGCCAATAGCGCCTCTAGAATTAAGACTAGGAGGTCCCTGTCCAGATTCTCCCCATCCAGTTTCAGTCCCGCCAGCGCTGCCAGGTGGGCGCTGCGCCAGCTGGCGGGGTCCACAGCCTCCTCGATCATCTCTTCGGGCAGCGAGAGGCAGAGGCGGCCGCCAGCTAAGGTGCCCCCCGGCGGCAGCAGCGCTGTGAGCAGCTGATGAAGGGATGGCAGCGCTGCCAGCGTGTCCAGCGAAAGCTCAACTCCTCCCGATTCCATTTTGTGCAGGCAGCACTCAAGGAGGCATGCACCGCCCACCTGCAAGCGCGTGTGCAGAGCAGAGTCTCAGACGCCGATCTTTTCGACTGTCAAAAACATGGGTATGACAGGCAGCACAGGCGGACCGATAAAACAAGCCGGCGGGAGCACGCCCCTACCTGCACTAATGCCGGAGACAGGAAATCGAAAGACTGCAGGTTGGGGAAGCTGGAGGGGTCTGGGAGCAGACGCAGGCCACCCGCTAGGGAGATGTCCGACAGCGCCAGGTCCTGCAGCCGCGTCAGCCGCGTCAGCTGCTGCAGCACTGGCAGCGGCTGGTTGCTGCTCAACAAAAGAGAGGTGAGCTGGGTGCGGTTCTTGCTGATGGACTCGACCAGGCCGGTGGGAAGCAGGTATGCCGAACAGCACGTGAGGCTGTGCAGCTGCGGCAGCTGTGCCAGGGCGGCTGGCAGGCTGGGTGGCAGGGAGACGGCTACGCTGCCGCCTACCAACAGGCCCTGCAGCTTGCTGTACTGCGACAGGGATGCTGCAGCTGTTTCTGGCAGCTATTGGTTGCAGAAGAAGGTGAGCTGGGTCAGCTTGGCAGGCTGCAGCAGGCTCAGCACGTCAACCAGGGAGGGGTGCCCGCCAGCACCGCCGCCGGCAAGCTCCCACCGCTCCAAGGCGCCGAAGGTGACAAATGCTGTGTCGTCCACTTCAAGCCCCTCCACCAAGCCGCCCACACGCTGCAGTTGGGAGTGCTTGGCATGCAGCCGGGCGGTGCCTGTGCCCGCAATGCACTGGGGAGGGGTGCGCCGGGCCTGGTGCCATCCTGAAGGAGCGCCACAGGCTGCTCTCTGCGTAGAACACCCTGCTCCAGCGCTTGGACACCAGGGTGACAGAGGGCCTGCGAATTGCGCCGGTGAATTGCAAAGATGGTGTTTTCCCAACAGCGGCAGGGCGGCACGCACTGGGAGCCAGCGGCGAAGAGCGGCGGGGCGGGGCGGGGCGGGGCGGGGCGGATGTGCCCTGCCCATTTGCCGCCTTGCTACGTGCCGGCCGGCATGCTGCCTTCCGAGCCTCTCTCACCCTCCCGAGCGGCCCGCGAGCCCCAGGATGGTGCCCAGCAGCGCCTCGGTGCTAGCGGACAGCGGGCATGCTGAGAGCGGGCGGCGTGGCGATGACCGAGTCGCCACCACGTTAGTTGAACACCTTGTTTGATTCCGAGACCCGTACTGGGGGAGCACCGATGTGCTGTGCATGCTGCCCGTCCGCGGCGGGCTGTTGAACTACTGCTGCCCAGCCCGTGCTGCCCTTTCCTTCTGCCCTCAGGGGAACTGGCTGTAGTATTTTTCTCCACCCAAGAAGTTGCTGGGATGAGGGCTCACAGCGGATGTTGCTGAACTAACACTTATGCTCGCATCAACCTTTGCTCCCGAGCTTCACAACAACCACGAGTTTTTTTTTAGTTTTTTTTTTTGGAAGGCGCTTGTTACATTAATCGTCGGGAGATCAATGTCGCTGTATGTACAACCGAAGTCGTGTGGGTGTGGCATCGTGCCTGTTGAGGCAAACACGGACGCATGGGAGGCAGAGTGACCAGAGAGGGCTGGACAACCACGAGTGGCACCTCCGGCACCTACTAGCAAGCCGCCACACTTGGGTGGGCGAGGCAAAGCATGGGGCGCGCTGAGAACGCGGCCGGAGGGCATGCATGGTGGTGGTGGCCGACAGATGGGCATGGAGTGAGGTGGGGATGGTAAGGCGGAAAGATAAGATCAACAAGTGGGACGGGGGTAACGTGAGCAGTGAGCAGCCCATGCAGTGAGTAGGACGCGTCCAAGAGGAAGTCCTGTGTCTAGGGTGGGCAGTAATAAGGGACACCCATTGACTGTGAGAGGCCGGACAAGAGCTTTAGGAACGAAGAACAATACACGGTCACAGATATGACCAGACCAAGAGGGGTGCCACGCCCGCTCACACCACCGTCAGATGCGGCAGGCGCACCAGCAGCGCCTGCACCCACTGCAGCGTGCTGGGCGGCGCGGCGTCCAGGCCCAGGTGCAGCTTGGTCAGGTGTGGCAGGCCCGCCAGCACGTCCATGTCTCCCTGGGTCAGGCTGTGGTGTTGCCCCTGAAACGCGTCGATGATGTGGAGCTCACGCAGGGAGGTGGCCGCTGCCAGTGCGGGCGGCAGGTGCTCAAGCGCGGTGTTCATAAGCTTGAGGGTGCGCAGGGCTGCAAGGGGGGTGGGAAAGAGAAGCAGTGTTAATATTACATCATGCAGATGGAAGGTGCTGTGACCCCAGGTCTGGGTGGCACCATGATAATTGAATAGTGAGGCACTTATCATGGTGAGGCATGGATAATGCGCGTACTCAAGGGAGCACAAACCGAGTCGGGTACAATCTTCGGCACCACCTCCGCTTGCCCGTCGCTTGCAAGCCACCCAACTCACTGGAAAGATATGGTCCGGGCGGCAGGTCAGCAAGCATGCACTCCCGGATCTCCAGCTCGTGCAGCCCAGCCTTGGCCACGATGCATGCCGGCAAGATGCCCATGTTCCATCTTTGAAGGAGTAGGCTGTGCAGCTGGGTGGCCTGTTGCAGCACCGCTTCCACCACTGGGGGGTTGAGGACCTGAGAGTCTCCGTACAGTGACAGGCCTGCCAGCGCTGCCAGGTGGAGGCTGCGCCACCTGGAGGGGTCCACATCCTCGGCGCCAATCCCGCGGGACAGCCAGAGGGTGAGGCGGACGCCAACAAGGGTGACCCCCGGCGGCAGCAGCACTGTGAGCAGATGATGCAGGGACGGTAGCGTCACCAGCCTGCTCAAGGAGATCTCGGCTACTCCCATGTCCTCAGTGCGCAGGGCGCAGCCGAGGAGGCGTGCACCGCCCATCTGCAAGGAAATGCACACAGCGGAAGGTCAACCGGCCAACTCAAAGTGGGTAACAGGGACTTGTTGACAAGTGAATTTGAGGGATTCGGTAGGGACGGTGCACAGGCGGCATGTGCCGTCCTGACGCACACACATATTGCCAGTGCCATCCCTACCTGCACTAATGCCCGAGACATGTACTCCGCGCTCAACAGGTTGGGGAAGCTGGAAGGGGCTGGGAACAGCCGGGGCGTGCCTGTCAGAGATCTGTCTGTCAGCACCAGGTGCTGCAGCCGCGCCAGCCGCGTCAACTGCTGCACCGCTGGCAGCAGCTGTCGGCTGTGCAGGGAAAGAGAGGTGAGCTGGGTGAGGTGTTGGCTGATGGCCTCAACCAGGCCGTTGGGAAGCACGGCTGGGGACGAGTCTCTCAGCACCATGTGCTGCAGCCGCGTCAGCCGCGTCACCTGCTGCAGCGCTGGCACTGGTTGATAGGTGAACAGCGAAAGCAAAGTGAGCTGCGTGAGATTCTGTTGAATGGCCTCGACCAGGTCGTTCGCCAGCACCTCCGCCGTGCGACACACGAGGTTGAGCAGCTGCGGCAGCTGTGCCAGGGCGGCTGGCAGGCTCGCCTTAAGGCAGGCGTTTACGCTGCCCCCTAGCACGAGGCCTTGCAGCTTGTTGAAGTGCGGAAGATCTGCTACCGCCGCCTCCGGCAGCTGCTGGCTGCACGAAAGGATAAGGCGGCTCAACTTTGCAGGCTGCAGCAGGCCTAGCACGTCAACCAGGGAGGGGTGCCCGCCGGCGCCGCCGCCCGCAAGCTCCCACCGCTCCAGGGCGTCGCACACCTCGAATTCCTCCACCAAGCCGCCCACGCGCCGCAGCAGCGAGAACTTGGCATGCAGCCAGGCGGCTGTGCCCGCACTGTTGAGGGCCGGGGGTGCCGGGCCTGGTGCCATTGTGAAAGAGCGCCACAGGCTGCTCTCTGCGTAAAACACCCTGCTCCAGCGCTTGGACACCAGGGTGACAGAGGGCCTACGATTTGGACCGGCGGTACTGTTGGCAGGCATTCAGCTCGTTGGCTAGCGAGGATAAATAAGTATCTGGACCGTTTGGCCTTACTCGTCCGAAGGTCTGCGGTTCGAACCCCGCAGCAGACTCGCGGGCGGGACCGTTTCTGCAGCCTCCTCCAGGGGTGACCTGTGGTCTCCGGGGTCCCCCTGGTTGTAGAGCGGTTCTGATCAATGGCTGGTTGGGATTCTTGGGAGGTCTT
>JTEE01000251.1:566054-580196 GCA_002896455.3 Chlorella sp. ArM0029B
GCGGCAGCGCTGCTGGTGGTGACAAGTGACGGCACGGTGCTCTACACAGTGGTGGACCGGCAGCAGCCCAGCCGCCTGCTGCTGAAGGATCGGGAGACGGAGCGTGTGTTTGCGCTGCAGGTGCGCCTTACTGTCGGGGGCAGACGGGAACACACAGAGGAGGGTGGGTGGAGAGGGACGCCTGCTGTCGGGGGCAGACGGACACAGAGCAGGGGGGATGGAGAGGGAGGCAGGCAAGGAGGCAGGCAGATGTTTGTGCTGTGCCGGGGGCAGACGGGAACACAGAGCAAGGTGGGTGGAGGGGGAGGCAGGCAGGGAGGGACGCCTTATGTTTGTGCTGAAGGTGCGTCCTGTTGGGGACGGGAGGGCGGGTGCCCGGGATGGTGGCTTCGGTCAGAGAGGCAGGGAGGAAGGGAGCGAGGAAGATAGTGGGTGGGAGGAAGGGAGGCCAGCGGGTGGGCCAACCGGCTGCTGCATGGGAACTGAGACAGGGCGCATGTCTGTGGTGACATGCTCGCTGGGTCTGAGGGCCGGGGAGGCTTGAGAGTGGGCACGAAGTGTTCACACGGCTTTGGTGTGGGTGACACAGCGCAGTGAGGAGAGCGCAGCGCCAGCTGGGACAGCCACTTCACAGCGTCTGCCCGCCCGCCAGCCTTACACCTGCTTTGCCCTGCCAGTGCCCCGCAGCATCCTGCCCTGGTCCAAACCCACTCATCTCGTGCCCCGTGTCCCCTCCCCTCCCACTCCCACTCCCACTGCCTCGCTGTGCTCCTGCTGACGGACACCCTTGGCCCCCCTACTGCTCCCCGCATCCCGCTCCAAACCACTCACACGCAAACACCTGCTGTCTCACTTCCTTCCCCTCACCCACTCCTCTTCACAGACACGTGTGGACCGAGTGAACATCAACAACCAGATGGCCAGTGTCCCCCAGCATCCTGCCCTGGTCCAAACCCACTCATCTGCTGTTTCGTTTTCCCTCCCACTCCCCTTACTCATCACACCCACTCCACGAGATGCCCCTTTTCCCCCTCCCCTTACTCATCACAGACCCGTGTGGACCGGGTGAACATCAACAACCAGTTGGCCATGGAAATGCTGTTCAGCGGGGACGCGTGGGAGAAGCAGCTGCGGGAGGTGCCGGCGCGGCGCTGACCTGGCGGCCCACCAGCAGCATGCTATGCACGGCGAGCAGCTGCGAGAGGTCCCGTGACCTGGCAGCCCACCAGCAGCACGCTAGTCTAGTCTTTACAGCTTTACGCAAGCACCCTTTGTCCCAGCAGCACGCTGTGCAAGCAAACCGTGTGCCGCCTCTCCCTCACGCCCCCACCTCCCTCTCGCTCGTCTCGGGAGAGATGCTCTGATCCCCTGCTCTGATCCCCTGGCCCCTGAGGTGCACCCGTATGCTGTGTGTGGGTAGGCTTGCAGGGGCGCGCGGTCAAGCTGGGCAATGAGACGATGCCTGTATTATGTAAATATTGAATGCACAGCAGTGTGTGGTGGGAACATCCAAAAGCACTGTGGGAGCAGTTGGCTGAAGGAGGGTTGTGCACCCGAAACACGGCAGTGACAGCGGCTGAACAAAAGCAGAACAGATTGGAGGAACCTAACCAATGCAACAATTGGGAGCCTGGTCGCGCCCTTGTGCAGTAAGAACAATGCCAGATGTGAATCCTCTCAGTAGCAGGCCTCCTCGTCCGACCCAGGGCAGGCATCCGGCCGCCACTCGCTGTACTGCTGCCAGTCGTAGCCCTCGGGCAGCGGCACCACACGCCGCAGCGTCCACTGCAGGGGCATGGGTGAGCAGGCACAGCAGCAGCAGGGCAAGTCACGGCCCGACAAAGGTACGCCAGCAGCAGCCGAAATGGAAAGCTGGCTCCTGCAGCGCTTGGCCTCCGGGTTCCTCAGCTCATTGCGACATGCATGTGTGAATCTATGCCACTGCGCTGCACCTCACTCCCATCCCATCCCATCACAATGCATAGCATATCTATCAGTTCCATGCGCATGCATCACTGTTAGTTAGTTAGTTACATTCAACTAGCTGTGTGCATCACCTGCTCAGCCAGCAGGTCTGGGCTGCTGTAGGATGGGTAGCGCTTGAGGCCGCCGGCCGTCACGCCGCAGCGCCGGAAGTAGGCCTGCAGGGTGCCGGCCACATAGTCCTGCAAGGGAACAGGGAGTGTGGGCATGCTAGGCATTCATGCAGACAATGGTGTAGACAGGAGGTCACGCAGCAAGCAGAGCAGGCAGCCAGTGAGGCCTTGCAAGAAGAGACAGGCAGCACATGAGGGCAGGGGTGTTGGGGCAGGTGGTTGAGCTTGGAGCATGGAGATGGGCAGCACCACACTGCCACCGCGCTCAGCCTGACGCCCACACCAGTCCCAGAGAGGCACCCACACTGCCCCCACACAACCTCACATGCACTGCCAATCACCCAGCCCCACCTGTTGATGCGACCCCACCAGCCATGCCCGCCAAAACCCCTGGCTCCACCTCCGGCGCACCCTCATCCTGCCACCCTCGTCTAAAACATATCGGCTCTCCAGGACTGTCTCAACCCCTGGCTCGTGCGCCGGGGCAACGTCATCCTCCCACCTCTAAATAACAACCTATCCAGCCCAGCACCCCCTGCCCACCAAGCTGAGCCCCGTTCTTGAAACCAGCACCCCCCCGGCCCTGCTGGCTTGACCCCTGCTCCAGCTCCTGTGCAATCCAGCCCCCCACCATAGCGCAACGCTTGTATTCCCGTCCTGCTCCTCCTGCCCCACCTGGCTGAACCCCTGCTCCAGCTCCAGCGCTGTGCTGCTGCGCAGCGTGGCGGGTGACTGCAGCCAGTATTTGAGGAACGCGGGCTCCCCCCGGCTCCACACCAGGTGGTTCTGCGGGCAGGGAGGGCGAGGAGGAGGAGGCATTCGGGGAAGAGATGGAAAAGGGTTAGGGGGAGAGGGCTGAGAGGATCAGGAGTGGCTGCAAATAGCAGGCCAGAAGAGCAAGGGGCTGTGCAGCAAGGAGAATGAAGCTCAGTAGCAGCAGTCGCAGGGATGCAAACGGCTGCCAGAGCGGGCGGGCGCGCGCTCACTCGCTCCTCGTTTTTCGAGGCGCCAAAGAAAGCAAAGGAGGCAGAGGCGCAGAAGCCTGCGGCCGGGCAGGCAGGCGGCGGGCGATGTAAGACGTCAAGTCAACGGCAGCAGCAGCAGAAGGCGGGGAGGCACCTCGTATTCGTCCAAGGAGAGACCAAACTGGTGACAGGTGGCGCCAGCTAGGAAGCCTGCATAGCATAGAGTGATACAAACCAGTCAAAGTGAACCTGCATGCCAACCGTGCCCGACAGCCCAGGCACACAGCTGCTCCTGCCAGGGTGCAACGTCGAAGGGCAGCAGAGCGATAGGGAGACCCGTGGCTGCAGGGGATGCGGCAAACCAGCATGGCCTGCCTGACCAGGGTGGCTGCCTTCTGCCCTCACAGCAATTGTTGCCCACCAAGGCAGTGCACCCTGTGCTTTTGCCTTCTGCCCTCACAGAAATCGTTGCCCACCAAAGCACCCTGTGCTCTTGCTCATGCTCATGCGCTTCACCGCAGTGCTCCCAATGCCTGCCTCACAGCTCACCCTTTGAAGTGAACCAGGCCAGCAGCGCCGGAGCCCCTGCCCTTCTGTCAACACAGCATGCATTGCCCTTCAAAGCAGTGCATCCTCATCCCCATGCTCAATCAACCCATGCCGTGCATCACTTGCTCACTCACCCTTGGAGGTGAACCAGGCCAGCAGCGCCTGAGCCCCCGCCCTGACAGAATCCAGCTCTGGGCTGGCGCTGCGCACGGCCGCCAGCGCTGCCTGCGCTGCGCTGTCCCCGCTGCGCGCGCTGCCCGCCAGGTCAGCCTCGATGTGCTGCAAAATCACCCCACCCGTGCCCACCCGCAGGGCGTCGGCAGCGGTAAGCCGTGGCCCGCCATTGCCGTCACGCACCGCCGCTTGCTGAGTGCGCGCACGGTACGCCGCGGCTGCCACCCGCTGCTGCTCTTCCTGCGTCCCCCCAGCCAGGCTGCCGCTGCTGCCGGGAAGCAGCGCTGCCTGCCCTGCCAGGCTGCCCTGCCACGCCTGCTCCGCCGATCGCAGCTGCATTTCTGGAGAGCCGGCGTGCATGCGCTCCCAGCCAGACAGGGCGGTTGAGCTGGCGCCAGGTGGCGACACGCTGGCACCCAGCTGGCGGGCCAGGGCCTTGTACTGGCAGTACGAAATGAAGTCAAACCAGGGGCGGTCGGACAGCGCGGCGCCTGCGCTCCCGGCCTCACCGCACTGCCCGCATGCGCCCGTCTTTTTGAAGTAAGGCAGCTCCTGCTGGTACACTGACTCGTAGTCCCGCCGGTACTGCTGCTCATTCACGGCAGGCAGCTGTGGGAGGGCCAGGGCAGCTGCTGCCGCCGCCGCGCCGCTGGCACTGCCGCCGCTGCTGCCGCCGCTGCTGCCCGGTGCCAGCTTCAGGGCTTGCAGCGGTGCCGCCAGCAGCACATCTGCCAGAGTGGCATCAAGGGAAATGCTGGCAACGGCTGCTGCTGCCTCCCGGCTGCTGGCCTCTAGCGCCGCTTGCTGTGTGCCGGTGGCTTCTGACAGCGACTCGGCTGCTTTCCGCCCATACAGCTCAGCCTCCTGCCGCCAAAGCCCAGCCTCTCCTTTCAGGGAATCTAGTAGTGCACCTGGGCCCCACGCTAGGGTGGCGACAGACAGGAGGGTTGTGCGCCTGCAAGAAAAGGGGGCAGTAGGGTGGTGGTCGTGGGTGGGGCGGGCGGCAGCAGGGCGGCAGGGCGGGCGGGGTGAAGGCAGCGCAGCGGGTCAGTGCGGAGGGTAGCTTGGATCGCGCACCATCTTCACCTACCTGCTTGTTTTCGCTGTGCGCTGCTGGGGCGGCTGGCTGCTTTGTCTGGGCGGGGCCGGCACCGACGGCCCAGGCAGCACCTCCGTTGGGACCACGCGCCCCGGCTGCATGTCTACACCGATCTAAGCTTGATCGGTGGCGAACCGCTGGTCGCAGGTTGTACAGTTGAAGCCTGCCGGGCACGCTGTGGCGGTGCCCTTGGCCAGATCCAGTCAGATCACAGAAAGATGATGCCACCTGTTGCATGCACATCCTGAGAGTGCACATCCTGACATTCTCATAGGGCCTTCAGCTGCAGGAAGCTGGGTGCAGCCATGAGTGGCCGCCCCAGCGGTCACACCAGGCACGCTGACCGCATCGGCCACAGCAGCGTGCGGTGCATTCCGGTTTGGAGGGGTCACCCTTTGCACGCGCAGGTCACTGCCCCTGCTGTGATGGCCTTTGCTTAATGTCCTGTAAGTCCTGCCTGTCTCTACACACCAGAGGCCCCAACTTTCTTCTGTGCCGCTGCCGGGTTATTGTTGATCAAAGTTAAACAGCAGTTCTCACAAACGCAGGGTGGGGCCGTACAAGCATGGCGCAGGGGGAGGCTGGGCAGGTCCTGGCCACTGGCAGCAACTGGCCCGGTCTGAGGGCTGCCGACGACACTTCCGTTGCCCCTTCCCGGCAGGCAGTGGATTTGCCTCTGCTGGCGGCGGTGCGGTAGGCATGCCATGCTCGCTGTCATGGAGGCCTTGCGGCCAGCATAGTGCAGCCCAGCTGCTGACAACTCACCCCTGCCCGCTGACAGCTTACCCCGGTGCGCCAAAGCATTGCCAAGTGTAGGACTGCCCCACGTCTTACTCACGAGCGCCATTCATCTGCTCCCTCTGCACTTCGCGACTGTTTCATTGCCTTGGCCTCCTGCCCACATCACATCACTGCATGTTTCTTTCCTCCTCTGAGCTGTCCTTGTTTCTAGCTGCAGCGTCAGGCAGCCCTGGAGCCAGCCTAGCTGGCCTGCAGCCCTGGCCAGGGCCCCATGCCAGGGCCCTGAAGCTGCCAGTCTCCCTCTCTACTTCAACCGTCAACGTTGCGTCACACATGAAGGGGAGAAAGCTTCGATACATATCAAATGGCGCGATACCAGTAAAACTGTAACAAGGATAAAATGTGCGCGATGTGGCAACGCAAGCCAGCCCTGGCAGGGTGTGCCTACCGCACGCTTTTCACCGTGGCCCGGGCCAGCACCAGCAGCGCCCCTGTGAACACTCCCTCCAGCACACCCGGGGGCGCATGCACCGCCGCCTGGCTGCCCGCAGCAGCACCCACCAGCGAGCTAACCGCTAGTGCCGCTGCCATGCGCCAGTCGACATTGCCCAGCCTGCAGTGCCAGGCGGGCGCGTAGCACGTTGGCAGGGGGCCTCGGCCATACATCTGTGGCACGTCTATACACGCTCGCATTTGCCAGGTGCGCCTGGCGTGCAGGAGCACACGGCATGCTGCAGCATCCCGCATGCAACACATCTCGACTTTAAGGCAGGCGTGCAGACAGCCGCCCGCCCGCCAGCTCACCTGTGGTGCTGCAGCAGGGCGACTGCAGAGGGAGGTATGACGGCCAGCAGGGAAGTCCCAAGCACCGTGGCCTGGGCGTAGGGCATGACCAGAGGGACAGTGGGGATGACTGCAGGCATATCACGTGAGGGGTGGACAGACATGCGTGGCTGGTGAGCGAAGGCGGGGGCGCCTGGGGAGGGAAATATATTCCTGCACCCAACTCTTGTACTTGATGTTCACATCAACTAGTGAGTTGACATCAACTAACCTCAGGGCAGCACGTGCAAGTGACCATGTGGGTGGCAGCCAGGAGCACAG
Source organism: Chlorella sp. ArM0029B (assembly GCA_002896455.3). Lineage (NCBI taxonomy): Eukaryota > Viridiplantae > Chlorophyta > Trebouxiophyceae > Chlorellales > Chlorellaceae > Chlorella > Chlorella sp. ArM0029B. The sequence goes on from JTEE01000251.1 coordinate 572,783, forward strand.
GGTTGACCAGTCCATGCTGCAATCGCTGCTCTGAGCACCAGCACAGCGCCTGCCCTGCTCACGCACAGGCAGGCCTTGCCCCACGCCAGCCACACATCCCTGGACCTGCCCCGACCTCTCCGTGCAGCACCCACTTACTGATGATGCCAGGGGCCACTCCCAGCAGCCCAGAAGCGAACCCAGCCAGCCCACCGGTCGCCAGCAGCACCGCCGCCTTGGGCGCCCCCAGCTGTTCCATCCATTTGGTCAGGCTGACGTCGCTGCTGCCGGCGGGAATGGGGGCCGTGGCCTGCTGCTGGCGCAATGGCATGACCACCCCTGCAGCTGCTGCATCTGCTCCTGCCTGCACTGCTGCGCCGTCCTCGCCGCCGCCCGCAGTCCCCAGCTGCTCTGACGCCGCTCGCTGCTGTGAAGAGAACATGTATGCCTTGAGTGGGATGAGCGGTGCCGCTGCCAGAAGGAAGTATCCCAGCAGCCGCTTCAGAGAGGCGCAGTTCAGTCGCGAAGTGCAGCGGGCACCCAGAGGTGCCAGTGCCACCGCAGGGAGGGTGAGCAGCAGGGCGGCAGGCAGGTCGATGCAGCCGGCGGCGGCGAATGTGGCTGTGGAGGCGGAGGCGGTTGCCAGCACAGCTGCCACCGACGTGCCGGCAAGCACCCTGCACGGTCAAAAGGGGTCAACAAAAGGGGAGGGGAGAGCATCGCTGTACCTCACGCCTGCTTGTCGTTTTCCCCGCGACCAGCAGGGAGGTGGGTGTCAGGCATGAGGGGAGAAGGGATGCGCTAGGGAGGCAGGCAGCCCTGCAGGGGAGCAGGCCAGCGGGCCCGGAGCGGACAGCTGCCGCAACTCACCGCTGCGGGATGCTCTGGCAGTAGCGCGACACGATTGGCACAATGACCGTAGCCCCTCCCGCTCCTGCCACGCTGCCAACTAGGCCAGCAACAGCGCCAGCTGGCCAAGCTAGCCGTCGCGCTTTCACGAGCTCGGCCTGCAAGGCGGCGCCCTCAACTCGAGGCGCCGCCGCCGCCGCCGCCGCTGCAGGGTTGCTGGCAAATTGCCGAGCAGCGGCCCGTGCTATCTCTATCTGCGGCGCTGCCCTCTGCAATAACTGCTTGCCCAGCCCGCCAAGCTCCGCGACGCCACTGCCCTGCCCGGCGACGTGCGCCAGGGCGCCCCAAAACCGCCGGCATCCCTGCATCACAATGATAGCTGATGAAAACCCTCTGCATAGGGTTCGAAACCGTTGGCGACGTCCTTGCTCAAGATGACTCATGAACAGCACAGCGCGCAGCGCACCGCCGTCGTGGGGCAGGCCTGCCCCATCCGGCAATGCATGCACACACACACTTGCGTGGGTTCCACCTCAGGGGTAGTGGTATATAGTAGCAGCAATGCCACCTCTAAGCTGAATTCCTTATAACCTGCTGGCAACCTCCCTTAGGCCAGTGGCACAAAGAGGCACCTGAGGTTTGGTAACGTTTGGTAAAACCTCCCACTAAGTTCGAAACTCCCGCCCACACTACCACAGCACTGGGACAAGCTAGTTTTCAGCAGTTTTTGCAAATGCACCTCAAGTACATGAGAGCAGGGAATACACAGCACTTGCCTATCGTCTTGCCGTAAAAAGGCGGTCGCTGGCGGCCGCTGCCTTGCTGGCATTTCCCCGCAACAAGTATCTTCTTCTTCTTCTTCTTTGCCGGGAAGTGAGATTAACCCACAACCGAGCGGGGTGAGTGTGATGATGAGCGGCGGCGGTGAAGGGTGGGGTGACGGGGAGCGGACTGGGAGGGGAAGGAGCCCAGGAGGGTGGCACCGGTCTGTGTGCAGCAGAGCAGGCAGCGAACAGGCATGCGAGGTGCAATTGTGTGCTGCTGAAGAGCTCAGTCACCTGGAAGCAGGAGTGTGGAGGCGGAGCTGGGCCGGTGAGTGACGCTAGGGCTCCTAGGTTGCTGTGAACATGCTGTGAACATGCTGTGAACACGGGGCCGGGCACCCTGAGGGAGTAGGTTTTCGATGCATGTGCACGGAGACCACTATTCAGCGATCACGAGCGCCTCTATTTGGTGGCGGGGCTTGCTTTCTCTTCTGCTTTTCAGTATTCTGTGTTTGGAGCAACCTCGGCTGGAAGTCGACTTAGGTCCGCAGCTGCTCAACCTAGGCCACGCTCGAAGCAGCCAACCCCGGCCATGGCCAGTGACAGCTCAGTGTCCCCCGGTTGCCCCTTCCTCGCGGCGCCGGCCGAGCTGCAGGACGCCATAGCACGCCTGCTCCCGCCAGAAGACAGGTGAGAGCAGGGTCGCAGCAGAGTAGCCTAGGCTTGGGCAGAGCTGGTCAATATTCAGAAGGCCGCCGCAGGCCCGCCGGGGGGTGGCGCGGCGCGGCCCGGACGTTGCCACCCTATGCACGCACGCCTCTCTCACTCCCCTTCCACTGTCGTGCTGTCCGCATGCGCTGTGCGCAGGCAGCGCTTGGCTTCAACCTGCAGCACCTTCCACCACTCCGCCTGGGCGCGGCGCTGGCTCACTGTGGTAGAGGCAGATCTGCCGTCTTTCTTCGACAACAACACACAAGCCAGGGCAGCAGTGCTGGCTGCCTGGCTGGTTGCTCACCCACACGGTGAGGGACGCCGCATCATGTCCGTGTTTAAAAGGCCTGTGAGGCACAGTGCCTTCTGTTGTCTTGCCTCCCTTGCCTGCCCACACGTACTCTACTCACATCACACTCTCGCCACACGACTGTCCCTGGTAATGCCCTTGCAGCCGAGGCGCACATCGGCACCTGGTGCCCGGCCTCCATCCTGGGGGCTCTGCCTGCAGCGCAAATCGCTGGCCTGAGGGTACACGATTTGGAGCTTCCGCCCGCCTCAGGCCAAGCATCTTTCAGCCAGCTGACCCGCCTACAGTGGAGCCCGGGCGGCGCACGACCGGCTGACTGGTCCGTTTTGGGGGCGCTGCCTCAGCTGCAGCACCTCAGCTATTACCAAAGACCGGCCTGGTACGGCGGCAGACCGACCCTGCAGAGCAGCCAGCTGCGTTGTCTGGGCATGCTGACATGCCTGACCCGGCTGCACATGGTGGCAGACGCCCACGCTGGCTTCAACGGCGCCTGGGGGCAAGCGCTGGGTGGCCTTACCAGGCTGCAGCACCTGTCACTGGATTCCTGCCTGGCAGCGCTGCCAGCTGGCGCCTCCAAGCTGGCCCCGTCCCTCACCCGCCTGGATCTGCTTGGCATACGGGGAGGAGGCTGGCAGCACCTCGCAGCGCTCCGGCAGCTGCAGCACCTGGAGCTCCGCAACTGCATCATAGCAGAGGTGCCAGCTGTCATCTCAGAGCTTGGGGGACTCACACGGCTGGAGATGCAGATAGAAAGCTACCCGGTCAGTGGCTGGCACCACCTGCAGCCCCTGCACCGCCTGCAGCACCTTCAGCTTCATTGGTATTGGCAATCTATGCTGCCAGGCGCGCTCTCTGAGCTCCGGGGGCTAACCCACCTTGACCTCAGCGCTGGCGGTTGGATGGGAGGCTGGCACCACCTTGAGCCCCTGCAGCGGCTGCAGGTGCTGCAGCTTGCAAGCTGCGGCCTGGCAAAGGTTCCACAAGCCCTGGCCGCCCTCAGCTCCTTGGCTGTCCTGAATTTGAATGGCAATAAATTCGTGAGCGCTGCAAGCTTCACACACCTGGCGGGGATGCCCTCTCTCAGGTGCGTGATTTACGGCACGTGCACCCTAAGATTTTTTATTTTGTCAACTCGACTGGCTGAAAGGCGACAACGGCCTTGCTTTCATGTTGTGCGCTGTGGAGCAGACCTTCCCATCCATTTACTGACCCGACTTGCTCTGCCGCTGCTGCATGATGGCTCCACTACCAAGCGTGCAGGCGTGTTTATGTGTCGGAATGCGCGTTTATGGAGCCATGCTGTCGCCATGATCCCTTTGTTGGCTGGCTGGCGAGGTGGCTGCCCATAGGCTGGGTGCGCGATGGCTGGGCGCGGGACTGGCTGCCTGCTGAGCTGGCTGCCCTACGTGCACAGGGGGTGCAGGTTCATGCGCCGTCCCGGCCTTCGCCGCGGTCGTAGCACGGCAGGCAGCAGCCATGCTTCCAGTGGTTCCTCGAATGCTCCCAGGTTCACAAGTTGTGACTTTGAGCCATGATCTGGGCCAACCTCGTGGGGGGCGGGGCGGTGCTAAGCTGCGTTGCACTACGGTGCTGCACAGCTTCATCTTTTCCATCCCATCTCAAAGAGCACGCCTTGCCCTTTGCAGAAGCGTCGAGATGCCGCACTTCGTACATCTGAAGCTGCCCCACCCTTCTTGCCTATGCAAACCTGCCTTTTTAGGATGTTGACTAGTGACAATCCGGAAATCCCTGCACGCACAGAGCGCCACGTCAGCGACCCTTATTCCGCGTGCCGAGTGCCGTGCCACAACCTCCGTCCCCGTTGTCGCTCACAGGCCAAGCTCCGCTCCCATGTTCCTGCTTTCAGGTGACCCTTCCGCAGCCGTTTAGCAGAGCAGCACCTTGTTTGAGCACAGCTTGCTTGCTGCGCGCCTGTTAGCACCCTGTTGGGCCCTTCNAGCTGCCAGTCCACATACTGGTACCCCGTGTGCCACAGGCTCTGCTCCCAGGGCAGCCCGTCGTTGGGCAGCAGCACCGTCGTGGCAATGCGCCAGCTCAGCAGATCGGTGGAGTGCACCTGCGATCAGCAAGGCAGTGTAGGTGTATGTGGGTGGGAGTTGGTAGAGGGTTACATGCTGGAGTATGTGCCAGTGAAACCTTGTACCTGCAGGAAAGCACTGTGTTCAGCAATGGTGCAGCCACGGTGCAGGGCTGCGCGCCAGCTGAGCAGGTCGGTAGAGTGCACCTGCAGAGAGAGAGCACAACACTTGACAGAGGTTGGATCCACAGGCCTGGAAAGGTGATCTGTGGCAATTGGAGCCACAGGCCACCAAAGGAGACCCGCAGGGTGCACCTGCGTTCAGCAGGGTGGCATGCAATCTAGCGCCAGTGAAAGATTTAAATCACGTGCGGAGGAAACACACCGGCAGAACCCATGTGGCCAGCCCCACCTGTTTTTGCTCAAGCAGGAGAAGTGGGGGCAGAGTTCAGACGAGCCGTGTGGGTGCCCCTGGCTGCTTCTTGTAGCCAACACTGCTCTGCCATCCGTCCCTGCCCCTGCCGCCATTACAAGCCCAAGCCCTCCACACCTGGTGGTCAGCACTGTGCCATCCCTTGCCCCTGCCTCTGCCCCTGCCCGCGCCCTGCCCGCTGCCCCCATCAAACCCGTTCACCAGCGTGAGCACATTCCGCGCGTCTTCGTTGCTGCCGTACCGGTCAATGCTGGGGTTGGTCAAAGCCAGGTACCTGCCACTGCTGGGGTCCCACCGCGCTATGAACTTGTTGCCCCCGCCCGGCATGTCCACAACCCCCTGCCACTCCAGCAGCCCGCCCCCCGCGCCCAGGCCGGGGCTGCCTGCTGCTGCCGGCCGGGGACGCAGCTTGAAGAAGCAGGCGTGCTGGAGTGTGTAGGAGCGGCCCTGCGAGGTGGCGGCCAGGCCGGCGGGGTGGGCAGGGTGAGGGTGTGAGTGAGGTCACAGCAGATGTGGGCAGGCGGTGCACCTTGGGCCCGATTAGCAACTTCTCCTCTGCAAAGGCATGACATGTTGAGCATGCGGCTATTATAATTGAAGCAGGGCTGTCAATGCAGCGTCATGCAGGGGTTCAGCCTACCAGCAGCCAGCCAGAGGGCCCCACATCGTCGTACACACGACAGCGCAGCAGGAGCCCGACGCCGGCGCCGCCGGGGAGCCGCACTGCGCAGGGAGGGGCGGGCAGCACACGGCGTTGGGTGGGCGGTGGGATGTGAGCGCTGGTGCAGCGGCAGCGCAGCAAAGCAAGCGTAACTGCAGAAGAGGGCGGACGTAGGAGGTTACACACAACGCAGGCAGGTCTCCAAGAACCCTAAAGCCGGCCAAAGCCAACCCACCGAGTCATGCATTGCCTTGCAGCCGGCCCACCTGCGTTGCCTTCAAGGAAGCCGCCGCTGACCACGGGGGCAGGCATCCAGTCGGGCAGCATTGTACAGCTGCGGGGGGAGGGTGGGGCAGGTGAAGGAGGTGTAAGTCGGGCGGGGCTGAGGGAGGGTTCCAGGAAGGCGGGCAGGGGACAAACGCTGCCGTTTAGCTTTGCCTGCTTGTTGGTGCGCGGCCTGCAGGCCCCACTGAGCGCCGACTACTTGGCAAGGGGCGCGGTTTTATTACGTCAAATGCGAACTGCACTGTTCCCACCACCACACGGGGAGGCAGCTACAGCAGAGGTCCCCTGTTGAGCTGCCGGCCTTGGGAGGCACGCCAGGAGGCCGGGGACAGCAGGTCAGAGTCCGCTGGGGCTGATATGAGCTGGGCTATGTAGCTCTGGGGCCAGGCAATGCTGTCGCCGCACCTGCTTGGGAGAGCGTGGAAGAATTGTGGGGGCGTGCAGGCAGGCGTGCAGGAGGCACGGAGAGGGGGAGGGATTGTGGGTGGCATGCAGGGAAGTGTGCTGCTGGAAAGGCAAAGGCTCAGCCGGGCGGCACGGCAGGTTTCAGGAGCACGGTGCCGAGCGGGGAAGGACGCCCCGAGCAGGGAAGGAAGCATGGCAAAGAAGCACGCAGGAGGTGCGTGGGAGGGCACGGCAGGGCAGGGCTGGGCAGGGCAGGGCAGAGCAGAACAGCGGAAGGGCAGGGTGCGCACCAGTGCTCCATTCCGCGGTACAGAAAGCCGTCCTGGAGCAGTACAGGCACTGTGCCTGCGTGGGTGGGTGAGAATAAAGCGCTTGAAGGGTGTGTGTGGCGTGCATGTGCGCCAGATTTGCAAACACCTGAGACTGGGGCAGGTTGCGGTACTGTAAGTGCAGAGGGTCCGCGGCTCCTGCTCTCCCGGCATGCACAGGTTTGCCCTTCCAGCGCCTCACTGCCGCTTGGCAGCCTCACGTCTCGTGCAGGCAGATAGGCAGACGGGCAGGCAGGCACAGGCAGGCAAGCAGGCAGGCAGGCAGGCAGACAGGCAGGCAGGCAAGCGGCAACCACATGCCCCCACCCAAGCGATGCTCGAGCACCTCACCTGAGCCAAAATGGCAGCCCGGCGGGGGGGCGAGCACGCTCGAGCGGTTCCAGGTCATGCCACCATCCAGGGAGCGAGCCACGCTTACAGCATTGTTCCCGGCATCGCCGTCCGTCCCCACCAGATACAGGGCGCCTGCAGAGAAGGTGGGGGAGCGGAGGGGAGGACGAGCACGAGGGGCAGCTGAGGCAGCGGGCAGTGAACGAGAAGCAGGGCTGTCAAGGGCTGTCGAGTGTGCCCCACCATGCCGCTCGCATCCCACCTCTGTGCATCAGCAGCGTGCTCCAGAATTGATTGAGCACCACGGCCCGGGGCTGCCA
>JTEE01000251.1:595535-630447 GCA_002896455.3 Chlorella sp. ArM0029B
TCTACCTGCACCACCAATACCTACATGCACATGCCCTGCCCCACCTCTGTGCCTGCAAATCAGCCCCCCGCCTGCACACGCCCCTCCCGCTCCCAACCCGCCCCGCCTACCTGCACCCGCCCTATCTACATGTACCTGCGCTGACCCACCTCTGTGCCTGCAAATGAGCCCCCTGCCTGCACACGACCCTCCCGCTCCCACCCTCCGCCTACCTGCACCAGGTCCAAGTCCCTCAGCAGGTTGTCCCGCTCCCCCCGCTGGTCCTTCTGGTCAATCACCTCCCCAACGTTGCCGCGCACCGCCTGCAGGTGTGGTGCAGGGAGATGGCAGGCATGCTGTGTGATATCCGCATGAACGAAAGGGGCAGTGCATGGCAGACCCCATTGCAAATGCTGCTTCGTGGACCCCCACCCCACGGGCGTCGCCTTTACCCGCCGCCCCACACCCTGCCTGTGACTTTCTTCCCCATCAACACCTCTGCTGCCCCACCTTTGGGATGTGATCCACATACTGCGGCTTGATGATGGCCTTCACATTGTCCTCCAACACCCGCTGGAAGTAGTTTTGCAGCTCGCTGCCGCGGAAGTAGGTCAGGATCTCGCTCCAGTCGGGCTGGTTTTGCTGAGACAGGGGGGCAGCGGGAAGGAGAGGAGGGGCGGGGGCGAAGAGCACGTGGTGAACGGTTCAGCGAGGTTAGCACATAGTGAAATGGGCTCACGCTCCAGGGGGTGACTGCAGATCAGGAACAAAAGACGAGGTGTGGATGCACGAGAAGTTGGCAAGCGAGTCGGCAAGTGCAGGGCAAGTGGGTGGGGGATCTCGGAGCAGTCGGGGGAGGTTGGGCGGGTGGGGAGGGGAAGCAGGGTAAAGGTTGGTGCAAGTGGAGAGGGCAGTCAGCGGCTGCTTGCCAAGCCAAGTACAACGAAAACACCACCAATACTAGCCACAGCGAGTGCTGCACACCAACCGCCTCGACGCTGTTGCTGCACACCCGCCGTGTGTCTGCAAGCCCTCCTCTGCATGCCTCCGCATTTGCTCCCCCAGCCCAGTCTACCACGCAGCAGCAGCGGCAGCAGCAGCGGCAGCTCACGTCAAAGCGCCCCAGGTTGGGCTTCAGCTTGCCGGCCAGGATCTTGAGCGCCGTGCTCTTGCCCGTGCCGTTTGACCCCACCAGACCCAGCACCTGCCCCGGGCGTGGCATGGGCAGCCTGCAGGGCGGTGGGCAAGCAGGCACCGGTGCAGGCGGCAAGATAGGGCGGGGGTGCAGCATTCACAGGAAAAGGTGAACGCACCAGACGTCCCAGCAGCCACCAGGCACCCTGTCTACTCTTTCCGTCTGCTGCTCTGTAACTCTGCCAGCTCCCGCTGCCATGCCGGCGCTCCTCAGCTCCTAGTTTTGCTGCCGCCCGCTGCCCACCGCATTGTGCCAGCATCTAAAAATCAAGATTGCGCCACCTGCCCCACCTGTGCAGCTTGAAGGAGTTGGGCCCGTATCTGTGTGTGGTCTGCTTCTCCAGATCCTTAGGCAGGTTGATGATCATGATGGCATCAAAGGGGCACTTCTGCGGCAACACAAGCAACAGAAACACGGATGCGTGAGCGAGCGTGGGTTTGGGCCACACCCGCCACATTGTGCGCGCCCCTCCTGAAGATCCACGTTGGTTGTGCCTTGTGCGATGTGCATTTCTTGCCTCGACACGCCGGCGCTATTCATCGCCGACTCCCTGCTCCCACCCTTGTCCCCTGCATTCTCCTGCCCCTGCCAGTGCCCGCTCGCCTTCACGGCACCGGTGCAGGTATTTCCAACAGCTCCCCCTGCTGCACACCCTGCCAGCCGCCCCGCTCCTCTGCGCCTTCCCCCCCCCGCGCCTCCCCACCGCCTGGGTTGCTACTTGCCTTGACGCAAATGCCGCATCCGATGCAGAGGTCCTCAGAGATCCAGGCAATCCTGTCGTTGGAGTTGACCTCAATGCACAGCTTGCCAACCTGCCCATGAAGTGCCAGCGGGGATGGAGGGGTGCCTTTAGAGGGGCTGCTGGTGCAGGCCGAAGGACATGCTCCAGTATGCGGGGGTCGGGTGGGGCAGGCTGACAGCCGGAGCTTCAAGCGTTGCTTTGCTGGGCTGCCCAGGAGCGGCAGCCGCAAACAGGAGGCAGGTCAATGGTCCTGATTGCAGACCAGCGGTTGTACGGCCCCTGCAGCACCAAGTGCCCCTGCAGCACGCACCTTCACCACCGGGCAGCTCTTCTTGCACTCCTGCTTGCACTTCTTGGGCTTGCATCTGCGGGCAGGCAGGCCCAGGGGGCAGGAGAGGACGCGCTCATCAGGTGGCCCGCCCACCCTAGCTGCTGCATCGCCAGCGGCACCGCCGGCATCATCCAGCAGTGAGCAATGCCCATGCTGCTGGTGCCGCTGCTGCTCTCCGAAAAGCAATGTGGGCAAACAGAATGGAGCACTGTTCGCTGCTGCCTGCTGCAACTGCCGCCAGCTGCTCCAGCCCCGAGAGCGAGTGCAGGCTGCCTGCTGCCACGGCCCTGTCATCAATATCACTCATTGCCATCAGGTCCGCTGCGCTTTGCTGCAGTTGGTAAGACCCACCGGCTGGCCCTCAGCCGGCCACTGGCAAGCCCTGCTGCCACTGCTCAAGCCTGCCGCCTGCCGCCGCCGCCGCTGCCGCCACCCGCCAGCATGGCCCAGTGAGCCAGCATGCGGCCGCAGCAGGGCTCGCCGTCCGCTCTGCCTCGTGCATCCCTACCAAGGGCCCACCACGCCCCCCCGCACCTGTCCCCGCTGACGATAGCAATGCGGGTGAGCGTCTGCTCGCCGCTTTCCGGCTGCTTCTTGGGCGGCATGTCTGCTGCTCCGATCCACTACTCCAACAACGCCCTGTGCAGTCCCGCTGCTGCTTCGCCGGCCGAAGAAGTATAAAGCTTCGCCTGGAGGCTAGAATAACAGCCGATGGAGCCTTCAAACAGCCGTGACGACTGCAGGGTGCCTGCAAGAGGCGCAGCGCGGCCCTAGCCGCCGCAATTCTGCTTCTCCGCCAGCTCACTTCTGCCAGCTCACTTCTTCACAACCAGCTTTCGGCGCTCTGAGGGAGCCAGTAGCCATTTCGGTGGCACTGCCATTCATTCCAACATCCCTATAGCACCTGAACGCCCCGTTCTGCTCTTGGTGCAGCCTCTTGCCAGCTCCGAGCTGCCAGCCGGCCGGCGTAGCCCGGGATGAGCGGCAGGGGCGACGAACGCGATGCTGGAGGTGACGGAGGAGGTGGCGGGGACCTCAGCTTGTCAATAGATGAGGCAAACAAGTGAGTTGCGGTCGGCAGAGGGCGTGGGGGCTTTCAAGGGCATCGAAAGTTCAGAGAATGCGCGTGGTCAGCGCGCAGGGCGGCCTGGTAGTGGAGCAGGCAGCGGAGCGGGCGGCGGCGGCAGGCGGCAGCGGCAGCAGGGCCCCACTGTTCCTGTCAGCCCAGCGATATTGTACTTGCTTGTGCCGCCCTGCGGTGCCTGCTGCTCCATCGTTGCTGCTGCCATGTGCGCAGGATGCGCATTGCGCTGGGCTTGAAGCCTCTGAAGATGGAGGCAGAGGTGCTCAAGGGGCCCAGCGCCGACGAGGTGGCGGCCAAGGAGACGGCCGAGAGGGAGACCAAAGCGGCTGAGCTGGCAGAGCGAGTCAAACAGTGAGTACCCTGACTGCTCTTGAGCGGGTGCACGGGTGCCGAGTGGCAGCTGCCTGCACGCTTGTTGCTGACCTGGTGGCACGGGCTGCGTCGGTGCGGTGCTGCGGGAGGGAGCCAAAGACGGGTGAAACGTGCAGGTTGAATGGGGTGGGGCGGGGCACGTGTGGCATGCTTTGACAGTGGTTGGTGCTGGACTGCCGCTGAGAATGTGCAATACCAAGTTCCCATTTGCTGTTGCTGCCGCTGCTGCTGCTGCTGCTGCTGCTGCTGCTGTGGCCTGCGCCTGTGCAATTGGAGCAGCCCTCACACTGGTGCCAACTGTTTCCTAGAGCGCCGTCTCAAAAAGGGCACGGTGGGCCAAGCAGGTTTGGCAGCATGCATGTCCCTGCTTACCTGCTCGCCTCCTGGCCCTTGCTGATGTCCCCCATACATGATGTCAACAGGACTCGTGAGCGGCGTCAGAAGCAGGAGGAGTTGGACCGTGTCAGGAAGCTGGGGGAGGGTGGCGATGACGTGGACGATGTGCTGGCATGGGTCAGCCGCACCAGGACGGTGCAGGACCGCAATAAGGAGGATGTGGCAGCAGCAAAGCGGCGGGCGGCGGAGGAGGCGGCGGCGCGGCGGCGGAAGGCAGCAGAGGAGGATTATGAGGATGAGGTGGGTGGGCCTGGCAAAGTGTGCTTTGGGTGGGGTCGCCAGCTGGCCTGGCCTGCTCGGGTGTGCAGGGTGTACAGGTGTAGCTTGTGTCTTCCTGCTTGCTGGTGTGGCTGGTGTGGCTGCAGGGCGACATGCCAGGCAGCGGGCGGACGCTAACGCTAGCTTTGCTTCGCCCAACAGAAGTTGACCTGGTTGCCAGGCCTGTCTGCAGCGCTCCCCAAAGCAGTGTGTCCACTACCTGCCCTGCCGACCTGCTCCTGCTGTGCCTGCTTTGGTTGCTCCTTGCAGGACCCGCCCAGCGCTGCTGACCTCATGTGCACTGGATGCCCTGTCCCCACTCCCGCAGTCATTACACCTACCTGCTGCTGTTCCTCGTGCCATTCGTCTCTGCAGGACATGCCCGCTATTGCTGCCGCCGTGCCTGCTGTGCTTCCCTGCAGACATGCTTACTGCGCTTGACCTGCCACTGCTATGCCTGCTGTGCTGTGTCCCCCCTCTGCAGGACATGCCCACCACTGCTGACCTGGCGGGTGCCAAGGTGAAGCACACGGCGGATGAGCTGGGGGAGGGGGAGACCATGATCCTCACACTGGGTGAGTGGGCAGAACTGGATGGGTGAACAGCACTACGTGTGTGGACAGCACTGGGTGTGTGGAGAGCACCATGTGAGTGAGCAGTGCCCGCTGCCCTTCAACAGCATGGTGCAGGGGGATGGTGCAGCAGGGCGCGGTAGGGGTCGGCCCGTCCACGTGTCTCGTGCTCCTTTTTGCTCCTCCTCGCCCAGCTGCACCCACAAATGGCCGAGGCTTGATGATCCAGCATCAGCCTTTCCTTCTTGTCCCTCACGCCTCCTCAGTCCTGCCTTTCCCGTCTCACATGCAAATTATCGGGACATGCCGTGCCGGCAGCCCCCCTTCCCCTTCCCTCCCCACTGTCCCTCACCGCCCTTTTCTCCCTCCCTCCCTTCTCCGCTCCACTCCTGCCGCTGCCCTGCGCTGAGGACCTCGGCTTGATATTCTAGCAGCCCCACTTTCCCTTGCTCTGCTCCAACGCTGACTCTCTCCCTCCTTCTACCATCATGTGCAGAGGACCGTGGCATGCTGTTGCAGCAACTTGCTCTTCCCTTTCCTCACCCTCCCTCACCCCTCCCCCCCTCCCCCTCGTGTGCAGAGGACCGCGGCCTGCTAGATGACAAGGGGCAGCTGGTGGAGGAGGACGACATGGTGCTGGAAAACATACTGGCGGTGAGCCAAAGAGGGGGATGCACGGCTTTGCTTCAGCTGTCAGTGTATCGCTGCCACTGCCGTGTGGTTCCGCCTTTTGAGGGAGGGAGGGAGGGAGGGACGAGGCCCTGACATTGTACAGTGCTTTTCTGAAATGGGGTACCCTACCTGATGGTTGGCTGCTGTCAGTTGTGTCTACAACAGAGCATGACTGCCCCGTGGCACCTCTCATTTCGCATGCTTGCCACTCAATTGCACCCTCTTCCCCATCCCACCCCCCCCACCCACCTGCCTGCCTGCCGCCCCCCTGCAGCGCGAGGACAAGGACCGCAACAAGGCGCGCAAGGCGTCGGGCAAGCGGGCGGTGCCTCTGTGGGAGGAGGACGGCAAGCGGCGGGGACTGCTGGACAAGTATGACGAGGAGGAGGAGCAGATGATGCAGGTGCGCCCTGTGTTATGTGCCCTTGCGGAAGGGTGTGGGGTTTTCACGTTATGTGTGCGTAAGGGTTGTGGGCTTGGAAGTATGAGGAAGAGGAGGAGCAGATGCTGCAGGTTCCGGCGGTTGTCTTCACTCTTGTATGAGCGTGAGGGTTGCAGGGGTGTCCAGTATGGCGGAGGGGGTGGGGGGAGGAGCAGCATGCTCATGTACGCCAGCAACCTCACGCCAGCCAACTTTACGTACAAATAGGCAGACCACCTCGTGTGGTTGCTCCTCGTGAGGTGTTCTGCCTTCTTGTGCTGGAAGTCGGCTGGCGTGAGGTTGCTGGAGTACATGAGCTGAGGAGGACCCGCGGTCAGGTCGCGGATAATTGTACTCCGTGATCCCACCGATCTATGCTGGGGAGGAGGAGCAGATTTCGCAGGTGCAGGGTGTTCTGTCTACCCACGTTTTGAGGACTGGCAGGGGCGGTGAGGGCATGCCGGGGAGGGGGAAAAGTTTTCGCAGGTGCAGGGTGTTCTGTCTTCCCACGTTTTGAGGACTGGCAGGGGCGGTGGGGTGGGAGCCAAATTGCCACAGACCGAGGCTTTGCAATGAACACACAGAAGAATGCTTTGAACCGCCGCTCCTCCCTATCCTCCTGCCCATGCACAGATCGACGATGCGGGTGCAATTGATGCTGCCCGGCAGAAGCGGAAGGAGGAGATTCGGCTGCGGCTGGCGGCTGGGGTGGGCGCAGGTGCCGCTGGCGCGGTGGCAGAGGACGCATCTGTGCCCATGCAGCAGGTGGCAGCAGACTACTACACAACAGACGAGATGGCAAAGGTGTGTGTGTGTGCTGCCGGGTTGGTGGCGTGCTCTTGAAATGTGCGGAACGGTGTGTGTAGGTGGGTGGGTGGGTGGACGACAGTGGACTACTACACAACAGAGGAAGTGGCCAAGGTGTGTGTGTGTGTGCTGCCGGGTCGGTGGCGTGTTTGTTTGGTGTGCAAGACGGTGCGTTGATGGGTGGAGGTGTGGATGGGCGGCAGCAGGCAAGGGCACAGCAGATGGGATGGCCAAGGTGGGTGGGTGGGTGACAAGTGTGGTGTGGTGTGAGGAACAAGGTGTGCGGACGCTGCCAGTAGCGCTGTTCTTGGTTGATGGTCTACTGATGCCGCTGCTGTTGTTGGTGCACAGTGCGTATCCCTGTGACGTCCCGCAAGCCAACAGAAGTGGAAAGAGCAAGCCGAAGAGCTGAGTCGCCCCTTCTTTTCCTCTCTTGTTGGCTTGTTCGCATTGTTTCCCACGCTTTTTCTGTCTGCAGTTCCAGAAGCCCAAGAAGAGGAAGGAGCGCAAGCTGAAGAAGAAGGCGCTGACTGAGGAGGAGCTGGCGGCACTAGAGACAGAGGCGGCAGCACGGGGTGAGCGACGGGGATGCACTTGTTTGCACGCCTACAGGGGTGTGTGTTGTGGTGTTTGTGGGAGCAAAGCAGTGATGTGCCTCCCCCCGGCAGCCTGCTGCTTCCAGATTTCTGTGTGTGGTCTTTCAGCTGCTGCCCCTGGGCTTGGAAGACAGAAGGCGAGGGGAGACAAGCAGCTTGTAGCGCACTTCTTGAAATGCCAGCCTGGGTGCCGGGAAGCTGGCTGCCAGGATGTGCGTCCAACCAAGAAGCGCCCCATCCTCTCATGTCACGACCTCCCCTTTAGGCCAGCCTGGGTGTCTGTAAGCGAAGAATTGCGCCCAGAAGTGAGCACCCTTTGAACCGTCCGCATGGCTTCCCGGTTGCACATGCAGGCGGCAGCGACCTGGGCAGCCGCGCGTCTCGTCACCAGCGCGTCGCCGACAAGGCGGCGGCAGCGGCAGCGGCAGACGCGGATCGGCGCTCACGGTGGGTGCTGGTGCCTGGGCTGGTAGGCAGGAGGTGGGCAGCGCTGGTCTATTCACCTTCCTGTGCATCATCTCACACAGCGCATGCTTGTCTTTTCAGGAGCACTCCTCTGCTTCACCCTCTCCCTGCCTTGTCACCGCCCTGTGTTTTCCGCCCGCCTGCCCGCCCCGCAGGTTTGACAACGCCCTCAGCAAGGCCAACTACGCCTCGCTGGCGCTGCGGCCTGAGACCAAGCAGGAGGATGAGGACCCGGGGCTGGGGGAGGACGAAGACCTGTACGCCAGCCTGAGCAAGTGAGGGGGTATTAAGGGGTCCAGGGGCAAGGACACAGGGCTATACTTCCCTGTGAGAGAGGAGTTTCAATGGGTCGGAACGGTTGCACGAGTGTGGGGCGGGGGACGCAGGGCTGTGCTACCAGCCTGACGAAGGGAAGCTGGGGTGCTGTAGGAACACCAGGGTGAGGGAATTGCACTGGAGCAGGGACGCGGCAGCTGTGCTGCCAGCCGAACAAGTGAGGGGTTGCAGGTGGGTTAAAGCCAAAGGATGTAGACGTGTGGGGCAGGGGACACAGTGGCAGGGACACATGGCTGTGCTGCCAACTTGAAAGAGTGAGAGGGGCGGGATGTTTAACGGATGTGGGAGGTGTGCGGCAGGACACATGGGCAGCGCCACATGAGTACGGGGCAGGGCACAGGGGCAGCGCCACAGCAGACAGGATTTGAGACAGGAGACAGGGGCATCCGCACAGGGCGCGAGGCAGGGATCAGCCATGGGCACGTGTGCCGCATCAGCAGCTCGATCAACAGCACGATCAGCGGCAATGTGACCTTTATTCTGCTGCCCCCATGCATCCTGCTGCCCAGCACACTCGCGTGTCCTTTCCCCAGCCCTCAAGCAATGGTGCTGAGCTACTCTCTGCATGCCCCCATCCTCATCTGCAGGGCGCGGCAGCTAGCGCAGAAGAAGGCAGCGGAAGAGCCCGACGCCAAGCCGGAGAGCATGGCAGAGCAGCTGATCAAGCGACGGGAGGAGCAGCAGAAGGCGGCCACGGCGGCTGCGCTGGCGGCTGCAGCAGGCGGACCCACTGATGGAAGTGAGTTGGGATTCGGGACCGGGACGCTAGTTTGGGCAGTGGGTGTGGACAGCAGCGGGCCATGTGGCACACCCTGCCCCCTTTTGCCTTGCTCATGCAGGCATTGCCCTCATGTAACCAGTCACATTGCCCCCAAGCTGCTTTCCTCCCTGGGTGCCTGACGTTTGGTTACCCGGCTGGGGGCGTTGGCCCACTCTCGCGACTTACCCCCGATTCTGTCTTCTCCTGGTCTTTCTTGCAGGCTGCGTGTTCCTTGCCTGCAAGGATGGCATTGCCTGCCCTGCCCTGCCTGACCCAATGTGTCTACATCGTCAACTCCCACCCTCCTTCCCTTGCAGGCCTGGTGTTCACTGATGTGGCTGAGGTTGCCTGCCCTGCCTTGACACTGTTCATCCTAACATGGTCACCCCTACTTGTCTTCCCCTGGTGTTCGCCGGCGTGGCCAAAATTGCCCACCCTTGCCTGACCTCCTTCCCACGGAACCCCTATCTGCCTTCTCCTGCAGGCCTGGTGTTCACCGACATGTCCGAGATTGCCCACACTCACCTGACCCCGTGGCGTCACACTGGTTTCTTATGAACCCATACCCGTCCTCCCCTTGCAGGCCTGGTGTTTACCGACATTGCTGGGATTGCCCACACTTACCTGACCCCGTGCCGTCACATTGCTTTCTAACGAACCCATACCCGTTCTCTCTCCTTGCAGGCCTGGTGTTTACCGACATGGCCGAGATTGCTCGCACCATCACGGTGAAGCAGGAGGCCGCCCCCGCCGCTCAGCAGCAGCAGCAGCAGCATGGGGAGGGCCCTGGGGGCAGCGGCAGCGGGGCAGCGGGTTTGAAGAAGGAGGAGGGAGAGGAGGAGGACAACTATGGGCTGGGGGGAGAGGCAATGGAGACGGAGGCAGCAGCGGGGCCCAGCCACAAAGGTGCGGCAGTACTGGGTGGCAGGGTGAGGGGAGGCTGTGTGTTTGGCTGGGCGGGGGTGAGGGGAGGCAGCGTGTTTGGCTTGAGGGCAACAGCGCAGCACAGGCTGGAGATTTTGTGTGGCAGCTGTGAGGCAACGTAGCAGCGGACCTGCGCTCTGCCGTCCAGCACTTGCCATTGCGCAGTGCGATTGGCAATTGCATATATAGGCAACAGTCAGCATGCAACTCACCACACTTCTTCCCTCCCCTCCTCCTTCTTCAGGCGCCGGCGACACTGTGTGGGCGGGGTGGGTGCCCGCCTCAGCGGGGGCCGAGGGCGATACCACGGCAGCGGAGATGCGGCAGAAGCTTCGGGCCAAGCAGCAGCAGGAGTCGCAGGGGGCGGCGGGGGGCGAGCAGCTGGGGGAGGTGAAGAAGGAGGAGGAGAGCGGGCTGCGGGAGAAGGTCATTGGATCAGGTGGGCAGGGCGGTTCAGTGGCGGGGGATGGGCATTGGGACTAAGGCAATCGAGCCGAGAGGAGGATGGTGTCGTGTGCAGGGGATCGGGCCGTTAAAGCCTTGTGGCGTATGGCGGGGCAGGTCTTGCACGAGTGCAGCTGTGCAAGTGCCGCTGTGGTTGAAGTGCATGACAGGCCAATGCCTATGCCTGCCAGCCCTGCAGCGCCCTTGCTGGCAGCCCCCCTGGCATCGCCCGCCCTGCTCCACTTATGACTCGCACTCCACTTGTGGATACCCCCGCCAGCTTACCCCCGCCTGCCTGCCCCTGCCCATGTATCACATGCACATGCACACACAGGTTCCTGCTGCTCACTCTCCTTGTATCTTGCCCCTGCAGGCCTGGCGGGCGCGCTGGCCTTCCTGAAGGACCGAGGCGAGCTGGAGGCTCCGGTAGAGTGGTCTGGGCGCACCAATGAAAAGAAGAGGGTCAACACCCAGGTGGGCGGGCGGCGGCACAGCGCCTGGCTTTAGGGAGGGTCATGCACCAGCAAAATAGCAAAGGGCCGATGCTGCTGAACCGGCATGGCAGCGCAAGGCATGGCAGAACCGGGGGGTATCTGCCCTGCCTGTGTTTTGTGCATAGCAGTGTGGCGCAGCATGGTTTCTTGGACCACAGCGGGGCATGTGCTGGCGGCGTGGAGCAGTGCAAAAGGTAGCCTGCCCTTCGCTCATGCCCCTCTTTCCGGGCTTGTTATGGAGGGCTTGGAGGGCGCTTCCCTCCCGGGGCCTCCAGCAGCAGATCCCCTCACCCAAGCCTTCCCTCACCTTGTTAATCTTTCTTTCACTTCCTCTTGGCTTCCCCTGGCTTGTGTGTGTGCAGGGCCTGGATGAGGTGTACACGGGCGGGCGGCAGGAGGACAGGATCGCCCTGGATGTGGAGGTGGCACTCACACGCAAGGACGAGTACGGACGCATCCTCACGCCCAAGGAGGCCTTCCGCCAGCTGTGCTACCGGTGAGGGCTGTTAATCAACAGTGGAGTGCAGGGCATGGAGGGGAGGGGAGGCCAGGGCGAGCAAGGCTGCGCTGCACGTAGCGGTTGAGGATGGGAAGAACTTGTGCCAGGGAGGGGGCAGTGGCTGCTGAGTTCAGAGTGTGGGGGCCGACACTTACGGTGCTCGAATGCTTTGTCACCACAGCCAAGGAGGCGTTGTGCCAGCTTGGGGTGCGGGGGTGTGCAGGGCTGGCGGGTAGGTAGAGGTGCAGGGGCAGGAGCGAGGGCTGGGCAGTGGCAGGCAGTGGAGGAGTCGTGTGGTTGAGGAGGAGGCGTGTTGTCGAGGACGGGGTGAAACATCAGGCAGGCAGGCTATCCAGCTGGGCAGCAGGGTTTGCCAGTCGCCATCCAATCACGGTCATATCATCGCTGCCTGACGTCACGACCTACCTGCACGCCTCCGTCCCTGGCCTAGCCCCTGCTCGCCTCTTTGCCTTGTCCAACCACCCTCCCTTTTTCATACCACCCCCCCCTCCCCTCCCCCCGGCCCTCCTCCCAGCTTCCACGGCATCCAGCCCAGCAAGAACTCGCGTGAGAAGCGTCAGAAGAAGGCTGCCGAGGAGGTGGCCAAGAAGAAGACGACGTCGGGGGCGGGGTCCAGCGGCCCAGGCAGCCTCACGCAGATGCAGCAGGTGGGGTGGGGGTGCAGGGTAGGTTTGCCTGTTCGGGAATCTGGTACTGGTTGTGAGGGGAACCTGCGGGGAGGGCAGCCTCACGCAGATGCAGCAGGTGGGGTTGGGGGGTGCAGGCTAGTTTTGCATGTTCGGGAAGCTGGCACTGGATGTGGGGGGCACCTGCGGGGAGGGCAGCAGGTGGGGGCGGGGGTGCATGCTAGGCGTGGTCTGTGCCCGGTCATGAGCCGGCATCGGGTGTTGGGACCACTGGCGCGAAAGGCAGGGTGGTGGTGGAGGTGAGGCTAGCCGAGTTGTGTGCGCGGTCAGAAGCTGGCAATGGGAGCAAAGACTGTCGGCGTGGTGGGCCGCCTCGCCTACCAGGTTCCTTCCTTTCTATTCCTATTACACCGTGTACGTCCCACCAGAGGCTGCGGTTCCCGCTGCGGCACACAGGTTGATCTGCGTGGCTTCTCGCGTTTGTTTGCTTATTGTACGTCTTCCCACGCGCTGTGCTGCAGGTCCAGAAGCAGGCGGCCACCCCGTATGTGGTGCTCAGCGGTACCATCAAGCCTGGGCAGTCGCGCGATGCATCGTCAGGTGAGGCGCCACTGCCACTGGTGCCCTGAGGTGCAAGAACGAATGAGGGTGCGGCGAAAGGCAGCACAAGGGGGTGAGATAGTCCTGGGGATGCCCTCGGCCCTGCTTAAAGCCGCTGCATGTGCCGGTACCGGGTGGGCGGTGCACCTACCCCTCGATCTGGCGCTGGCTGACCTGTCATCCGCCACTTCGTCTTGGTACTGCCCGGTCCTGCAGGGTATGCCACTGTGGATCGTGCCGAGATGCTGACCGCGCCCACCCCTGTGCTGGGCAAGCTTTCGGGCGGGCAGACGCCGCTGCTGGGCAACGCAAAGGTGAGACAGACAGGCTTGGTTGTGTGCAGTATTAAACAGAGCTGTGTGTAGGAGGGGGGGCGGTGGGCTCGGCGGGCGCAGAGATGAGCTAACAGCACACTGCAGTCAAGGGGCTCGGGTAGTTTGGCTGCCGCTGGTCTTCAAATGCCCATATGCACCTGCCTCCACTCTTGTCCCTTGCCGCCCTGCTCACTCTTGTGCAGGTGGAGGCGATGCTGGGGATCAAGCGCAAGGGCAATGAGAGCATGCCGCCCCCGCCGCCCAAGGCGCCGCGGCAGTAGGCGTGATTTGCTGCGCGGCAGCTGCTCGAGGCCTCCTGCTGTTCCCTTCTAACCAATAAACCCCTCTACTCAGCAGCAGTGTCTGTTGTAACATCGCATACATCAGCTACAGCATGAGGTCAAAATCGAGGGCATGCAAGGCGGAGCGGCAGGGTTCACAAGGGCATGTCAGGGGGAAAGATTGGGTTGGGAAGGCCGATACTTAACACAAGGGTGCCGCTAAGGGTCCGATACTTAACACAAGGGTGCCGCTAAGGGTGACTCAGCGGTAGGAGAAGGACCTGGGCGGCAGCCAGACGGTGTGTAAGAATACACAAAGACCCCAACCTCACGCCACGCCACCCGCCCTCACCTGCACAGGCGCCGACATGAAGAGGTCCAAGGAAGCGCGGCCCCGGCGGCCGCCGCACACCACCCCGGCCGCCGCCGCCTTGGCCGCCGCGCACGCCTCTGTCTCCTGCTGTGCCTGCTGTGCCGCCGCCTCATCCGCCATGCCAGCCAGCAGCTCCTCCACATCCTCCACATCACCCTGCTCTGCCTCGCCGCAGCTGGGGGCCGCGTCCTGGACGCTGTACGCGGCACCCACCCAGTCGTTTGTCATCATGCAGTGGTGCTCCTCCCCCTCCCCGCCCTGCTCCAGCAGCCAGGCCGCCACCCGCACTGTGCTGGTGGTGCAGGACGCGGTGGGCAGCAGCGGAAGCTGCTGCACCGGGTTGGAAGGCAGCATGGGCGCAAACTGGTCCAGGCAGGCGTGGGAGCGGGAGGAGGCGGCGCTGCCGCCGCCGCCGCTCTCACGTGGGCTGCCCGACGCTTCCAAGTGCTCCATGGTGAGCTGCAGGGGAGGGCAACAGCAGGGGAAGGGTCGGAAGGGGAGAGTTGTCAGCCAGTGGGTGGGCGGCGGGCGAGAAGGGGGTGGGTGCGGCGGGAGGCAGGGGGGCCGAAGAACACGGCGGGAACAAGTGCGGCTAGCCACACGCCACAGGCTGGGATGGGCCGTGATGTGGGTTGCACGCTCACAGCTGCAACGCTGTGCCTCAAGGAGGCAACAAATCCTTTCAAGTGACAGAGTAGTCCTACCGAGCAGTTGAGGACTTTAAAAAGGCGGAGCAGCGCAAGGCGCACATGCTTGAGAGGGACAAGGGGAGTGCTGCCGAGAGGAGAGGGTTGGGTTTGCAATTTAAATCAGAGAGCAAGGCAAGAAGAAAAGTGTGGCTGGGTGCACTCCCTTATGGAAGGTGCTGGCCAGAACTGGCAAGAGAAGACAAAGAAGGGTGGCACATGGCAAGGGTGAAGTGCGGCGCGGGCACTGCTTATGGGTAATGCTGGCAGGACTCTGCTGCTGTCAGTGGCGCACAGCGCGCGGAGCAGGAAGCAGGCGCACACTCCTGCTGCTGCGATGGGTGATCGGGCCGATTGGTGCAAAAAGCATTGGTCTGGCATCACCCTACAGGGTGCCGAGGCGCCAGGGAGGCAGCGGAGGGCGGGCTGCTGGAGGCTGCTGAGCCGGACTGGGCAGGCAGCTGCTTGCGAGGCCCAGGTCGTGCCGACGCGCGCACTGGGTGGGTCAGCGCAGGCTGCGCCGGCAGGCACCGGCCCCTGGCGGGTGGCCTCTAGCGGGGCATGGGGTTGGCGTGCATGTGCGCGGGGCTGCATGGAGGGGAGGGGAAGAGGCACAGGGGCAGGCGCATGAAGGGGAGGGGAAGAAGGCATAGGGGCAGGCGCCATCAATCCCAGAAGATGTTGATGCATCATTTGCAGCCGACGTGAGGCAGCAGAGGCGAGGCAGCAGAAGCAGGGCGGTACGAAAAAGCAGCCTGCGAATGCCACACTGGCACGCTTGGCAAGCGCCACACTATGCCACCATGGCGCCTGGGGTGGCGGTGCTGGCGCGCTGCGGCGTGAGGCCGAAGTGCTGCAGCAGGAGGTCCATGTCCGCGCGCACAGATTGCAACTCCCCGTGAATAGCCTGCACGTGCTCACGCGTGGCCTGCGCGTGGTCGTGCGTGGCGTACGTGATGCCTACCGCCACCCGCGGCCGCTGCTGCAGCGCCGGCACAGCGCGCTTCCGAGCCTCTGGCGCCGCCAGGCTGTGGTAGGCCAGTTAGTTGAGGCCCAGCGCCGGGGCCGCCGGCGCCAGAGCCTCTGCCAGCTGGCCCAGGCGCTCCCTCAGGATCTCGCGCGTGAATGCGTCTGCAGGGGAAGACAGGCAGGAGGAAGAGGGGGCGACGGGCAGGCAAGCAGCGGATGTGCGTGGAAACACAGGGCAGGTGGTTGGGGGCAGGTAGTGGGCAGGCTTACTGGTACGGAAAGCCTGCGAATGCCAGGTGCAGGCCTCGTGTCGTTGGCCACCTCTCACCCCCTAGTGAAAGCTGGCCCAAACACGCTCCCCTGCCTGCACTTTGCAGGCGCAATCAGGCCCCACCCGCCAGCCTGTGTTTGGCCCTTGTGCCCTCCAAGCGGCCCTCGCCCTGCAAGCCTGCGCCCCCACCCCACTCACGCCCCCAGCACGATCCCCACCCCCACTCACACTCTGCAACCGTGCACTTATCCTTCACCCAGCGGGAGCTGCCCTTGATGGTCTTGTACTCCTTGGCCTTGGCCAGGATGTCAAGTGTGCGGCCGATGCGGGCGTCCACCTTGCGCACAGAGTTGTTGAAGCGGGGGGCGATGATGTCCGCGTGCAGCCACATCACGTTGGAAGCGTTGACCATGTAGGGCAGGAGGATGTTGTGCGCCGAGCTCACCACGCAGTATAGCAGCGGCTGCAAGGGGGGGAATGATTGAGGGGGCGCCTGGTAAGGGTGATTTATGGCTGGCTGGGCACAGCGGGCACAGCAGGCATGGCAGACGGGGCGGCGGGACATGTCTTGCTAGGCGCCATCCTGCCTTAAGTGCCAACCCACCAAGTTTTGGGCAGGGAACATCCTGCGCGTGCATACATGTGCCCGCAGTGCTGCCAGGTTCCCGGGCCCAGCTACCAACAGGCCCCGAACTTGCCATGAAGAGGGTAGTCGACAGCAGCAGCTCCAGCACCACAGCGGGCTGGTGCCCGTCCCGCATTGGGATGATGAGCGGCTCGGCGAACCTGTGCAGCAGATCGGCAATGTCGCCCCCGTACACGTGTGCACCCCAGCCTGCATGTGCGGCAGGCCAAGGAGGGGCCGGGCTTGAGTGCCAGCCAGCGTGGCAGCGGTGCCAAGCGACAGTGTGCACAGGCCACACCGCTAAGCCCCGGCTGCCCCCTGCCACAACAACGCATCACCTAGTGCCTGCAAACTGAGGCTGAATGCAAACCGTGGGATGCGGGCAGCGCGCGCGCGCAAATCATGCACCACCCACCCGCAAACTCAGAGAGTGTGGTGGCGTAGGCGTGCGCCTTGGGCAGCATGTGAAGCTCCAGCTCCCGCCGCTCCTCCACCCACACCTCCAGGTCGTGCCGCGCACCCACCACAGTCATCTTCTTGAGCGGCTCGATGTGGTTGTGAAGGGTGATGAGCTGCAGGACATCGCAGGCAGGCTCCAGCACTTGCAGGATGCGCTCGTGCTCGGGCCGCCAGCTAGCTGCGTGCTGCAGCGGCGCCTCTGCTGCCTCCACCTGATGCGCTGTCTCGTGGGTGGGCGACTTCATCAGATTCTGTGCTGCGCGGCCTGCGAAGCGGATGGCTGCCATGGCGTGCGGCTTGCCCTGCAGGCCTGAGGCGATATAGTTGCACTGGTTGAGCAGCGAGGCAACACCGCGCCGCAGTGCCGCGTTGCGGCTGCGCTTGCCCCGCTGCAGCATTTTGAGAAACACTGAGTGCGTAATCTGCAGCGGCAGGCAGAGGGATGGCATGGTGCAGTCAATTGCATGGGTCAGCATGTGTCGGGCGTGTTGAGTGAAGCCAGCATAGGGGGGCCTCGACGCGGGAGGCGGGAGCGGCAGCGGCAGTTGGCGGCAGACGGCAGCGGACGCGCCGCGGCCGGCCCACCTGACTCGCGGCGACCACTGTCTCGCTGTACTGCTCCTCCGTCGCCTCCGGAGGGATATCCAGGTCTTGGTGGTTGACGCCTTGCAAGGTCATGGCCATGGCCATGGCTCTCCTCTCTGCTTGTACAGGCGGTCGCGAACGAAAGCGGAGCGACGGGGTGACGTGAAGACGCGGTGACGTGAAGACGCGGACGTGAAGAACACTTTAGAATAGCAGCCTTCACCGGTCGGCCAGCAGTGACTGGGCGATTGAATTTGGAAATATCAATCGATGGAGCCGAGCCGAGCACCAAAGATGCCAAGCGACTGAAACACCTGCTTGCAGTACTTGTGGTTGCTGGCGCCGCCGTCAGCCGCCAGGCGCCTGCCGCCTGGTCCTGCCACCAAACGCCTGGCCGACCGCTGCAGAAGTGCTGCATTGCCCTCTCAGTCATGGCCAGCCGCGGAACCCTATTGACAGTTAAAAGAAAGGCATCTTGCGCAAGCTTGCCTTCCTGCCTGGATGTTGCGCAGGCATGCCTGTGGGCGCACGGTGGGGGCGAGCGAGGGGGGCAGGCCCTGCCCCGGGGGCTTGTGTGTCACTGCTGTGCGTGGCACCCTTGAACTTCCACCTAACATAGACTGGCACTGCGAGCCTGCACGAATGGCCTCAGTTGTTGAGTTACACAGGCAGCACATAAGCAGACAAGGCATCCAAGTCGGGGACTTGTTAGCAGACATGGGCAGGAGGCACGAGTCTTGTAGTGCCGCGCTGGCAGCATGCGTGTAGGTTACTGGGACATGGGGCAAGGCATGGGTGCGTTTCCACAGGAAGGAGGAAGGAATGAGGTGCATTGGCCGCGTGGGGAACTTTTGTGATGTGAACAGCTGGGACCTAGGACGGCGGTGGACACCACAGGGCTGCACAGGCAATGGTGTAAAATCTGAGGCGCTGGCCGCTGACTCAGCGCCAGGTGGCCAGCGGTTGTGCAGCTGCCACCGTGAACGTCACATGCTGCGGCAGTCTGAAAATCCCACGCTAGCAGACAACGCCTGCTGCTCCCGGGCCTCGTGCAGAAGCAATCGACCGGCTGAGCACTCAGCATCCGCCAGCCTCACTCCGAGGGCTCATGTGCGTCCTCCTGGTAGTGCTGCAGAAGGCGGGCGGCCAGCACCGAATCCTTGCTGCAGACCAGGGAGGGTGGCAGCATGCACAGGCACGTGGTGCACTTAGCACTTAACACAGCCAGATCCTGATTCACCCCACCATGCAGGCATCCACAAACTTGGCCAGGCAAAGCAGGAAGCCCTCGAAGCACCAGCACTCAAGGGGGTGCGAGCTGGGCACGGCTGGCAGGCAGGCGAGGCAGGCAGGCCTCGGCGGGCATGGCAGTGCAGCGTAGCATGCTTACCCTGTTGTTGTGAGGCCCAGCTTCTGGCACAGCTCCCGCTCCTCCTTGTAGCTCATGTCCTCAACAGGCTTCCAGGGCACACCCGGCCCGGGGGCAGCCGCAGCTGGCGCCGCCAGCTCCTCCCCAGCTGCCCCCTGCTCTGCGTTGCCCGGCTGCCCAGCTGGCTCAGCCGGCTCAGCGGCCACAGCAGCCAGCTTGGCAGTTTTCCCCCTTGAGCTGGCGTCAGGGACACATCGGCGGCACTCAACAGGCCGCAGGGTGGACGCCCCATCGCCCCATCGCTGGCCCCTCGTAACGATCATCACCCCTTCATGAGGGAAGGCGCTGGCCCCTTAGCACCCTAGCTAAACCGCACAAATCGTCACTCTGCCCATCGGGCACCCAGCCAATTGGACACCCAGCGGCCTCCCATCACTGGCAGAGTGCCAGTGCACAAGTATGCTATGTGCCAAGTAGTCACCAGGGGTGTGCAGCAGCACTTGCATGCTCACCCCTCCCGAATGCACAACCTCATGGCACAGACGCGGACGTGGTACCGCCGTGGTACACCGAAAGCTCACCTCCTCCTCCTGCAGCGGCTCATCCTTCTTGGCGCCCCACTCCTCCAGCTTACTCTCCAGCTGTGCCGATGCCTGGTACACGTTTGAAAG
The DNA here is from genome assembly GCA_002896455.3 of Chlorella sp. ArM0029B. Lineage (NCBI taxonomy): Eukaryota > Viridiplantae > Chlorophyta > Trebouxiophyceae > Chlorellales > Chlorellaceae > Chlorella > Chlorella sp. ArM0029B. The sequence goes on from JTEE01000251.1 coordinate 614,733, forward strand.
CCCGTCCTTGGCGCGCTGCACAGTTGACATCCACTTGTAGTGGAAAGCTGCGCTCTTGAGTGTGTCGTCCAAGCCAAAGACGTCAGAGGCAGCCTCGGCTTCGTGCACTGGGTAGAAGTCCTCCTCCCCATCTTCCTCCGCCCCAGACTTCCCACGCGGCACCAGCAAAGTAATCACTGTCGCCGCCGTCTTCACTAGCCTGCAGCAGGAGCACACAGGGACGGCATCACTGTTTATACGTTCACGGTGGAACAGGAAGAAAGAGACGGTGGATACTTGAGAAGGCAGCCCAGAATCGCTCTAGACAGTGGGCGGCAGCAGAGAATGAGACAGGATTGAAGGCTCAATCACAGCGTGTAGAAAGCATGAGCGAGAGAAACGAAGATGCATGGTAGCCGGGTGCCGGGGGCCACCAACACAGTGGGTAGCAGGTGTCCACATCCCTGAGAGGTGCCGGGGCCGCCCGCAAGACCAGCATGCAGTGAGGCGCATGGCGGCAGCCATGCACCCCGTTGGCGGAACACGCGAAGCAACGAAGGGAGGAAGGGTGGAAGACAGGACAAGGACATTACATGGAGAGAGGGTGACTCACTTGAATTGCACTGCTACCTTGGCAGCCTTTCGCAGCAGATTCTCGTCTTGGCTGCAAAACATCCCCGCTTGCATCCGCTCCCGCTCACCACCGCCCACCAGCAGCTCCTTCTGCAGCCTGGCGTCCAGCGCTGCAGTCCACTTGTCTGCGCGCAGCAGGCGTGCCAGGCGCAGCAGGCGCTGGTAGGGAAGCTGCAGAAGGGGAGGAGGCGCGTGGGCAGCTCAACCATACGTGGCGGTGGTAAGCGCGGGAGACACGAGGGGTAGGTTGCATCCAAGCCAGGGCAGGCCTGCAGGTGACAGCATGCCTCATGTTGGGCAGCACAGCGGGGGGATGCCGGAAATCTTCCTGGTGACAAAACGGGAAGGGCAGCTGCAAGCGGGCACATTCCAGGGCACCCACCAACTAAGCTTGCGTCCATTCACCTGCTGTGCCACCTCACCACACCCGGCCCCTGCGCTGTGCTGCCCCCACGCTGCTTGTCAACATCCCAATCACTCTTTCCCTCTATGCAGCCAGCAGCTCACCTCCTCACGAATCGGAACAATCGCATCGTAGCACCAGCAGTAGAAGCAAGCGAATGTGGTAGGCACCAGCGGCGGCTCCTCCTCAAAGTCAATCTGCCACACAGCCCGCTCATCAGGCCCATTTTTGGGCTCGTGGTCGGGGGAGGCAAAGACGTACACCGGCAGCTTGCCATCGGCAGCAGGCTCGGCAGGCTGTCCGCTCAGCAGCTCCTCCAGCACTGCAGGGGAGAGGTGTGGGTAAAGGGAGCATGCAGGCAGGAGGTGAGAGGCCAGGTGAGCACAAGTCGAGCGCTGCTACAAATACAAATAACGCAGATGAGGAAGCGGGGGCAGCAAGTGCCTCAACAGGTTGCAAATGAGCAGCTGCCAGGCAGACCTGCAGGTGCTGACCCGAGCAGCAGGACACAGCTGAATGTAGGGAGGCGCTCTCACAACTGCTGCCACCTGCAGCAGCCCTCAGACTGGCCCCACCTGGCGATTTCACTGCCAGCACTGCCTTGTGAATTTTGAAGTCGTAGTCTCCCACCCGTAGTATGGCATCTCGTGGGATGCGGAAGCCGGCAAGGCCATCCTCAGCCTCCTCCGGTGCAGCTGTGCTGGGCTGCTGGCGGGGCGTGGCATGCGGTCGAACCATGTGGTGACGTGCTGACACCACTGCCTCTTCTTGCGATGATGTCCGGGCACCAAACATTGTGCCTGTGTGTACAGGAGGGCCGCGTGGTGATGAGAAGGGGAGCTTGCAAGATGTTCCATGCAGAGCTCAAGACGCTCTGGGCTGCGAGCGGGGCGGGCGTGCGGCGGGGCGGCTGGCTGGCGGGCGGCGGCCCCGGGCAGGCCAGAACCAGCGGCATGCATGTCAGACGTCAAGCTGGCCTCTCCCTCGTGCGCCTGGAGGAGGGGTGTGCAACGTTGTGCTCACCTGGCTTCCGCAGCACAGGCGCTACCTTGCTCCCAGCAGCAGCAGCAGCTCCCGCTAGCTTGTGGACGCTCCAAGAATCTGGGCCAGCAACAGGTGATCTGGACGTGTGAGCAGTGAGTGAATGTTGCACAGCAGCGGTGCTGCAACAGGCGGTGCATTCCCGGCTCCAGGTCAGCAGACGCTTGGGAGAGCCAGCCAGACTGGGCTCTGGCCGAGCCGAGCAGCATGTCCAAGGCAGCCAGGCACACCATCAAAAGGTCAGGCTCCTGGGCCAGGCGCCTGCCAATTTCTCCAGGCGACCCCCGGCCTGCAGGACGCGCCTGCTGTACCCAGAAAACAGGTGGAACGGAGGGTGGGTGTGGCAGCTTCGAGAGCGGCTGCAGTCGTGCCCTGCCAATTCACCCTGCTGCGGTTGCGGCCGCCGCCCCCTGCCCGCCTGCCCGCCTGCCCGCCTTCCTGCATTGCCTGCAGCCGTACCTTGCAGGAGGATCCTGCCACACTTTATATCAGGCCAAGAGGAGCGGGTTCACCTGCCTGAAGCCGAGGTTCACCCCCGTCGGCCGGAGCGGTGGCGCAGCGCACATCGTGAGCTCGAGGCGCAGCGCTAGCGATTCGGGCGACAAACCCGTGTAGCTGGGCATCCAGGCGTTGGATGCACACTTACCCAGCCCTGTAGTTGGGAGCTGGGGCAGCTGCAGGTCAGGCAATGACCTCAGGTTCATGTGCATCATTCATCCAGCGGGGGCAGTCGTTCGACGCAGCAGCAGGTGTGCTGCCGCTGCTCTAAGGTTGTGCAAGAGGGGACGGTGCCTCAGTGAGCAGGACAGAAGGATGAGGAATCCTGGGCAGATGCTGCATGGGCCAGCGGTACATGGGGCAGCACACCCAACCCCAACCTTGGCTGACTGTCCTGTGTCACCCTCACTTGGTACTGCCCGGTACTGCAGGCCCTGCCATCGTAGATGGTGCCGAGATGCTGACCGCGCCCACCCCCGTGCTAGGCGAGCTGGCTGGCGGGCAGGCGCAGCTGCTGGGCAACGCAAGGTATGGCTGGCAGGCTCAGTTGCGGGCAGGAGGGCGGCTGGGAAGATGGGCGGGCACCGAGATGTGGGCCCGTGCAGTGCACTCAAGTGCCCGGAGGTAGGGTCGCTGCTCATCTTTGGATGCTCACTCCCGCCCCTGGACCCCACTCTGGGTCTGCTGCCACCTTGCCCAATCTTGTGCAGGTGGAGGCGATGCTCGGGAGCATGCGCAACGGCAATGAGAGCATGCTGCCACCGCCCCCCAAGGCGCCGCGCAGTATGCGTGACCTGCTGCGCGGCAGCTGCCCAAGGCCTCCCGCTTTCCATTCCCAACCCGTGGACCTTCTCCCCAGCAGCAGAGTCATGTGTAACATTACATACAGCAGGTCAAAATCGATATCAAGCAAGACGGAGCGGCAGGGCTCGCGCTCAGGGGCGTGTCAAGGGGAAATCATGGGTTGGGCAGGAACCGTGGCCTATTCAGGGTGGCAAAACCAAGGGACCAGGACGCCGCTAGTTGTGGCTCAGTGGTGGGGCAAGGACATGGGCAGCCAGGCGGTGTAAAACAATACAGGCAGGGCGAGCGTAGCGAGCACTCGAGGACGTGACGCGTAAAGCAGCAGCGACAGACGGGCGTGGTGAAAGCAACACGCGGAGTGCACCCGAGAGGAGAGAGTTGGGTTTCCAAGGTGAATCAGGGATCAAGGCAATAGGCGAAGTGCTGTTGGGTGCACTCTCATTTGTAAAAGTGCTGGCTGGCGGTGGCAGGCGAGGACAAGAAAGGGTGGTACATGGCAAGGGTGACTGCGGTGTGGGGTTCAGCACTCCTTCTGGTAGTGCTGGCAGTGCTCTGTTGGTCAGTGGCGCAGCGTGCGGAGCAGGCAGCAGGTGCGCACTACTGCTGCTGCGATGGGCGATCGGGCCGGTTGGTGCAGGCAGCATTGGTCCGGCAGCACCCAACAGGGTGCCGAGGTGCCAGGGAGGCAGCGCAGGGCGGGCTGCTGGAGGCTGCCGAGCCGAGCTGGGCAGGCATCTGCTTGCGGGGCGCAGGCGCGCCCGCGGCACGGAAAGTGGGACAACGCAGGCTGCACCGGCAGGCACCAGCCCTGGTTGTGGCCGTATCTCCGCTAGGGAAAGGCCAACCGAGGCATGGGGTTGGCGTACATGGGGCTGCATGGAGGGGAGGGGAAGAGGCACAAGGGCAGGCGCATGGAGAGAAGGGGAAGAAATTGAGTGACAAGCGCATGGAGGGGAGGGAAAGACGTTACAGGGGCAGGCGCAGTGAGTGCTTAGCCTGGCGCCATTGCTCCCTAAAGTGCATGAGCATCTGCAGCAGAAGAGAGGCAGCAGCAGCAGGGTGGCAGCATTAGCAGCGTACGCAGCCTGTGCTGGCACACATGGCAAGCGCCACACTCTGCCACCACACATGCCTTACCTGGCGCCTGGTGTGGCGGTGCTGGCGGGCTGCGGCGTGAGGCCGAAGTGCTGCAGCAGGATGCCCACGCCCGCCTGCGTGGCCTGCGTGTACGCATGCGCGGCCTGCGCGTGCTCATGCGTGGCGTACGTGACACCCACCGCCGCCTGCAGCCGCTGCTGCTCCGCAGCTGCCACCTGCGCCCGGGCGTTGCTGTTCAGCTGGTGGCTGCCGGAGGCGGTGCTGATGCCCAGGGCGGGCTGGGCGGGCGCCAGCCCCTCCGCCACCCAGCTCAGCCACTCCACCAGGCAGTCAATGTACAGCACATCGTCTGCAAGGGAGGATGAGGAAGGGTTTGGAGGGTTACGTGGGGGTTAGACCAGCACAGCACTGGAGGGTATGTGGGCTCGGCCCACAGCACCAGCATGCAGGATGCCGCTCTGCAGCACTGGCACTGGCAGCACTGGCACAGCTGGCAATGCCCCGTCCCACCCATTCCTGCCCCACACAAACCGCCCCCAAACTCACGCTTGGGGCGGCCAGGCATCAGGCGCTTCTCGGACACAGTCCCCATCTCCCGCGCCATGCTGGCAGTGTGCAGGGTGTCGCCCATGTTGGTGAAGGCAGTGCGCACGGTGTAGCGGAAGGTGGGGGCCAAGTGCTCGCTGTGCAGCAGCAGGCTGCCCGCCTTGGCAAGCAGGCGCTGGATGGGCCCGCGGATGAGGGTGGCCACAACCGAGAGCACCGCCTGCAGAGTCATGTAGCCAGGGGACAGCGGGACGCAGTGAGACGAGCAGGCATGAGTTGGGTGGGCACCAGGCAGGCAGAACGGCAGGCACACAGGCCTGACCGGCAGCTCAGAGTGCGGCAAGCACGATTTTGGAACAGCGCTCTAAAGCAAAGCGAGCGAGAGCGATGAACAGGGTGATGCATGCAGGCAAGGGAGAGACATGGCCAGGCGTGTTCCGCCTCCAGCCAAAGCGCATCTCCTCACTTCCTGCCAAGCACCCACATGCCCTGCACCATTCCCGGCCCACTTGCCGGCAGGTAATCGGAGGTAGTCATCTTCTGCACTAGCTCCTGGGCTGACACTCGGTCCACCAGTGCGTCCGTCAGGATGACGCGGAACTTGTGCAGCGCGGACATGTCGCCGCTCACCCGCTCAATGCACCAGGCTGCGGTTGCAGGTGCGGAGAGGGGCGCAGAGGAAAGAGGGAGGGCCGGTGAGCGCAGCCACGAGGGGTGATGGAGACGACACGGCTTACCGCGGGCAAGTGTGTGCACAGCAAACACCCCGCCAGCGTTGATGCACGCACAGCCACCGTGGATGGGGTGCTTGTTGCCCATTGCCGCCTCACCCTTCGCCACCCTTGCTACCCCACCCTTGAGCCACCTACTCACTGAGGAAGGCGGTGAGAGTAGAAGCCCAGATGAACGCGTTCTCCTCCGCCACCTGCTGCGCCATGCGCTGCTCATGCAGCGCGCGATCCTGCTCCGGCGCACGATCGTTGCACTTCTTGTGGGGCAGGGCGGTGGTGTGCAGGTCCAGGAAGCGCAGCGCCACCAGCTTCTGCGCCGGCACCAGCGCGTCCATGGTCAGCAAATTGCCGGGGGTCCAGATGGAAGCCGCCCTCACCTCGCTGCGCAACACGGCCAGCTCGTCGGCAGCCCCAATGCTGGGCGCCCGGCCAAAGTTGTCCAGCACTTGGCGGCTGCGGAAGGCAGCGGCCAGGCCCAGGGGGCCAAATTGCAGGCCGGGATCAGTGAGCGCGCGGCCCAGGTCGTTCAGCAGCTCCGCGTAGTACTGTACAATTGGGTCGGGGCTGCGCTCCGCTTGCTGTGCCCAGTCGAAACACTTGCGGGAAGACGCCTGCAAGGCGGTCAGGAAGACACAGATGGGTGGCAGGAGATGGCAACAGCACAGCGGGGCCGGCAGCAGGTGCAGAAAGGCGGCGTTGGAGCATGGCGGACGCAGCAGGTGCTCCATCGACAGCACTGGAGAGCGGCGGACGCAGCGGCGGCAGCGGCGGCGGCGGGNCACAGCACAGCACAGCACAGCACAGCACAGCACAGCACAGCACAGCACAGCACAGCACAGCACAGCACAGCACAGCACAGCCCAGCACAGCCCAGCCCAGCCCAGCATGTCACAGCAGGGCACAGCACTCACGGGAAGGCCACTCGGAAGGTGGGGCGCGCCCCCAGGACTTGCGCAGACTGCAGCAGGAGCCAGAGCTTGCGCTGCGGGAAAGAGCGGGGTGGTGGCAGGCGGGCACATGCTGTGCAAGGTGAGCAGAACTGGCAGGCACTGGCCAAGCCCTTGCCCTGTGCACAGCACTCTGGCAAGCGGCGCGATGCCAACCACCCCTTCCCACCACCCTGTAATACAGGCGGCACTACATCGTTTGAGCTTCTCCTTGCCCCAACCCTTGGCACCCGCCTACTGCCCAACCAGCCGTCTGTGCGCGCCGCGCCACCCACCTTCATGCTGTGTATGGCGCCCTCTTGGCTCGCCTGCCCCTGCTCCGCATCTCCACACTTTTCCTGCATCTTGATCTCCCGCACCCGCTTGTTCACTTCCTGAAAGCGAGACACACGGGCAGGGGCAGTGGAGCAGCCAGCCACAGGTGGGGTGTGCACAGCCCAGGCAGGGGAGCTGCCGGTCCTCGGCCTCACACAGCAAGAAGACGTGCATGCTGGCAGGCAGCTGTGGGGAAAGGCGGGCACACACCCGACGTGCATGCTGGCAGGCAGCTGTGGGGAAGCCGAAAACGAGTTGAACAGTGGCCTGCGCATTCACAGCCTACTCAGCTGTCCGCTCAGCGACTCCCCTTTTATGCCCACGCGCCACCTGTCGCCCCCGCCAACCGCGCCCCTCGCTCCTCACCACCCCACCTCGTTGTCGTAGACGTCGAAGATTTCGGCGTCGGGGAACTGCTTCTTGATGGCCTCCCGGCAACGGTTCCACAGCAGCACAATGTCTTGCTGCATGGGGTCAGGGCTCAAACCAAACCTGCAGCCAGGCAGTTCACACGTCAGGGCAGATGCCAGCGGTCAACACCCGCCCCCGTTGCAGGGCAGCTCTCACCGAGCACCACAGCTCAAGCGCGTGTGTAGCTGTGGGCGGCCTGGCAAGCAACGGCGATGTATGACGGTCGGTTGGGACCAGCGCCAGCGGGCGGTGTGGAGGCGTTGAGGGGGGGGCGACCAACCCACCAGTGCCGCAGCGGCATGCGAAGGGCGAGGCCGACACAGATGCCGGCGGTCCAGGAGTAGAGGGGGATGCAGAGGAAGGCGAGCTGCCAGCAGGCCGCAAACATCAGGTTGGACAGGCAGGCGCGCGTCACGCCTGCAACCACGCGGGACCTGCGGCAGCAGAGGAGAGCAGAGAAGTAGGGGAGGCTCATTGTGACCGGTTGCCGGCGGCGCCTGAAGAAAAAAGAGGCGGCGCACACAGACACACGAGGTGGTGAGGCGTCGGCACTTGAGCAACCAGCGCCAGGGGCGGGTCGGCCGCTGTGCCCGCCTGCTCTGGCACACGATTAGGGGTCTAACTTCATGAGCGGGTGCCTGGCAATTGCCCAGGAGGGTGCAAGTTTGCAGCGGCAGTCCTGGCAGGCGCCACCTTGGGGCACAGGTGACAGCCCGCGCAATGGACAGGGGGCAGATGCATGTGTAGGTGCGCCCCGCCTCCCCCATGCTCTGCCTCCATGCCCGCCCACCTTCTCCTGATTTTGTGCAACCCACAGTGCATGACCCAACCTGCTCGCATGCCCCCTGCTCCCACCCTGCTCGCATGCCCAGAGCCACCCCACCCTGCTCGCATGCCCCCAGCCACCCCACCCTGCTGGCATGCCCAGAGCCACCCCGCCCTGCTCGCATGCCCCCNGCGCCGGCACTCGCGCCGGCACCTGCGCCCGTCGCGGCGCCCACCTGGAGCTCTCCAACCGCCATGTGCTTGACCTGGGAGTCCGGGCCCCGCAAAGCCAGCGCCGCTGCGTGGTGGTTGACGCCCGGCGCGGCCATGGCTTGCTCTTCTGAAGGCTGTTACCGGCGCAGCGTGGCCGAAGCGCGCGTGTCGCAAGGGTCGAGTGCACAGAGACCCTGTCGAAGGAGCGCTTTGGCCTGTGAGTGGCAAGTGGTGGCCAGTGAACAGGACAACAATGCGCCGGTAACAGCCTTCAGAAGAGCAATTTCCTTTAGGATGGAAACACAGAGGGGAACAGGGCCTGTCAGGACCTGTCAGGGCCTGTCAGCCAGGACACGTGGTGCCAGCACGCAAAGCAAAGCAACACGGCAAGTTCATTGCGCCGATTGCAATAACGACGACACAGACAGACGAACGCGCACCCATGGGCTCCGGCCTGGATGGTGTTGCGGGCCTGGATGGTGTTGCGGGCCTGCTGGACGCCGCGGATGCCGGCTCTAGCAAGGCAAGTCACAGTGAAATTAACGTATGTGGGGAAGGCCAGCGGCGCGTGTTCCACCAACCTCGAGAAACTCGCTGCAAGCCTGTCCTTGCCCGCCCGCAGGATAACGAGGACGTCAGGATCAACAGGCTCACGCCGCGGGTGCCGCAGGTGGGGAGGTGCGAGTCGGGGAGGGGAGGTGCGAGGAGCGGCGGCGCCGGCGCGCTTGGGCACCGCTTGCAGTCGTAGTTCGCATTCTGAACTGTGCGTTAGCTGTGGAATGTTACGAGGCTCACCACAAACATGGAAATGGTATGTTTTCACCGTGATTGTAGGAACAAGGCTTGCCGCACAACCCTCAAGCACTGCTGCTGACTGCCTGAACATGGCATCATCACCTCCCCTGCCTACCCAGGTGCTGCACCCACAAAGCTCTGCCAACACCGCGGACTCGAGCAGGAGCGCTGCCAGCCGTCCGCGCCAGCAGGAGCTACCTGATGACCCACGCACAATTGCGCGCTGCAACAAAAGCCTGATCCCTCTTCTGGGTGAAGCAGCACCCATGCTGGCAATCGTGGACTACACATCCCCGGACGATGACACAACTGCAGTTGATGACGATGCTTCAGTGCGCGCCCAGACCTCGTATGCATTTGAGGACTTGGAAAGCGATGAGATAAATGAGATGGTGCATCAAGAGGAGCAGCAGACGCGGCATCGCCTCCAGCAAACACTTCAGCGGGCGCACCAGCTTGCCCTGCAGCAGCAGCAGCAGCAGCAGCAGCCCTGGCAGCCAAGTGCAGCCAACGGGTCACTGGTGCGCACTCTACACCTTGACTGCAGGCCAGCTGCTTGTGCAACAGCTGGCGGCGGGATTGGCTCACAACTACATGTTGTGCCTCTGCTTCCTTTTTGTGTTTTTGCTGTTGCTGCATCCTCTCCACCTCTTGTGTGTTTTGGATGTCCCTGCAGGTAGGCACGGGTCTGGCCATGCACGGGGGCGAGCTTCAGGTGGGGCCTGTTGACGCCGTGGATGCTGGGTGGGTCGAAGTAGCAGGGTGTGCGGGACGGGCAGGCACTCGTCCGGCTTCTGCCTTGGAAGCCCTGGCTTGCCGCGTGCCCTAAAGGCTCATACAGTGCCCTGTACCGATTGCAGCATGCATGTGGCACCCCTGCCCTTGCCCACTTGCAGGTGCTAAACCTGGCCAGCAGCGTGCCAGTCAGCCCGCCAGCCGTGGGCCTGTTTGGATTGATGCATGCTCAGGCAGGGTTTGCCGAGGCCGCAGCGGCACGCGGGCAGGTGATGGCTGCAGGCCAGAGCCAGCGCCAGCAGCAGCAGGGTCACCCACCTTTGCATGCACGCTTTGGGGACCTCTCCCTGCAGCATGGTCAGCTGACGTTGCCCCGGCCTGCGTATGGCCAGCGCCAGGCACCCGCTGGATGCCCCGCTGCTTTTCAGCCAGCCTCCTCAGTCTTGTCCCACCAGCAGCCACCATTGCCACCGCAGCGGGGTCTGGGTGATCTGTCCTGGCAGCAGCAGCAGCCCCAGCAGCCGGATGACCTGTGCTGGCTGCAGGGGCAGCAGCAGCAGCAGCAGCAGCAGCAGCAGCAGCAGCAGCAGCAGCAGCAGCAGCAGCAGCAGCAGCAGCAGCAGCAGCAGCAGTGGCAGCAGCAGTCTGCCGGCCTGTACACACAGCAGCAGCAGCAGCACCACCATCAGCAGCAGCAGCAGCAGCAGCAGCCTGCCGGCCTGTACACACAGCAGCAGCAGCAGCACCAGCAGCAGCAGCAGCAGCAGCAGCAGCAGCAGCAGCAGCACCAGCACCAGCAGTCTGCCGGCCTGCACACACAGCAGCAGCAGCAGCAGCAGCACCAGCACCAGCACCAGCACCAGCAGTCTGCTCGCCTGCACACACAGCAGCAGCACCAGCAGCAGCACCAGAAGGAGGAGGAGCATGCAACTGCTGCTGCTGAGCCTGGCCAGATCGCGAACAGGGCAGGGGCAGCTGTCGACCTGCAAGTTTTTGCGGCAGTGCAGGCGGAGCTGCGCAGGAACAAAGAGGAGGTCGAGCAGATGAGGCAGCAGCTGCTGCAGTCTGAGCGAGTCCAGCAGGCGCAGAAGTTGAAGAACGCAGCGCAGCAGCCGCAACACAAGCAGCAACGGCAGCAGCGTGCCTCCAGGCGGCAGGCAGGAGCGCCAGCAGAGGAGGAAGGGGAGGCATGCTCTGGCATGTCCATGAACTTGGAAGGTGAGGAGGAGCAGCGGCGGTCGGTGAACACCCGCGTCACCCGCAGCAGCACAGCCTCTGAAGGCCCCATGTCAACCAGGAGCAGCAGCAGACGTGTCCTGGGGCAGGATCCCTCTGCGGTGCCAGATGCCAGCGTTGAGGCGCGCGCAAGCAGCCGACCCCATGCCAGCAGCGCAAGCGGCCGCAGTGGTGCGAGCAGCAGCGGCCGGGGGCAGGGCTTAAGTGCCCCAAGGCTTAGCCGCTCTGGGCGCGGCGGGCCGGGCCGTGGCGCCAGTGCTGGTGGTGGCAGGCTTGGCAAGGGCAGCGGCAGCGGTGCGGACCAAGCCAGCAGCCACAACAGCAGCAAGAGCAGCAGTAGCAGCCAGCCGCGCGCTGATGCCCGCATCCACAGCAAGTGCTGGCAGAAGAAGAGCTCTGCAGCGCTTGCGACGCAGCAGCGGCTGCAGCGCGGTGAGGCAGCCACCTGCGCTGTGCTTCTGGAGAATGGGGAGCTCCTCGGCATTCCCTCCTTTCACCTGTTTGGCGCTGAGGGCGGCTACAGAGGGGTGCGGCGCAAGGACCACGTGAGTACAGGTCATGATATGCTGCAGGAGTGTGTGCATGGCGCCGCTGGCAGTAGCTGCACCGCAGAGTAGCTGTGAGGCAGCACCAGCAGGAGGGACACAGCTGTATTTGTGTGCTGTCGAACTTGTTCATCGTGGGGATTTGACGGAGCCGCCGGCTTCTTGCATCCCTGCTTTCCCCGCTGCAGAATCCAGATGCCGATGGAGGCTACCTCACATTTGAGGTGTGCTTTTCACGCTGGGGTGGGGGCCTTGTTGGGTGGAGTTGGCTGGTGTTGCTACCTGCACAGCTTGCTGCTGCCCCTCTGGACGGCCTAAAGGGTGCTTGTCGGGCAGCACCGACCTGCCTCATGTCAGGTGGGCCCTGCTCCGGGTCAGCTGGTGTGCCTGCCATGCACCAACGAAGCCTCACCCCCGCTGCCTGCCCGCCTGTCCCGTCCCACCCCGCTGCCTGCCTGCAGAGCGAGATGGCATACCTTGCAGACGGCGAGTTCCTCCTGCCAGCGCACGGCAAGAACAGCACCCTCTTCCGCTTCACGCTGCCGCACCACGACTTCCTGCTGCCAGATGGCGACTCTGCCCCTGTCTACGTGGACCCCGTCCCCACCCAGGATCAGTTCCGCGAGCAGTGGGTGAGCGCACACAGCTATTTGATGGCTGTTTGTAGTGCTGGATGGGCTTGGCCGGGCAGGGGGACAGTGCAGGCAAAGGATGCCGCATGCTGTGCGCCTGCTCATTTCAAAACTGGTACGATCTGTGTACTAGCTCCTGTCACTACAGTGCGTCTGCCTGTGCATGCTGCCTGCCCGTCTCGTGCTGGTCTGAACGTCGCCTGCCTGCGCGAGTGCTTCTCTGCCATTTTCCACCTGACAGTCGCCTTCTCACCTCCCTCCTCCCCCCCACGCCCGCCCCACAGTCCATTCCGGTGGCATACCATACGGGCATCCAGCAGGGCAGCCCCATGCTGTGCGGGATGCACCGAGTGACCGTGGTGTGCCTGCGCGGCACCGCCGGCCCTGACGGTCTGCCGGTTGCCATTGTGGCACGGCCTCCACGCCCCCGGACCTCCACCGGCGACTATGTTGTGCGCCGCGCTGTCAACGTCTCTGCCCTCAAGTGGGCCGGCGTGCGTGAGGCTATCCGTGCCATGCTGGTGTTGTGCACTGCGCCCAATGCGCTGCTCTCAGCCAGCATGTGGCATGCCACAGTGGCCTACGTGCGGGCGCACTGTGACAACGAGAAGGATGCTCAGTGGCTGGAGCAGCAGGCAAGTGCAGGGGGCGCGACGTACCTGTGGGGTGAGGTGGCAACCAGTCAGCTGCCGACAGGTGTCACCATCTGGGGCCTGGGACACAAGCAGGCGGGCAGGCAGGTGCTTCTAGCTGAGCGGCTTTTGGGGGCGAGTTGTTTATGCGTGGGCTGCAGGCAGCTGCTGTGACGTGCTGCTTTAAGTTTGACCGCCCACAAAGTCTGTGGCAGGTGCCTTCTCCACTGCCTGGTAGATCCCACCCTGCATCTCGCTGCGTCCTTCCCCTCCCGCCCCCTCCCCCAGGCCTCCCTGCGCATTCAAATCGTGGAGCTGGAGGTGCACGGCAGCCTGGAGGACGGCACACCCGCCGTGGCGCGCCGGTGGGTGGGCCGGGAGGGAAGAAGAGGGCTGCAAGCTTGGTATAGGGGAGGAGGGCTTGCCAGCTGGACATGACTCCGTTCATGTGCAGGGACATGCGCTGGTGGTGCTGGCTTCCGGAAAAGTTACATGTTGGCACCTCCCGCTTTTGCCCCACCCTACCCCACCTGTGCAGCTCCATGTACCTGCGCCTGTACCGCCCCGCACCCGACGGCACCTGCATGGCGGCAGATGTGTGCTGGGGCGAGGCGGCCCTGTGCGGCGCCGACGCGCCGCCTGCCCCCGCCTTCTCTGTCACCGACCCCGTGCCCGCTGAGCTAGGCTGGCTGAAGGCAGAGTTTGGGACGATCTGGAAGCCCTAGCAACCCAGCGTCGCGGCGGGCGGGGCAGGCAGTGGCTTCGACTGTGCTCTGTGCCATCTCGCCATCGCCAGCAAGGTGATGCGGAGCACACCAATGGGGGCACGCTTGCTCTGGGCAGGTGCACACTGATTACAGGGTGTAATGCTGATCACAAGTGCTTGGTCATGAAGTCAAGATGCTCTGCCTGTGTGTATTTCTAGTGTAACGTGGCAAGAGGCGGGTACCATCACGGTAGCAAAGCAAAAATTCAAGTTATGGCCAGGTCACCAGAGCAGCAGAGGGGTATGGCGGAAACAGGAAAAACAAAAGCCGCTGGGTATTGCGTTAGGGCGACGGGGTGGGGTGATGGGTGACCCAGCCGAGCGGGACTTGGGTGGCACCAGGGCGGGGCGGCGGCGGCCTGGGGCAGTCTTGCAGCGGCAGGCAGCGGAGGCCGCTTGTTTGGACCAGCACGGCGGCCCGCCACGGGCGCAGGCCCAGGCGGGGCTGCTCACGCCTGCTTCGCCGGCGGGTCGAAGCATGCACACATGATCGCTGCCGGGTGCTTGTACATCTTCCACTGCTTCTTCAGCTGATCCAGGGTCAAGGCGTCCTGGCTGCGGCACACCGCCAGGGCGGCCTCGTCGGGCAGGCGGCGTATGCGCTGGATGTGCAGGAAGGCGTCGTAGCTGCAGGCAGGGGCCCATGGGCGGGGCAGGAATGCCGTGTTGTGAGCGAGGACGGTGCCCCATGCACAGGAGGCCACAGCTACCGGCGGGCTCAGCGACACCTCCATGTGCCTACCAGGCTTTCACCAACGTTTTGTCTTGCGGCTCTTATTTATTCCCGGCTGTGTGCCGCACAGGGAGCCGTTGCCTCTGATGAGACAGACATGGTGAAACAGGAAGGGAGGCAGGAGGGAAGCCACCCCACCACCTTTCGCCCCTGCCCCTGCCGCCCCCTCACCCCGCCGCCCCTCACCAGATGCGCGCGTACAGGATGGCTGCCAGCATGAGCGGCATGCAGGCGGGCATCATCTTCTTGTGGGCCGCCACAAAGAACTGCATGACCAGCCCCACCCCCAGGCTGACCAGCTGCCCCTCCAGTGCCAGGCAGTAGGGGGTGCCAAAGCTCTCGTGATCCTGGCGGAAGCCAGACCTGCGGGGCAGCAGTGGGCGGGGAGGCGGGCAGGCAGGTGACTGAGCGGGTGTGCGATGCTGGGCCAGGCTCTTGGAAAGGACGGGGAGTGGAGGGGCGGGGCATGGGGCAGGCAGGCAGGCAGGCAGTCTAAGCAATCAGTCGTTGTCGTCTAGGCTAGACTAGTCTAGTGTAGTCTACAGCTTTTCACATCCCCTGAAAGGGGATTCAACTTCAGGACGAACCAAATCCTGAGAGGTGCCCCGTGCACAGCTACCTGAGGGCTCAGGGACACCTCACATGTGCCTACCAAGCGGCGGTAGCGACAGGCCACCAGGGACTGATGGCCCCTCGAACAGAAATAAAGAGCTGGCTCTGTTGGTGAGAGCAGGGCACATCACACAGCGCGGGCACAACACACAGCGCTGCACAACACAGCCATCCGGACAGCACAGCCATCCGGCCATTCGGCCATCTGGAGCACTAGTTTTTTCGAAGGAAAACGCACAGTTCTTTTTTGCTGCAAAAAAGCCTGATGCACAGTCAATCATGCACACTCAATAGGCTGGGTCCCGAGCTTTCTTTCGAATTAGGAAGAAAGCCGCCTGAAGCTCGCTGTTCTTGCGTTCTAGTCGCTTTCTGAGCTCTGAAAATCTGACCCTGGCTCTGGCGTGTCTCAAACAGGATGCCATGCCCGTCCGGAACAACTTTTAGCTACTGGGGGCTTCATTGCGGCACTCTAGGCCGCCATGTAGCTCGGGGTCGCCCCGCTTTCCCCTTTCCCGGCAGTATCGCCCGCTTCCCCGCCTGCGCAATATACCCCCTGCCCGCTCAATAGCTCAATAGCCCAATAGCCCAATAGCCCCTGGGGGACCTTTGCTTGCGCCTCTGCCCTCCCCCTGCTCCATATCAGCC
>JTEE01000252.1:32932-51139 GCA_002896455.3 Chlorella sp. ArM0029B
GCAACAAGGGGGAAAGGGGCGCGGCATCAAGGCATAGGGCATGGTGCTTAAAAGCAAGCAGAGGAGCAGGTGGGCGCTGCCAAGCCGCAGCAAATTGCACGACGTGGGAGTAGACGGTACCGTACACGCTGCAAACCCCAGCAATCAGCGGGCCTCCGGCCCGTCCTAGCACCCCATTGCCCATGTCAACCAGCACATGCCCCTGCGCACCTGCGGCGTAGATGCGGCCGTGACCCAGGCGCGCCAGTGTGCCCGCCGCTCCTCACTGCCCGCCAGCTCATCATACGTCCCTGCCTGGTTGCCCTCTTCAAACGACAGCAGGGCGTTGCGCAGCGCGGTGACTGCAGCTGCGCGTGCCACGGCTGGGTCCACCGGCGGGCTGTCTTCCTCCATGGGGGCACGCGGGGGCTGAGCACGCTGCATGGCCCACTGCTGGTGCTGGTCCAGCAGGCGGGTGACCGCCTCAGCAAGCGGCCGCTCCCGGCTGCCCTTGGGGTTCAGCCATTGCACCAGCAGCTGCAGGTGGAGGATGGAGTTGTACAGCCCCACCTGCCAGGCCGCCTGTGCCTGCTGCTCTCCCGCTGCCCCACTGCCAGCCTCGTTGCCGCCCTGGATGCCTGCCACGGCAGCTGCAGCTGCTGCCAGGCTGGCGGGCATGATGCTGTCCAGAGAGTGCCGCTCAATGACAAGCAGCGGTGGCGCCTCAACGGGCGGCGGGTTGGCAGGGTCGGGGGCGGCGGCTGCGGCGGGCAGCATCCAATAGCGGTTGTAGTGGCGATCCAGCCCCACCGGCTCCAGCCGCACAGGGCCGACCTGAAGTGGGAAAACATGCGATGGATAGGGAAAGCACGGAAGGGGTGAGTTGCAACAACAGGTACGGGTTGGGGGCGTTGAGCTCCAGCACCGCACACGGCCCACCTGCAAGAGAGGCGAGGAGCAGCTTGGTGAGCAAGCGAGCACAGAAGAGCGGAGGAAGAAGATTTGGGCAAGCACCCCTGCCCCAACCCCTGTTAATAGCGGGGATGGGTGGTTTGTGTGGGAGATGGAGGACAGGGCTGAGGGAAGGAAAGAGAGGGGCGTGTTTATGCACACAGCACCCCCAACCCACCCCAAGGGTGCATGGACCCTAGCGCAGCCCTTGCCCTTCGCAACCCATCATCACACTACGACCCATGCCATTAAAGCTGTATTTCGCCCACAGAATGCTAAGAGCATAAGCACACATTTACGCCTGACACCGGGCAGCACCAGCACCACAAAGTGCCTAAGCAACTGACTCCCACCCCGCGCCTGTGAGATCAGACCCGTGCAGAAGATGGCTCCACCTCACCACCCCACCCATCCCTCCCCAATCATGCACCTGTGAAATGACGTCCTCCAAGTAGCTGATGTGCTCCACCATGCGCTCCACCTCAGCACCATAATCACGCGCACGCCGCGTAGAGCGCTGCTGCGGCAGCGGTGGCAGCGCTGTGGCCGCAGCCGCAGGCGCCCCCGGCTCGCTGACAGCCGCAGCGGCGCCGCTCTCGCCAGGTGCAAGCCTCGGTGGGTGGCCTGCCGCCGCCTGCGCCGCCTGCTGCGCTGCCGTCTGCTGTGCCGCCATCTCTGCCTGCAGCTTCTTCACCTCTTGGTGCATCGACTGGATCTCCTTGCGCTTCTCACGCACCTGCGGAAGGAAAGTGGGACGCAAACCACAGGTCAGGGAGGCAGCACGAGGGGCACATGTCAGCGGTAAGTCAGGCCCAGGGCATAGCAGCAGGATCGCGTAGCGCATGCCGGGAGTGGCGCACACCTGCGTAAAAGATGCGGGGCAGGAGCTTTTGTGCCACGCCACACTTCCCTACAACGCCCGCCCCCCATCTCACATCCTCCTCGTCTCCATGCAGCGCATCGTGCACCGCCACAGACTCAGCGCACAGGCTGCACAGCAGGCGCAGCAACGCGCAGCGGTCTTCCACGCTCCACTCGCTGCACGCAGAGGGGCAGGCAGGTCGGCAGGGGTGGGGCAGGGCAAGTGACAGAGCGTAGGCAAGGGCTGCAACAGGAAAGGTTGTGACTGGCACAAGCCCTGTACAACCGCAAGTTGGAGAGAATCGCCCTTCCCGCAGCAGACCCTGTGATGTGCCAATACCCGCGAATGCCAATAACCGCTGATGCCAGGCCTGGCTTTGTTTTACAAATGCCTCGTGATCGCACCTCTGCCCACACCCTTCCTTGCCACAGTACCCGGCCCCCACCTGTACTCGGAGCTTGCCAGCAGCTGCGCCAGGTGCCAGGCCGTCTCTCCCCCACTGGCGCGCGCAAACTCGAGGGACATGGGCTTGCCACCGCTGGCGGCGCCGGGCCCCTGCAGCGTCTGGCAGCGCGGGCACAGAAAGGGCTCCTGCAAGGCGGAGGAAGCAGGGATCGGAGGTGCCGAGGGGCGGAGCACTGTAAGGTCAGGTGCATGGATACACAGGGGTGTGAGGAAGATACACAAGAATGCGTGAGCAAGAAGAGAAGCCAGCAGGTCATTCCCGAGCAGTGCTCAGCTCAACATGCGCACCTCGGCCCACCACTTCAACCCCATGCTATCATTTTCACAGCAGCTGCCCACCCGCACCTGAACCTCCCCAGCGTCTTCTCAGCTCCCGTTCCATTCAACAAGTACAACAACAGCTCTTTCCGGCCCCTCTTGCCTCCTCCACCCCCAACACGTATGCACACACACAGGATGACACGCATACATCCACACACCGTGTCAAGCGGCGGCTCCTCCAGGATTGGCTCCAGGCAGTAGGTGTGGGTGAGGCAGTCGCAGGCGTTGCAGGCCTGCAGGCGGGTCAGGTCGTCGTCTGCGGGCGGGGCAAGGGGGGAACAGGGGCGGGGCCGGAGGGGCAGAGGATTGTCAGGCTTGCCGGCTGGCAAGTAAACGCAACTGGCTGTGCCAACCTGGCAAGCACAGCGGGCAAACGAGACGTAAGGTGCTGCCAGACCGGCGAGGACAGCAGGCTGTGCCCTCCTCAAAGGCTGGCGGCGCTCACCATTCCAGCACACCACACAGCCACGCCAGCTGCCCGTCTCCTTGAAGGGCGCAAAGGGCCTGCCGGGGAGGGAGGCATGCAGAGGGAGGCTGGTCAGCGCACATGAGCTTCACAGGGCACGCACAATCTAGAGGCCTGCGGGCTAGCTAGCACCCCCTCAACGCGCCCTTCGATCTTGCTTGACCCCACAGGCTGCCCAAACCAGGCAGCACACGTCCGTGCCAGGCTGCGCCCTCCTCACCTGCCCAGGTCGCGAACCGAGTCGGTGGGCTGCCGCTGGTGCGCCGCCTGCTGGTCCGACCGAGCGCCGCCGCCCGGCGTCTCCTCCCCCGCCTCCCCTGGCGTCTCTGCCGGCTCCAGGGAAGGGTCACGGGTGGTTGTCGCCGAGGGCTCGCCGCCGGGCTGAGGCTGGGAGGCGGGCTCGGGTGTGGGGCGGGTGTGCTGGCGGCGGTGGCCGGGAAGCGGGGCGTGGTGGGCCAGGTAGTCTGCCGCTCCCGTGACCTCAATCTCACGCAGACCCGATTCCAGCTTGCTCACCGCCATGGCAGCCAGCTCGGGGGCGGCTGCAGGTGGGGGCGGGCAACGGGGCAGGTCAGATATGGTGCAGGAGAGGGCGGGAGACCCCACAGGCGCAAGCCAGGTGGGGTGCGGGTCAGGAGTGAATGGGACGCCATGTGGAGACAAGGGGCGGCACACCAATAGCGGGAAGTGAAGAAACCAGGAGTGCAGGCCGGCAGGCAGGCCAAGCGAGCAATCATATCGCGCAGCCAGCCCCTCAGCCAGTCGGTTGGCCACCCACCCACCCACCCTCCAAAAAAGGCCTAACCTCCCAGCCTCATAAGCAAGCAACATAGCCCACACACCCTGACTCACCCTTGTCAAGATATTCCTGTGCAAACATGGAGGTCTGCTTGTTGCATGCCGCCTGCAGCAGCGAGGCGGCGTACTTGACATCCGCCGAGAAGGCCGGTATCGGGTCGGGCAGGGCGGTGTAGACGCCTGGCAGGGGGGAGGGCGGGGCGCACAGGGGCGGGTTGGTGCCAATTGAACAGCGAGGCGGGGATAAGCGGTCGCTCCGGCAGCTCAGAAGTTGCGTCGGGCTGGAGGAGGACTGGACGGCACGGTAGGAGCAGTCCACGCAGGCAGCTGTTGCTGCAAGAGCACATGGATGTCGCCCAACGCCTGCTCATTCTGCTGGGGTTCACACAATTTCCTGCCCAGGCGACAACCCCCGGCATCCCCCCACACCTGCGTCGATGCGTGCCGCCACTCCTCTCAGGTCCAGAGGGCGCCCCCACTTGACCGCCGCTGCCGCCGCCTGGCCGCCATAGCACAGCACCCGGCCATCCCCCTTCTTCAGCTTGCTGCCCTGAATGATCTCCTTCAGCAGGCAGCGCATCAGGCGCTGCTGTGACTGCACTGTGTCTGCGCTGGGCGGCGCCATGCTGCCGGCGCCGCAGGCAGCAGCTGCAAAGGCCTGCTCTGCGGAAGCCACTGCCGTGGCATCGGCACGTGCAATCACGCAGTGCCCAGCCGTCTTGCTGACGCCACGTGGCAGAGCCGCTGCGCCTTGGGTCAGCGTTGCCGGGGGGCCTGCAAGGGACGGGGAGTGCACATTTAGAGGATCGCTCCGTCAGTGCTCTGGAGGTGCAAATCCATCAAGCATGCATGCCCAGGTTGGCCGGTACAACGACATAGCATGCAGGGCATTGCCTGCGCACACTGTCGGGCACACGCAGCACAGCCCAGTATAGCACTGCTGGTGACAGGAAGCTGTGTGGAGCTGGTGTGGCGTGCCGCACCTGCCGTGAGGTACTGCAGGATGACCCAGGGGTCCATCACAGCCAGGGGCAGGGAGGCGCCTGCAGGTGCGGAGCAAGCGGGGGCGGGCAGGAGTAAGAAAACAGAGTGCTGGCCCTGCCTTTCTGCCTGCCTTCCAGCAGGCCTGCTTGCCAGCCTGTCTGACTGACAGCCAGCCTGCCAGCCCAACCGCCTGGCAGGCCGCACACAGACAGCTGGAGGCGCAGGCTGTTGCATTTGCCGACCAAACCACCCCACCTGCAAAGCCCCTGCCATCTGCCCTTCACTATGGCAACCAAAGTGCTGACGCTCATGGCAACTGCTACACGCACACATGGAAACGCCTAGCCCCACAGCGCACCACCCCACCCCACCCACCTGCGATGCCCGTATCCTTGGCCTGAGTCATGGCACTGGTGGCCAGCACGGTCAGGTAGCGACGCGCAGCCTGCAGGGCGGGGCAGGAAGTTAGGCGGGCAGGCGGGCAGAGGGTGAGTCCAGGCACATGGGCGGGTGCAAGGAAGCTGGGTTGCCGCGGCAACACATCAAGATGGCTTGAGCACAATGCTGCCCAGCAGCAGCACCGGCAAGAGCACCAGCAAGAGCGGTGGTCCAGTCAGCAATGCGCGGTGAGCCATGCAGCCAAGGCGAGCCCCCTGCAACATTGTGCAGAATGCAGCTGAGCATTGAGAGGCACCAAGGCCTGCCCTGCCCTGCCCCGCCCACCTCCTGCCACGTCTCCTTCTTGACGGTCAGCGTGTGGGCGTGCTTGCCGGGGCCCCGCAGGTCGGCCATCGTGATGTCGCTGTTGGCGCCTGCAACAGTACAAGGTCCCAATCCGTGTCAATGGTGTTCAGAAGAGCGCTTGTAAGGATGCCAAGTGCACAGCACGCATGCACAGCGGCAGCACGCGGGGGTGCGGTGCTAGGATGTGGTAGAAACTTGAGCGGGGCAAGACGTGCCTGGAGGTCTGGTGCGGGGCACGCTGCAGAAAGTTGTAACCCAAGTCTCACACAGAACAAACCAGCCACCTCCCTGCCAGCCCTCGGCCCCTCCCGGTGCTCACCGATGATTGCCTGCGCAGTCCCCTCGAACAGCTTGCCCACCAAGAACTCAACCAGCGCCATCTGCAGCTGCACAGCGGCATCCGGAGGCTGCTGGGCCGCGGCCGCTTCTGCCGACCCGTCGGCTGCCGCCTCCCCCTCGCAGCCCTCGGCAGAGGGCGTCGGCACCAGTGCTGGCACCTCACCCAGCAGCGCTGCCTCAAGCTGCTGCAGCGTGGGCAGGGGAGTGCCTGGGGGCAGGTGCAGGAGGGGCTCCCCGAAGCGGGACACAAACTGCCAGGCCTCCACCAGCACCGCCTGCTGGTGCAGCGGCAGGCGGCCGGTGGCAATGTAGGCGGGCTCTGGGGGAGGCTCTGACGAGTTGGGCAGCTCCGAGTCGTCTGCGGGTTGTGCAACAAGGGAGGGGCGTGAATGTGTCGGAAAGTTTACCACGAGGTGCAGGGCTGTGCCGGGGACTGAGCTTTGCATTGTGCGCTGCAGGGTATGCAGCGTGTGTGTGAGCAGGGGCTCTGACTGCAAGGCCTTGGACTGGCGGACGTCTCGGGGGGCAACAGGGGGCAAAAAGTGGGCAGGGTGAGGTGCAGCACGACGCAGCGGCACACGACGGCAGCAGGTGACGCCTCTCGTTGCATCCCGCAGACATCACTCACGCATAGCTGCATTGAGCTCTGACTGGCTGCACTGCCCATCCTTCACACCCAACAGCCCACGTCTATCAAAGCTACCGCCTGGCCCCTGCCTGCTCACCCACGGTCGCTTTGCTTTGAGCTCTGCTTGGCTGCACAGACCCCTCGACAACCGGAGTTTTTTCACCAAGCAGGCAGGCCATCCCCACGCCTGCCCCTGGCTGCTCACCCACGGTGGCGTTGAGCTCCGCCTGGCGGCGCTGCTGCTCCATGAAGGCCGCCTTCTGGGCCAGCCGCTGCTGCTCCCGCATCTTGTGCATGGCGTCGTGCATCCTGGCAGGGGGGGAGGACAGGGGAGGGGAGGGGGAGGGGGCAGGTGAGCTCAGCGTGAGCTGGCAGAGGCTGCCAAAGATGGCAGCGGGCCGGAGGTTGTGCGTGGCACTAAGCATCCTCTGCACATTGGAAAGGGAGAAGGCGGGCCAGCTGGGGTGGCCACGCAGGGTTGCATGCAGGAAGGTGTTGCATTATTGGGTGCCGTGCAGGCATCATGGGTGTGATAGAACAGGTGAGCTAGGCGGCGGTTGTAGGGGCAGGCAGGCGGGTATGCGCCCAGACACCAAAGCGTCCCGCTCCCAAGCCTCCCCACCTCTCAACGCACACGGCGTGTTCATCACCCACCCCCTGTCCACCCAGCCTGCCTGCCGGCCTGCCTGCTCCCCACTGCCCCCACTGCCTGCCCCCGCTCACTTCTCCTTGTCCGCCCGCTTGCGCAGCCGCTCCGCCTCCTTCTCCGCCTTGGCCCGCGCCTTCTGCTCCAGACCAATGGCCCGCACCTCGTCCATCTCAACCTGACGCACCATGCCGTCCAAAACCTGAGTGGGATAAGTAGGAGATGCAGCAGAAGTGTGGTTTACACATGCTGAGGCTCTTCGTTCTTTTTCGGGCTCTTTGGGATGCCGGGGCAAGGAGGGAGGTGAACACATCGCAAGGGAGATCAGTTGAGGAGGATGTAAAGCAGCAGCGCAGCTCTTGCGGTTGCCCCGTGCACCAGCCTGGTAATCAGACGGACACACCAGCCTGCCAGGTGGCTCACCCGCTTGACGGCGTTCTCCTCTGCCTCCTTGCGGCTGGGCCGGGGGCCGCGCTTGCGGTGAGCTGAGCCGGGGGCTTCGGCGCCGCCGCCAGCGGTGGGGCGAGCCTCCATGGGCAGGGGCAGCTGCAGGTGGGGGAAGGATGCATGGAGGAGGGGCCGTGCATGAGCCGCAATACGAAAGCTGCATGCGTGTGCACTGCAGCATGCGCAGCATGCCTGTCCTGCAGGCTGTGAGCCGCGTGCTGGCCACGCGTGCCACCAAAAGAGCGGCCCCTCTGATGATAATAACCCACGAATGCACTGGGCACTCTTGCTGCACACAACCCTTGTGGCGTTCACTGGCTGCTTCCCACGCATCGACTGCTCAGCACTCAGCTGCGGCAAATTGCGGGTGGCCGCAACCCATGATGGACCCTTGAAGACACACCCCGCGCACCCCACGCACCGCACGCTGCGTGCGCCACATGCTGCAACCCACACCCCACGCACCTGCTGCTTGCCGTGCGCCAGCAGCTCGGCGTTGAGTCGCCGCGCCTCGGCCACCCATCCGCCCGGCCGCTCATCAACAAACCGGTACGCCATGCACTGGTCCACGCCCGGCAGGCCCTGCAGGAGAGAGGAAGAGCACAGGGGCAGGCGGTTGGGGGTGTGAGAATTACTCACATTGCAGGCGGCAGGTCAAGGAGCTGCCCCACCCCTGGCAGGACCTGCAGCCAGAGGCCAGGAGCCTGCATTGTGAGGGAGGGGATGCATTGCCTGGAGCACACAGCAGCGACTGTGTGCGCCAAGTGCTGCCTGAGATGGCGTTCTGGGTGCCCTGAGCCGCGCTGCATGGTGCTGCGCTGGCCCACGGTGCTGGGGCCCCTCTCTGCCGCACTGCTGCTACTGACCTCAGCTCCAACCCATGTTTGATTCTCTGCCAGCGCTGCCCGGCACTGAGCAGTCCAGCGCTAGCCCTGCCACCCACCCACAGCACAACCTGACACCACAACCCACCTCAATCGCCTGCAGGACGGCGACGTCCGCCAGCCCAAACCGCTCCAGCCCCCACTGCAGGTGCAGCGGGCGGCACTTGACCAGCAGGTGCTCCGCAGCGTCCAGCGCACGCCCCGCTGGCGCCACTGCAGCAGACAGCGGGCAATGGGGGAGATGGGTAGCGGGAAGCGAGGGTGAGCAGGCAAGTGGATGTGTCGAGTGACCATGCACGCGGCGCAGAAGCAGGGGCAGTGGCGAGCAGGGAGGCAAGGTGTGCTGTGCAACCACAGCAGGCCGGCGGCAAGCTGGAGATGGGGCGCAGAGGAAGCTGGCAGAGCAAGCAGCAGAGCAAGCAGAGCAAGCTGGGACAGAGACAGCGGCTCCGCAATCAGCAATGCAGGCATGTCCCCATCCTCGTCAACAGCCCTGCCCCACCCCCCGTACTTGGGCTGGCGCCGGGGTCTGCATAGTGTGAGTGCACGCCGCGCTGCCTGATGCTGCGGTTGAGCAGCGCAATCTCGGCCGCCTCGCTCTGCCTCTCCTCCGCGTCCTGCTTGTGCGTAAAATGGAAAGGGGAAGATATGAGGAACGGTCATGGCAGCGGCGCGAGAGCACGCAACAAGGTTGCAGGTTGCTCTGCCGCTCCTCCGCGTCCTGTGGAACGCAAGGACATGATACAAGAAGGGGTGAAACAGGAGGGGCCGTACGCAACCTTGTGCTAGAGCACGCAACCTTGGCAGCCTCGCTCGTCCGAATGCATTGAGTGGTGCACAGCCATTATGGTTTAGGCCCTACCCCTGACAGCAGGCAGGCAGGCAGGCAGGCAGGCAGGCAGGCAGGCGAGAGCCCACCTGGTAGGCGGCATCCGGCGAAGACCCCGCCCCCAGCTCCACAATCTCTGTTGCCGGCTTGCCGTCATGCGGCATCCGCTGCGCCTTGATCCTGCGGGTGGTGTGCGGCAGGGCCGGCCTCGGGTGTGAGCACAGGCACCCAGGGTGCACGCCTGAGCTGTCCGGCATCACATCTTCTTCATTTAGCTTTCCTTCCTCTGAAACGCACTCCAATGCCAAGGCCGTGTCGCAGTGCGGGACCACCTCCCCTCATTCCCCTCCCTGCACACCCACCCCTGATCACACCGCGCACACCCGCACGCCCACCCCACCTGAACACAGGGCCCGTGGGCGTCTCCGTGATGCTGTTGATGAAGCGCACCCCCTTCTCATCCTCCCACTCTGCCGTAAACCCGGCGGGCCACAGGCGGTCCGCGGTGCAGAAGGCTGCAGTGGCAAGCAGGCGGCCGGGCCGTGGAATGAATGTTACCAGGGGGGTTGCAGGGTATGGGACGAGGCAGGAAGAGAGGCAGGGTTGGCTGCACAGATCAGAGACAGTACTAAAGGGTATGGGAGCGCATGCCGCCTCAGCACACACACATCGTGCCTTCTGTAGGGTTGGGGTACCGCCTTGGCACGTCCCATAGCATTGTAGCCCCATTCGCCTAGACGGCATCCAAGCCACAGCCGCTGGCTTCCATCCAGCCTGCCCTCCATCCACCCACCGCTGTGCTGCCATTCACCCTCTCACCTCTCGCCCCCGGGTAAATGACGCCCAGGTTTGTGACCGTCACCCCGCAGTGCAGCCGGTGGGGCAGGCCAAACGCTTGGCGCCGCGCCGCCGCCGCCGCCACCGCCTCCCCTCGACTCAGAGGCTGTGTTGGCACAGCCGCCGCTGCGCCTGCCCCACCGCCGCCGCCGCCTTCTGACTTGCGGTTGCGCGGCTTGGCCCCGCTGCGTGGCTCCTTGGGGTCTGCCAGCCCAAAGTCCCGCGCAATCTCCATGCGTGAGCGGTAGCGCTTGTTGGCAGGGGAGAAGTAGTACTGCGGGGTGGGGGGAAAGAGGCAGAGGGTGAGGGGGCAATGCATGGAGCGGACAGGCAGCAGGTGTGCTTGAAGAATGGTCTGTAACCCAGCGCTGCTGCTCAAGGGGCAAAAGGAGACTCGAGGCAAAGCCACGCGGGGTGCTGGGCAGGAGGCAGGCAGGCTGAACAGGGCAGGCATATGTGGCCCTGCCCCACTGGCCACTGCCTTCTGGGCGCCCTTCCTGAAATGCACGCGGCCTGCTGCACCCTCAGCAGCTGTGGACCAATCAAGGGAGTGCACTCGAAGAGGCAGTTTGCGCTTCACCGAGCCGCCGCCCTGCCCGCCCACGCACCGCATCCGAGGTGCCCAGGGACGTGCCCGTGGCGCGGACCTTCACCTCCACCCTCCATGCCTCGTCGAATGGCACAGCTGCAGGGCAGTGGGTGCAGCAATGCGGCGTCAGACATGCCCTGCAGGCCGGAGCGCGGTTGTTCACATAGCCCGCCTGCAGGTTGGCGGCAGTCAGTCGGGCACTGCTGCTGCCAGAGGCCCCCCCTCTCTGCGCCTCCTGGCCCGCACCTTTCTCCTGAAAGAACTCGCGCAGGCGATCCTTGAGCTCCTTCTCCTTCTCCCTGCCCTGCAAGGGAAGCGGACGGGTTTGCTCGGGCCGATGCGATCGCTCCGCGCTGGCCGTCCCCGCCCAGCGCAGCCCACTGTGTAGGTGCAGGGGGGCAGGCGGGCGGGCCTGGGCTCGCCAGCCGGCGACCACCCCGCCCCGTCACGGCGCCCACAACCCCTCCCTCGCCCGCCTTCCCCGCCTCGGCGCCGCACCTTTTGCATCAGCGCGGCGCTGCTGAACTCCCCTGGCGCGTCCCCAGCGCCCGAGGCGCCGTAAGCTTCCATGCTCCCGCCGCTGCCTGATCGTCCACTGCCGCTGCGTTTAGCCCCGCTGAGGCGGCTGCATAGTTGTTGCAAGTGTGAGGAGCGATGCGATGCGCACGCAGTGGTCCAACTGGGGCCAAGGGCTGGCAGGGTCAGCGTCAAGGTGGGCCCACCGGTCACCGGTGACGGCGACGTGGCGGTGCAGTTGGCGCGCCACAGCGGATGTTCACCCACTACGGTGCAATTGTGCTGACTGCCAATTCCGCACTCAGACCCAACCCTATCATTTAAGCGGACATCACGAGATTACAGCTGGGAGGGGTGATGCAGCTTGGTTGAGGCGACAGGCACAGCATATTGTCGTGGCGCCACCACTGGCGGAAGCAGGGCGGCAGGCAGAGGCGGCGCTAGGGCGTCCGGGGCCACAAAAACGCAGGCGGAAATGAAATGAAGGCGTGGGGTGGGTGGGGGTGAGGGTAAGACTACAACATTGCATGCAGCCATTGGTCAATACGCAGCAGGCAGGGAGAAGGGACTCTCATGTTTGGTTTCTGTTTTTCTGGTGTTCGGGCAGTGCAGAGCAGGGGGGTGTCTTCTCAGTTTGGCAGCGGCCAGCTGGGCTGATGGACCGCTACACGTGCGGACGCAAAGGCAGCCAGCAGCTAAGCTACGCAAGTACCATCAATTCAGGGGAAGGAGGTGAACTCAAACACCTTGGCCACAATTTCGAGGCCGGTGGGGATCTGCCAGGCAAAGAGCAGGACGTTGATGGTGTTGAGGGCAATGTGGGCGGAGCGCGCGTTCTCGTTGCCCTTCTGCATCGCCGGCACCAGGGAGGCGGCCAGCGCCCACAGCACGGTGATGGCGGCACCCGCGTACAGGTGGGGGCCAGGGAACAGCTTGCCTGCGGCGCCAGAGGGAGGAGGGTGCAGTCGAGGGGGTCAGGACGGGGCGGGCAGGTGGAGAAGAGGAGGGGGCAGAGAGCTGGCTGACGCACGGCGCTCTGCTGTGCAGGCATCGGTACAGGTTTGCTCGCACCGCCGCTCTGCGGGCCACTTGCAGCGACAGAAGCACACGACACAGCACTGGCGGGCAGGAGGAGAAGATCAGCGGGCGGAGAGCTGGATGACGCACGGCAATGCAGCCATCGGTACCAGTCTGCCCACACCGTTGCTCGGTTGCCAAGTTGTTGTGACCAGAAACACGCGGCACAGCACCTGGCAGCCGCAGCTCACCGGTGCGCAGGAAGGTGTTGAACGCTCCAGACACGCTGATCGTCACACCCAGGCCCAGCAGCAGGCTGCCCCAGTTGTTGTGCTTCTCGTTCAGCTTCTGCCCAAGGAGGTTCTTGCGCTCCTGAAACAATGGCAGTGGTGGGTTGGCGGGCAGGCGGGGTTAGGGGCACCGCAGTGGCTGGGAGGCCGCTGGGGGATGGCAGCACTGGCATGAGACAACCGTGTTAAAGCACATGCTGCACGCCAGCTAGGCACGGCCTGCGTGTCGCCAGCTCAGCTGCGCAAGCCACGAGCTTGCCCCGCCACAAGCCCTGCTCAGCAACCATGGGTGCCACCTCAAGCCGCCACCCCGCCACTGCCCCCACCCCCACCCGGTTCACGTCTACACAGCAACCCGCGTCCAGTGTCGTACTGCCTCGCCTCCCAGCACGAACCCCGCACTCGACTGCATGCCCGACTGCCTTCCAACTGACCCAGGCCACCCATTTCTTCCCTCGACCCATGCCCGCCCTCAGCAATCTGTCAGATGTCCTCAGGTTGTCTTTCGGGCCACCCATGCCTGCCCTCAGCAAGTCTTTCACGCCTCCCGCAACTCACCGCCTCGAGGGTGGCAATCTCGGCGTCCAGCGGGGAGGCGGGGCGGTTGCCCTCGGCGTCAGGCTGGGGCCGCTGCGCCTTCTTCTCCTTGATCACGCCAGCCAGCTCGCTGCAGGGGGGCGCGGGGAGCAGGACAATGGGGAGTTTGGCAGTTTAGCGGCGCAAGGCACAGTGTGTGGTGTTAGCAGCTGGAAGCTGCGTGCTCACATGCCCGCAAGGCGAGCCAGCTTGCTGCACGGGGGCCGCATGGGGGGCAGGACAGTTGGGTAGCGGTTTAGCGGGTACAGTGTACGGTACAGCAGGGAGCTGCGCTCTCATGCCCCTGACGCCTTCCAGCTCGCTGCAGGGGGGCAGGACAGTGGTTTGGTGGTCAAAAGTGCTGAGTGTGGGGTTTGCTAAGCACAGGTGGCAGTGTGCCTGCGTCGTTCATGCCAGCACTGCAGCTGCAGGGCTGCACAGTGAGGGGCATGTCGATGTGTTGGAGAGGGTGAGCGAGTGAGTGAGGCTGAGAGAGCACTGCGCTGTAAGCCTGGGGCGGAGACAGAGAGTGCGCCTTGCGGGCGGCTTGCCACCGTGCAGCATTGCAGTACATCCATCTGGAAGCACAGGCAGAAACAAGCACGATGCCTGCCCGTACACACGCCACGCCAAACAGGCAGTGGGGTTGGCAAGGAAGGAGACCAGGAGGCGCAGCCCCACAACTGTACCATCCCGCACTTGCGCTGTGCTCACCGTGTGCGGCGCCACTGCAGGCCCAGCCAGCCGGCCCACACGGAGCTGCCGAAGAGGAAGAACATCATGGCTGCAGGCGAGGCAGGGAGGGCAGGAGGGATGCTGGGTGATGGCAGGGACCGCTGAGGGGCTGCAGCTACACCACACGCCGCACTGCCGTACCGAACGGCACGTAAGCACTGGCACCCGTTACCGAATGCCTGCCCCGGCCGTGTGCGCGCACCGGACACAGGAATGCTGCTTACCAGGGTGGATCAGGGAGAAGGTGCGGCCCTTGATGAGGGCAGGCACCGCCAGCGCGCTCTCAGTGTCCAGCAGCAGCGGCGCCATCAGGCCCGCCAGCACCAGCACCGCGGTGGTGGCAGTCGCTGCCGAGTCCTCCGCTTGCTGCTGCTCCACCTGCGGCTCGCGATCGGCAGAGGCCCGCACCATGCAGGGGGCGCGGCGGGCGGGGAGGCCGGCAACGCTGCGAGAGGCCCGCGGGCGCAGGGCCAGGCACCGGGCGGGGCCCACGCGGGAGGCGCTCAGCTGCATGGCTTGCATCGTGGAGGCGTAAGAAGTGCGATGTGTGGTGGCGATGGGTGCATCGCGCTATGTGTGGGAGCATCATGCAGGCCACCGAGCCGCCAGCGTGTCCCGGGCCGCCGTGGCAGGGCTGGGCGGCCTCTGGGCGCCTCCTGGCATGCTGATCGCCCATCTGCTGGCTGCCTGGACCTGGCCAGCACCTCTGAGAGCGGCGGCAGAACTGACAACGAAGGCCGGCACCATGGCGCAAAAGTATGACCTCACGCCCCTGATAGCACAGCATCTGGACCGGCACCTGGTGTTCCCGCTGCTGGAGTTCCTTGGCAGCAAGGGGCTCTACGATGCAGCGGACATCGAGAAAGCCAAGCTGCAGCTGATTGAGAAGACAAACATGGTGGACTACGCGGTGGACATCTACCAGCAGCTGAACCAGACCGACGAGGTGCGGCGGGCGGGGCAATGGGAGCGTCGGGCCTGGGGCGGGCGGCCATCACCGCAGCGGCGGCAGGAGGCAGGGCACGGGGCGGGCGGGCTGCGTCAGGCGGCTGCAACCAGGCTGCATGCGTGCATTGGTTGCGGGTCAGGCATCGTTCCAGCTGCAGGATGGCAGCTTCGGGCGCTGATGGAGCGCATGCCCGCCGCTCACACCAGCGTATATGGCGTGCCATACTGCCGTTCAAGTAGTGCTGTTGCCCGGCCGCAGGGGCCGTGATTGTAGCTTGTTCATCTGCATATCCCATAATATTCGTCGTTGCTCTCACAAACGACACGCAACATGATGAGAAATCCTCGCCATTGCAGGCGCCCTGAGCGGCTCCGGCAGTGCAGGCGGCGTCCCGCTTGCACAGTTCCTTGTTGCAGGCCAGCCCACCCCTGATCACTGAACATGGCCTGTGTGCCGCCTCTGTGTGTGCGTGCTCCGCCGCAGGTGCCCGACTCCCTGCGCGCCCGCCGTGTGGAGGTTGTGGGCCGCCTGAAGAGCCTGGAATCTGCGGTGCGCCCCATCACCGACTTCCTGTCTGACGAGAACAACATCAAGCTGCTGAAGCAGGACAAGACGCAGAACCAGAGCTTCCTGCAGAAGGAGTTCAACATTGGTGGGCGGGCGGGGAGGGGTGGGCGACGCGTGGTTTGAGCAGGGTGCATTCGAGAGGTGGGGGAGGTGGCCTGGCGGGGGGCGAGCCGTTCTGTTTCTGCATCAGCGGAGGATGGCACCTTTGAAAGTTTGGGGCGAGAGACAGGGTGGATGATCAGCGCTGGGGTGGATGGGATGGGGTGCGGGCAGGGTCTTTAGTTTGGCATGCGGCCATACACGCGGCTGCCGACGGCGGAGATCTGGGAGGCAGCGGCAGGCGTGCTGTTGTCGCCTGCTGAAATGGCAGGGTGGGGCACGTGGCGAAGAGGGGGCCTGGCAGCGGCGGGCAGGAGCAGTCCCACATATCAAAGCGGCAGTGCATGTCACCAGGCGTGTGTGCTATAGAACGCTGCCTGGTGTTCACAGCTCACATCTGCCTCCCATGACACTGCTGGCCCTGCTGTCATCAGCTGCTGCCCCTGCTGCCGCTGCTGTGGTCACCGCAGGCTTAGGCAGGGAGCATGCGCTGCTCACTCCCTCCGCTGGCTCACCCCTTGCTTCACTCCCCTTGTCCTTGCAGGCCCGGAGCAGGTGGATGCCCTGTACCACTTTGCCAAGTGGAACTTTGAGTGCGGCAACTACTCGGCAGCTGCCGAGTACCTGTACCACTACCGCACCCTGTCCACCAACCCAGAGCGCACGGTGCTCTCGCTGTGGGGCAAGGTGGCAGCGGACGTGCTTCTGCAGGTGTGTGCAGGGGTGACCTGGGAGGTAGCCAGGGTGGGCAGTGTGTGGCCAGGTGGCGGGGCACGTGCTGTGCGTGCCCCGCGGTTGGGGGTTTCACGCAAAGCAGGCATGGTGGGGCGCAGGTGGGGGCGGTTTGGGTGCTTGCGACTACCAACAGGGTGCTGCCGCAGCGGTCCGTGGGCCGGCGGGGCATCTGCCAAGGCTGGTGGGGCTGCGGAGCATCTGCCAAGGGCGCAGCACCTAGGCATGTGGGCTGCCGCACCCCAGGTTCCCTGATGACGTCCTTTCCTGATCACGTCCTTCTTCTCACACCCCTGCCTTCCCTCTGCAACTCAATGTATGCTTGCGATTTGCCCTGCCCCACGCCCCCTGTCCGCGTGCCTCCCCAACTTCCTCGCCCCCCCCTTCCCCCGCAACAGGAGTTTGCCCCTGCCATGGACGACATCCTGAAGCTCAAGGAGATGATTGATGTGGACACCTTTGCGCCGGTGGCCAAGCAGCTGCAGCAGAAGGCGTGGCTCATGCACTGGTCACTCTTTGTCTTCTTCAACCACGAGAACGGGCTCAACGCGCTCATCGACCTCTTCATGCAGGACAGGTGGGACAGGGCGGGGCGGGGGCTGGTTTGCAAAGGGCCTGGTGTGGCAAGGGGCCTGCGCCAGCGGGCTGGGAGTGCAGTTGTTGTGGGGTACGGGACAGTGCATGGGGTGGCCTGCGGCACAGAGCGGGGGCAGGGGCAGGCCAGCCGAGTGCAGGAGGCATGACTTAGGTCTCTTCACTCGCTGTTGTCACTGCCCCTGTTCCCTTCCCCCGCCCTGCCTCAACCAGTACACCTCACAGCGCACCTGCTTCCCACCTGGTTCCATATGCAACTCCCAGACAGTATCAGCTGACCCCTGCCACAGGCTACCTCGAGCGCCCTCCTCCACCTGCACCCCATTTACACATGACGCGCACACACATGCCGGACCCGACCTGACCTGCCCTCCTTGCCCGCCGTCTCTTGGTCTCACCCCCTCCCTGCCTTCCCCTACCTCCCTCTCCCGCCTCGCAGGTACCTGACCGCCATCCAGCTGACCAGCCAGCACCTGCTGCGCTACCTGGCTGTTGCGGTGGTCATCAACAAGCGGCGCCGCAACGTTCTCAACGACCTGAAGCGCGTCATCAGCCAGGAGTCGTACGAGTACAAGTGAGCGGGCGGGATGGCCACACTCCTCACTGGGGGCACAGGTTCCAGGGTGGCTGCAGGCGTGGCTGCCTGCGACATGAGAGCAGGGCTGCTGCCAGAGCAGCGGCGCGTGCGCAGACAGCTGCCGTTGCTGTGAGGGGCCGGCCACCCAGCCGCCCTCCCCTTCCCGCAGCCGCCCTCCTCACCCCTCCCCGCTGCCTGCCTGGCCCTACCTTGCGCCCCGCCCCCCCGCAGGGACCCTGTCACCGAGTTTGTGCGCTGCCTGTTTGTGGAGTGCGACTTCGACGGGGCGCAGGAGCAGCTGTCCAAGTGCGAGGAGGTGAGGCGGGCGGGCGGGAGGTGCTGGGCGGTCTGGGTGCCTGTTTCGGGTTGCATTTGAAGCACGCTGGGAGGCTGTTGTTATATCGGACAGGCAGAGAGCAGTATTTGGTGGCGGGGGGAGGTGGCATTGTGCGGGGCATGCAGGGCCCTGGGCGGGTAGGCCAGGGTAGCCTGTCTGTGTGCCGTGGCAGCGGGGAGCCAGGCTCAAACTCTGTTGCCGGGGGGCACCGGCTTTGTGCGCCGCACCGCCGCTCTGCACCCCTCTCCCCCCTCCCTGCCGGGCATGGAAACAGATGCGGCACCCTCCACCCACCCCGCTGCGGCTTGCTGCACCGCACCTTCCTCCCGGTGGCCGCCAAGCGTGCGGCTCCATGTTGTGCAACCGTTTTTTCTTCTTCTCCAACAAACGACTGCCCATCCTCTGATCACCCCCGCCCTCTTTTTATCACCCCCACCCCGCCCTCTTCT
>JTEE01000252.1:51204-73823 GCA_002896455.3 Chlorella sp. ArM0029B
CCCCGCCCTGCCCTCCCCCGCCTCTCTCGCCAGGTGCTGGACAACGACTTCTTCCTGACTGCCGCCAAGGACGCCTTCATGGAGGCTGCCCGCCAGTTCCTGTTTGAGAACTACTGCCGCATACACCAGGCCATCTCCATTGGCAGCCTGAGCCAGAAGCTGGGCATGGATGAGGAGGCCACTGAGAAGTGGATTGTCAACCTGGTCAGGTGAGGGGCGGGCAGGCAGGCAGGGAGGGAGGCGGTGTTCCCTAGTAGACCGGCGTGTTGGCTGGTTTGGAGGAAGGGTGGGAGTGCATGGATGGGAAGGCCACTGAGAAGTGGATGGCCAACCTGGGCAGGTGAGGGAGAGGCAGGAAGCAAGTGCTGGTGCTGACGTAAGGCAGGTATGTTGTGTTGTAGGTAGAGGTTGATGGGGCCGACTTTCAGAGGTTACGGCAAACCCCTGGGCGTGTGTGTTTTGCGGGAGTTTTGTCGGTGAGGGGAGGCAGCACAGACAGGGGTGGGCGATCTGATCTCCTGCGCTTGGGTCACGTGGGCCGTGGAATCAAGGTAGCCTTGTGTGGGTCAGACGTGTGAGGGAGACGAGGGAAGTATGCACGCGTCGTGTGCAGACTGGACTGGGCAGGCTGGGGAAACCCCGCATCCAAGCCTGCAGCATGCGGCGCTGCTCATCCCGCTGCCCCTGCCCGGCCTATGCACCCAAGTGCCACTGCCCCTCACCTCTCCACCCCATCTCCCACCCTCCACCTATCCCCCCTGCAGGAACGCGCGGCTGAACGCCAAGATTGACAGCAAGGCGGGGACTGTGGTGATGCAGAATGCGACGCTGGGGGCGTACGAGCAGCTTTTGGAGCGCGCACGTGGGCTGGGCCTGCGCACCCTCGACCTGTCAAACGCGGTGTTTGGCGCCATGCGCGCTGCGTGAGGCGTGCACGTGCTCAGCACACGCAGCATGGCATCGTAACCCCGTCGTGGGTGCTGGGTGGCAGGAGACACCCCGCCTAGCCCTGCCCTGGCCGATGCATGCAGTGCAGCGTGCTTCTTGTTTTTGCTCGCTTTTGCTTCCGTTTCTGGTCTGTGCTCGCTCGCCTCTCCCCCCTTTCTCTGACTTTGTTAGCACCAAACCCTTGCACTGCAACCGCTCACATTTGTCAGGTACTGCAAAGCCGTACGGCAGGGCCGCTGACCGCAAATGTCAGTTGTGAGCCCAGGAGCACACAGGCCTGCAGTGTTGTGCCAAATGCGCATGCTACCGCCTGTCTAACCATCACCTGATGTATGCAGCCTGCATGCAGCGGAGCACTGCTCAGTGAGCAGTGAGGCAATGCGGGACGCTGAGTGCTGGGTGCCGTGCTGGCACCGGCTCCTGAAATGGCCAGATGGGCACCCTTGCGCAGCATCTGTTCTCGTTTATCCTAACGCTCGACACAATGAGGCGTGCTGCTTGGCTAATTGTGCGCGGGGCGCAGTCGCTGTCGCGCCAAGCCGGCGCGGCGCCCGAGACTGCGGTGCAGCCTGCTGCACAGTGGCTGAGTGCAAGCGGCGTGCGTCAGGCAGCAGGTGAGTGGCGCACTGCTGTTCAATGGTGGCACGCAGCGTCCATACGGGGTTGTAGAGCTTGGGCTCTGCTCCCTCGCGCCTGGCCGCCTCTGCTGCCACCCAGGCGATTCCATCTTGCTCCTATGCACCGCAGGTGCGTTCTCCAAGGCGCAGGCGCGCTGGAGCCAGTGCTCCTGCTCTGGCGACATCAGCTTGCCGCCGCCGACGAAGGTGGGCGGGCGGGTGAATGCAGCTGCCCAGTGCATTTCCGCCCCACCTGGCACATGCAGCCACTGAGGTTAGCTGGGACTTTCCCAAGACGAACAGGCTTCAGTCACAACGCAGCTGCAAGCATACTGGGACAGCCTGGCCGCAGACGTGCTGAATGTAGCAGCCCTGCCAGCCAAGGCCAGCTCCCGCACCCCGCGTGACCCCACCTCACCACTTGGCACTCCCCTCTGCCCCTCGCCGCCCATCTGCCGCCCACCTCCCCTCTGCCCCTCGCTGTCCCTCTGCCAGGTGTTGGTTGAGTACTCCCAGACCGAGGTGGACACATTCATTGCCTTTGCCGACGCGGTGGAAGACGAGTTCCAGGGCATCCATGTGGAGGGGGTCGAGGTGAGCCCCCCCCGCTGTGAGCTGTTCATCACTTACTCATGTGTGTTTGTCTGTTGGTTGAGTGAGTGAGTGAGTGAGTGAGTGGGTCAATGCTTGATGTGTTGCGTGTTCCTGGTGTTGACTAGGGGGGTGGGGGTATCCATCGTGGTGGGTGGGCTCGAGGTGAGCATCGTGGTGGGTGGGCTGTGTCGCTTCATGTGGTTGAGTTTGACGCTGTGCACTGTGGGCATGGTTTTGTGTAAGCCAGGAGGTGGGGAGGCGGTCAGCGTAGGATGGCATGTTACGGTGTGCAGCAGCGGGCTAGGCGGGTCAGGTGGGTCAGGGCGCTGTTGCTGGCACCAGTGTCAAGCAGCCTGCAGAGGGACGGCACATAGTGGGGCAGGCGGTGCGGTGCTGCCACCTGGCGGGCCATGTGGAATGCCAGCTGTCACCTGTGTGCCGGTGGTTGCATGTGGCACGGAGGCCTCAAACTAACCCACATTTCACCTGCATTCGGATTCGCTGCAATTAGGGCCTTCAGATTCGCTCCCAACCCTAGTTGCCACCCGCATGCCCAGCCAGCTGTCGCACTCGCCGGCCCGCTCCTGGGCCCTCCCCTGCCGCCTTCCTTGCGCCTGAATGAGTGCACCCCCTGTGTTTTCTCCTCTAGCTCACTGCCTCTGCCCTCGGCTGTGCCCCCCTCCCCCGCTACTCCCCTGCTGCAGATTGATGGGCGGCCGGGCGCTTTTGACATCAAGTTGGAGGATGGGCAGACCATTTACAGCCGGGCAGCCGAGGCGGATGCAGCGGTAGCGGCGGAGCTGCCGGGATATGCAGAGCTGTTTGACCGCCTGCGCCAGGCGGGGCTGCAGGCTGAGGCATGAGCAGCCTGTACACACACACACACACACACACACACACACACACACACACACACACAGTGCACTGGCCTGTGTGCAGGAACACAGGAAGCAGCTCCGCCGCATGCTGCCACTCCCAGTGCTGCACTACCCCCCGCATCTCACCTGCCCCACACACTGCACCATCCCATGCTGTTGACTGCGACACAATGCACGCATGACATGCCTCCGCTCGAGAGTTCCCCATCTGCTTCTGTGCCCACAAGCGACCAGTTCCGCATTCCCGCTCCTCCCTCCAAACTGCACTGCTTCCCACCGCGCCTTTCCCGTGTATGCTCTCCCCCACCTGTACTCCGTGCCACCTTGCTGCCAGCCCTTTTATGTATACAAGGCTATCCTACACTCCACCACTGCCCTTAAAAGCCACCCACCTCATGTAATGCCCGGCGCTCACACCCTGCACGCGCAAGACTGCACGCGCACACTACGAAGGTAGAGGAAATGGGCAGGGCATCGCACACAGAACGGTAAGCCTGCAGCGCGGCACCCGGCAGCCCTGCAGCTCAGCAATCCTTGACCTCAGCAAAGCCGGTCATTGAGTGGGGAGGCCGCTTGGCAGCTCGGCATCCCTCGTGAAGCTTGCTCAATTGAGTGATGAGTCAGGAGTCAATGCTTACAGAAGGAAAGGGAGCAGCCGATGAGGCTCGATTCAGCGCAGTGCCCCACCTGCGCCTCAGGCGCATGGGTGCGGGGCATCATGCAGGCAGCAGCAAGTGTGTGGGCAGGGAGCAGCAGCAGGAGCAAGGAGAGGAGCCGGGTGCAAGGCAGCAGCAGAGTATCGGGGCCTTGAAAAAGGGAGCTCAGCTGCCGCACAAGGGTGGGGCAGCGCCGCGTGGCAGCACGCCGGCGCTGCCAAACGCAGGTGCAACGGGGGCCGCAACGCCGGCAGTAGGCTGCGCTGGGCGCTCTGCACCCTTAAGCCGCCGCCGCACTCGTGTGCTGCCCTGCCCGGGTTGGGGCCCGTGGTTGGGGGCTCTGGCGCCCCTCAGTGGTGCGCTCCCTTGAGCTTGACCTCCTGCTCGTGCTTGTAGTGGGCGTACTCACGGGGCCAGGAGAAGGCGTAGGAGAAGACAAAGCCGTAGGAGACGAGGTCAACCAGGGGCTTGCTGCTGCCAGTGTCAATGTGCTGCAGGCGAGACCGGCGGGAGCGGGGAGCAGGAGGGCAGGGCAGGGGTGAGGGGCAGGGGCTGCGGCAGCAAAGGCAAGCGCTCGTCGGCCGGCGTGCGATGCGCCGACGTGCGGAATGGAGGATAGTTGTGGCCAGGGCCAGACGGCCGCGTTGTAATCAGCATTTCGCACCACAGTCAACACGGCTTCATCCATAGTGCGGCCAGGCAGCAGCGCTTTGATATGATTACGACGGCTCCTGCCGCGCCGCCGCCAGCGCCTGTTCCCGCCCACCCTGCAGCGCCCCGCCACGCGCACCTGGATCTTGTAGTTGTTCATCCAGTTGGTGAGACGGGACTGCAGCTGCCCGGGTGTCCAGTGCTGGCCTGCGAACTTCTGCACATGAGCCGGCACCTCCTTCACCTTCAGCTTGCTGGCCTCCTTCACCAGCTGCGCCACAGTCGGCATGGTTGCCCTCTGTGCTGATGAGAGGAAAGGCGAGCTGTGCAAGAGGGACGGCAAATTGCCTCGGCTTGGGGTGAAACCCTGGTTGGCAGAAGTTCGTGGGATGGGGGCAGCCGCTGGGCGTCACGATCAGCAGCGGGTGCCTCGCACTGCGTCGCTGGGGCGCAGCAGGGAGCGTAGCACGGCGGCAGGCTGGTCCCGATTGGCGCGTCCCCGCCCCGCCCCGCGATGGCCACGCAGTTGCGGCACATCCGAAACCCCTGCTAGGCAGCAAGCACGGCACACTGCGCACTTTCCGACACGCTCACTCCCATCGTGCTTGCGTGCTGCACAAACACGCTCCCGGCAGTGCTGATCTTGACAAGAAGGGTGTCGCATGGCGGTGAGATGCATGGCATGCCGGGTGAAGCAGCCTTCAGGGC
Source organism: Chlorella sp. ArM0029B (assembly GCA_002896455.3). NCBI lineage: Eukaryota > Viridiplantae > Chlorophyta > Trebouxiophyceae > Chlorellales > Chlorellaceae > Chlorella > Chlorella sp. ArM0029B. Next base: position 56,257 of record JTEE01000252.1, read on the forward strand.
ACGGAAGGGTGCCGCCGGGCAATTGCCGCCACAGCTGCCGCCCGCAACACCCCTACACCACCGGTCCTTCTGGCTGCTCTCGATGTCCTGGGACCTTGCCATTGTCCCAGCGTCATGCACAACAAGCAACCTGCATCCATCAGATCACCCCCCCTCTCTCGCTACCCATCCTCAGGACGCCGGCCCCCGGCGCGCGCTGGGGCAGCTGGGCCCTCGGCCCCGCGGCAAGCGCACTCATGTCTGCTGCGCTTGCGACTTCCCCATCGCCGTCTACGGCCGCTGCGCACCCTGCTTCCACGCCTACTGCCTCACCTGTGCCGCCAGTATGTCACGCTGCATCATGTGAGGGGCGGGGCGGGCGCGGCGGGTGGCACGGGGTGGGTGATACGAGGCCTGCTGGCCCTGCTGATGTCTTGCTTGCAAACCTGTCTTGCTTGCTTTTACCCAGCTCCCGGTGGCACACCTCTCGAATCCCTCCTATCCCAACCCTTATCGGCTCGCTCCCTCCACCTGCGGCGGGGCTGTCGATCTACTGCCAATGTCCTACTGCCTAGACGACACAGACTGTGTTGAGCATGCTGTCGTTCTCCTGCCCTGCCGCATCCCCCAACGATTGCCTGGATCGCCTGTCAGCACAGCTGTGTTCTCGTGCCCTCCACAGCACGTCCATGTGCCCACATGTGGGCGTCCTTCCCTTGCACGAAACCCATACAAGTTGCCCATTCATCCCACCAATTCCCACCGCCCTGCAGCTGCGGCGCCGCCATCACCAAGCTTGAGCGCATCCCCGCCGAGTCGGGCCTCTTCATTTCGCCCCTCACCCTGCAAGGCTTCCGCACCGAGGCTGACCTGGCACGGCATGCGCAGCAGGTGGCTGGGAAGCTTCAGGAAGTGATGGCAGGCGGCGGCAGCGGTGGCGGCGGCATGGGCATGCACATGCAGCACAGCATGCCTGGCATGGGTGTGGGCACGCATGGCCTGCGGGCAGGCATGCCAGGCAGCATGCAGATGTACCAGCAGCAGCAGCAGCCACGGCCGCCGGGATGGAAGCCGCCCCCACCCCCAGGGGCACCCCCACCCAACGTGGCAGGCGGCGGTGGCTACGGACGGCCCCAGCAGCGGGCCGGCGGGCCGCCACGGCACGGCCAGGGTGGCGTGATGCGCCCAGTGTGACGAGCTGACGCTTCCTTGGCCCGCCGGCTGCCTCCAAGTGGGACCGGCAGTGGCCTGGGATCGGCACCAGTGGCACCCGCTGCTGTGTTTCGTCCTCCCACAAATTTGTGCTTGTGGTGACACACCCTTACCCACGCCTCTTTATCTGTCATTGCGACTCGCTTCCTACCCAACTGCCCCCAACGTGTTCACCCACCCCTAAATGCGGGTGCATATTGCTCCCCGCGACCCACTGCGCCCCACTTCCCCCTTCCTCTCCCCGCATTGCTGCTTCTGCTCATGCTTCCGTGCACACGCATGATACCCACCCAACATGTGCACGCACGGTGCCTCCATATAGCTATACATTTACACACATGCATGGCAGACACATGCAGACTGGCATAAACAAGACTGGCATAAACCACCGGTGACGGAGGTGTGGGTCAATGCGTACAACATATTCCAAGAGGAGGGGCCCTGGGCAGAGAGACTCGCACGCTCACAGCCCTCTGGGCAAGGTTACACTAAACTACAGACACCTTCCTGCAGCCTGCCTCAGCCCCGCTGCTGCACCATGCCAGCAAACTGCGCTCAGCCCTGCTGCCGCATCATGCCAGCAAACTGCGCCAGGCTGGCGTGCTTGCGCTGCAGCCGCTCTGGCTGCCGCTCCAGCTCGCCCCCCCGCCCCAACCCAGCCAGCAGCTCATTTGCTTCATCCAGCAGCGCCTGCACCCAGACAGACAGGCATGAGGGAAGCACAGGGAGGTCGGCGCAGGGATGGGTGGGGGACAGGGCCGCCCCCCTGGGGCACCTCAGTTTTGACTGTAGAGGGCGTGAGGCAATGCGCGATAGCGCATGCCGCACGGTGGACAGCTGTGCAGGCTAAACTCGACACGTGCCACAGCCAGCAAGGGGTGGGGGTGCTGGTGCGCAGCAGGGCGCCGGTGCGAGCCGGCAGGGCATTCTCTTCCGGCCAGCCGCTGCCCTGCCACCTGGTGCTCTCACCTCTGCCTGCGCGCCATCGCCCAGCCCCAGGCGGGCGCCCGACAGCTTCAGGCAGCTGGCCGCCAAGTCCAGGGCAGCCGAGCAGCAGGCATCTTGCCCCTCAGCCCCCGCAGCTGGCGAAAAGGTGCCCGCATCCGCCGCCGCCGCCACCCCCGCCGGCTGCCCGCCGCCGTCGCTGCCGCTGCCCCTCTCCTCTGCCGCAACCGGCCACTGCTGCTGCGTGGCGGCCAGCAGGTCGCGGCGCAGGTGCAGAGCTCGCTCGTAGTGCTGTGCAGCTGCCCCCAAGTCTCCCTGCATGTGGTGCAGCTCCCCCACCTTGTTGAGGGCCACAGACAGCGCCTGCTGCGCCTGCACAGCAGAGGGCAGAGCAGGTGCGGTGGAGGGTGCGGGTGAGAGGTCGGGCAGGCGGGTCAGGGCAGACAGGGCAGCATCCAGTACAGTCAGCAGCTGCCTGAGGCCACCTGCTGACGTGTCACGTGCGGTGCAGATTCTTCCCATCCACCTGCTGGCCCAATCCCAGCGCTGCTCCACCCAAGTACACCTCACTACCCTGCCACCGCACCTCTGGGTCTTGACTGCCTGCAGCTGCTCTCAAGGCACCATGAAACACACACAGGCACATGAAGCAAAGAGCTGCACACACCACCTCGCCCGCCCCACCCCTGGGTCCTGCCCGGCCTCCTGCAGCAGCTGCACTCACCCCCCTCCTCAAGCAACCACTAAGCAAGGAATGACCGACACACAGTCAACCGAGATGCCCGCCCAAGGACCTCTGCACCTTGCCCCGCCTCATGCAGATGTTCCACTCTTCCATACCATGCACCTAAGTCAACGGTCCCCCAAATGCACCACTCAACCCATTCACTGCCGCCCCAAACGAGCACCGCCCGCCACTGATGCACCCCACCCCGCCCCGCCTTTGAATGACGCCCCACCTCAACCCGCCCCGCCCCGCCTCTGCACAACGGCCCCCATTGATGCACCCCGCCCCGCCCACCTCTGGGTCCTGCCCCGCCTCTTGCAGCAGCTCCACGCTGTCCTGATAGCAAGCCAGTGTGCCGGCCGCATCGCCCTCCGCACGGCAGCAGTCCCCCAGGCAGCCGCACACCGCACCCAGCCTGCACGCGGAAACGCAGCAGGCAGCAGACAAGGCGGCGAGCGGCCCGATGTAAGCTGCACTCCTGTGAGTGCCTCCTCCCCTCCCTACTGCGGCTGCTGGGCAAGCTTTGCTGGCTGATGAGCCAGCCCTCCACCCTCCACCCTTCCTGTGAACATCAAGTGTCCCCCGGGCAGCAAGCTGCCGCATGCACTCCTCGGACCAAGCGCCCAACCCGCAACTTGCCTGCAGTGCAGCGAGGCCACGTCTGGCCCTTGCCGCGTGTCCTCCTGCTGCGCCGCCCCCGCTGCCGCCTCCAGCTGCTGCTGCAAGTCCTCTCGGCACTGCTGGAAGCGGTGGCGTGCGCTGCCTGCGAATGGGCAGGAGAAGGCAGCAAGATAGCAACGTCAGAGCACTGCGCAAGTTGGGCGCACGTGTGCAGAGTGGCAGGTGCAGTGCATGCACGGCGTCAGTGCAGCATGCTGCAGACTCCGCCCTCAATCGGAAACTTGCGGATACAGTTACTGCAAGGGCCTTCCGCTTCATGCTGCAGACTGTTGCCAGCCGCCCGCACCTGTGTTGCCGGCCGCAATGGCACGCAGGCCTAGCTGCAGCAGGAAGGCGGCACGGCTGCGCTCACCAGCCATCCCGTCCGCCTGCGGTTGATGCAGGGGCACAGCGGGGGCACAGCGGCTGTGTGAGAGGTGGAGGGAAGAAGGCAGACTTGGTTTGGCGCCCTCCATGCTGCTGCCAGCAAGCCCCTGGGCATGGCGCCAGCTGGCGAGGCGGTGTCAACATCACCTCTCCGCTCTCCCCTCCAGGCCGTGATACGTGTGTACCTCAAACAGGGCGGTGCAGCATACCACGGATGCAGCGCAGGCCGCTGCTGCTGCCCGGCATTGCCAGCACAGCCTGCCCATCAGCCTGCCCCTCGCAGCTCTCCTGCAAAAAACTCACCCGTAGACCTCCCACCCCTCCCTGCTGCCCTGCAACATCCGCCGCCCCGTGCCCGCCCACCTCCTGGCCCCCGCTGCCCTCCAGCTCCCAGATGGTGTGGTTGCCGGCATGCGCCTCGATGTAACGATCCACCAGGGCTGCACAGAGGACACGGGCGGCAGGCAAGGCAGGCGGGGCACGTGGGCATGCTGGAGCCTTGGCCTGCCTTTTGGCATGCGCTTGACAAGCGGCAATCTACCAGGGCTGCGAGTTGCGGAAGGTGTGAGCCACGGCGCAGGACACAAACGTGGGGCACGCTGGGGATGCTGTGGTGTGCTGTGGTCTCTCGGCATGCACCTAAATGTAGGGATCCCCAAGGGATGCCAGCACATGGCAAGGCGAGGCGGGGCAAGACGAGCGAGGCGCTGGACTGCCAGGGCTGGGAGGGCGGAGCAGGCGAATGCAAAAACGTACACTACGATGAGTGCACGACCTGGGCCTGCCTCACAGCCAGTGGAGGTGCTGGGAGATTCAGGCAGGACCAGGCTTGAGACGGCCAGGTAGCTGCCCTTCCTGACCTTGCAATGAGCGCCACATTCACGCCGCCCACTCTGACCTACTCCTCATTGCCGCCGCAAGTTCAAGCAGAACTGCCCCACCTCCCTCATAGCCCAACGAGACCTGTTGTTGCGGCTGCCGCACCCTGCGTGTCGGGGTCGGGCGTGAGCCCCGTCACGTCAGCGCCGCAGATGGGGCAGTCGCGCACGCCGCGCATGCAGCCGGCGCAGTATCGGTGCCCGCAGCTGGTCACCGCGCAATCGTGGTACAAAGCACTGTGGCACAGGGATAAAACAGGGGTGGAGCCGATGTGAGCAATGGGAGGGGCAGGGGGGAGGTGGCGTATGCACCAGGATGACAGGCGGGCAGAGGGGGGCCCACTGCAGGTGCGTGACGCTCGAGGGACCTGCTGGGCCGCAAACCTCGGCACGCAGCAAGCCGTGGAATCCCTGCTCCACAGCTGAGGCCACCCCACGCTCCTCCCTTTCATCTCACCGGCAAATGAGGCAATGGAACTCCCCCAGCTTGCGCTGCTGCCCGCCGCCAAAGCCCAGCGGGCAGACTGCAAGCGGAGCTGCTTGCGCTCCAGCTGCCGCAGCAGGAATGCTGCCGGCAGTCTGTGCTGCTACAGAGGTCTCTCCTGCTGCTTCCGTGGCGGCGACAGACACGCCGCTCATGCCTGCCAGGAAGGGGCATTGCCCTGCAGCGTCGGCAGAGTGCTGGTCTCCGCCTGCTGCCGTCGCCGCCGCCGCCGCCGCCACAGGGCCTGGCGACTGTCTCGGCCCTGCCGGTGCCGCAGGCTCGCTCCGATGCCCAGCTGCCCGCATGCGGCTCATGGGGCACTGTGCGGGCGACTCCGAGGCCACGGCCTCGCCTTCCGAAATTGCTGCGCCGCCTCCGCCAGCAGGTGCCTGCTCTGACTGCTCCCCAGTTTTGGGCCAGATGTGACGAAACGGACAGCTCATGGCAGCAGCCCCGGAGAAGGGAAGTGGGCGCCGGTGAAGCGCAAAGAACTGGCAGGGGGGCTATCGAGGCTCGGACCTTGCTGAAACAATCAGACAAGATGCAACAGGGTAATCAACCGTGCGCAAGGTGGGATGCACGCACTCGTGTGTCCCGAGCGCGCGCCTTGCATACGTGGACTGGAAAATCAGGCGCCGTGGGCTTTCGCGCTTCCGTTGATGTGCATTCACCCGGAGCTGCAGTGTCGACATTCAGCAGTGTCTGTAAGCCCTGACACGCGCTCAGTGTCGGAAGGTGGCCGAGAGGTGCGGATGTTCGCGGTAAAGAGGGTGTGGCGCGCTCTGACGTGCCGCGTGCGTGTTGGAAGAAGCCAGATGCCGACTGCTGCAAGCAGCATTCACCACAGAAGAGACGGGCAGGCTGCCGCCACTGCCGCCACACCGTTACCTGACTGCCGCCTAACCCCTGCCTGGTCAGACTTTGGACAACCTCCCGCTGCCCGCTCCTCTTGCTCCCTGCCTTTCAGGTCCTGAGTGCACACTCCATTTTTCAAAGGAGGTGAGCCGGCGTGTTCCTCTGGCTGCTGGGGGCGGCGGCTGGCGGGCCTCCTCTGCTCAACCGTGCCTTGCCGCTTGGGACGGGCACTGCGCCTCGCTGCTAGGCACGGCTGGGCCCAGTGCGACAACTCCCTCCCATTTCTTACAGGCACATCTGTCGCCATATATCACTTCCTCGCCTTGCGCAGGCAGCCTAGAGGCACCTGCGTCAGCGAGTGAGCAGGGAGCGAGGTAGATGCCGCACCCGGCGCCGCGCAAGCTGCGCATCCTTGCGCTGCACAGCTTCCGCACCTCGGGTGCCACCTTCCGTGAGCAGCTGCGGCGGGCGGGGCTGGACGAGGCGCTGGCAGACCTGATTGATGTGGTGAGGGGCGGGAGTGGCGCATGTGAATGTGCGTGTTTCTGGTAGATGGGTGGGTGCTTAAGGTACAAAACAACATGTCTGGGGGCAGCTTCCGCTGGTTCAGGAAGGCTGGCTGATGCGCTGGCCGGCGTGGTTGGACGTGGCTGCTCCTAGGGGTTGAGAATGTCGGCATGCATGTTGATTATAGTGAGGGGAAGGCTTGGGGAGCGCGGGCAGGATGAGCCGCTGGTGCGCCGTGGGCAGTCGAACAGGAGGGCTGCGCTGCTCTCTCACATGGTGCTTCTAACATGGTACGCTGCACGGCTGGCGGGGAGGCCGTGCCGCTGGGCCACAGTGCCTTCAGGAAGACCACAGTTGCCTGCCTGCTGCCTGGCTGGGAGCCTGCCCCTGACGCCCAGGCGGGAGACCAGCAGGCATCAGATTCTGCATGAATGACTGAGGAGCTGCTCCAACATGCACCTTGGCTGCAGCACCTGAGAACTCGTGTGAGAACAGCACCAGTCCCTCCCACCTGCGCATCAAAACTTCATCTTCCACCTCGCCCCGCCCACAGACATTCATCGATGCTCCCAACGCCGCCAGCGGGCCCATCCCAGATGACGTGGCGCCCTTCTTCTCCGGCCCCTATTATGAGTGGTGAGGACACTTGTAGGGGATGATGCAGTTTGAGGTCGGGGGGATTGCTGTGAGGCAGCCGGGCCAACAGCCTCCCAATAGAGACGGGTGCCCCACACTTATCCCTGTATTTGGAGACAGTTGGGGAGTTGGGGACAGTTTGTGAGTGGTGCGAAGGCCCACCCTCGCCTACCAACCGGCCGGGCCGCCCCCCTTGCCAGAGGTGGAGTGCCGGCTGCCCAACATCCCACCTCCCACATGGCTGCCCATTCATTGGCCCCCGTGCCACAGGTGGAATGCGGACCGAGACGAGCAGGGGCGCTGGCAGTATGCGGGGTGGCAGCGGGCGGTGGCACAAGTTGAGGATGCGCTGCGCCTGCACGGCCCCTTTGACGGGCTCATGGGCTTCAGCCAGGTGAGGGGTGGGGTTGGGGGTGGGGTGGGGTGCACACAGCATGGAGGTGGTGGGTGTGGTGTGAGGTGCGACACGGTGGTGAGGTGATTTGGGGTGGTGGGCTAGGCTGTGCGCACCCCAAGGAGGGTGAGCCACAAAGGAGACGCATATATATATACCCACCAACCCAGCGGCTGTAAAATCCATCCAGCGGCGCTGTTCCCGACTTGCCGTGCTGTTGTTGAATGGCAGTGCGGCACTGTCCCAGCAGTGCCCCCTCCTAAGCCGGGCAAAGAAGGCATGTGCTGGTCTGTGCGCTCATTGCTCTGTGCCGCCCCTGCCCTGGCTGTGCTGCGCTGCAGGGCGGCGCCATGGCATCATTGGCAGTGGGCATGCAGCGCAGCGGGTTTGCCTACAAGTCGACGCCACCGCTGCGCTTCTGCATCTGCTTTGCCGGCATCAAGTGCGTGCGGATCTGGCCTGCTGCCTGCATGCACCTGCTGCTGCGGATCTGGCCGCTGCCTGCTGCATGCACCTGCTGCTGCGGAGCTGGCTGCTGCGGAGCTGGCCTGTTGCATGCTGCCCTGCTGCAGCTGCTGCATGATGGCTGTGTGTGGGTTACACGCCTAAATCTGCACAAACCTGTGCTGGTCAACAAATCCAGCAAGCATGCATGATGGGGCCCTGCTTCTTCCAAGCACACCAACCGCAGGCGCTGCCGTGCCTGGCCAACTGCCTGTCATCCTGCCATGCCCTTTCCTGCCTGCCTGCTTCACCCCATCCCGCACCACATGGGCGGGACCCACGGTCTGTGGTTGCCCCTCTGGCAGCCCAGCGCTGCCTTTCAGCCCTTGTGCAGCCACCCCGACCCGGCTTAAGTTCCCCCCCCCCTTCCACATCGACACACCTGCCATCTCCTGCCATCCCCACCCTCTGCCCGGCCGCCACCCTGCACCTCCCCACGCCACGCTCCTCAACCCAGACACCGCGCAACCCGCCATTCTGTGTGTCACCCAAACCTTCCTGCCTGCCTGCCTGCCTGCCACTGTAGGGTGCGTGATCCCCAGCTGGAGCGTTTCTACGCCCCCCTCAAGGACGTCCCCTCCCTGCACATCATCGGAGACCGAGACCCTGTGAAGCGGCTGACCAACCTGCTGATCGAGTGCTTTGAGCGGCCCGTGGTGGTGGGCCATGCGCGGGGCCACGTCATCCCGGCGCTGCCACCGGCAGACCTGGAGCGCGTGCGTGCCTTTCTGCGGGCGCAGCAGCAGGGGCCCAGCTTGTAGCGGGGCGAGGGAGAGCGGGGGGCACACGATTGCTGGTTAAGGCTGCACGCACGCACGGCGCCCACTGCAGCAGTGTGCAATGCAACACTTGCGGGCCAGCAGGCCCAACATTCTTTACACCTTCTTGTCTCATCGTTCAAATCGCTTCCGGGCTACTGTGTGGCCTGCTCTCCCTCCAGCGTGCTGCACAATGCCAATGGGCACTGCACTTCCACATGCCACCTGCAGGGCAGCCTGGCTGCTGCACGCCTGTAACTTGTGTGTGTAAGGCCAAAGGAACTGGATTCTTAGATGAGGCTGCCCCCCCCCCCCACCCCCCCCCAAAAAATTTGCTCCCCCCAGGGTTCGTTCGTTGGTAGGGAAAGAAGGAGAAAAAAGAGAGAGAAGAGGAGGAAAAGAAGGAAAGGGAGGAGGGAAAGAGGGAAGGGAGAGGCGGGGGGAAAAGGGGGAAACAAGAACGAAAAGGGGAGAGGAGAAAAAGAGGAGAGGAGAGGAAAAGAGAAAGAAGGGAACAGGAGGAGAGGAGAAGGGAACAGAGAACGAAGAAGGGGGGAAAGAGGACAAAAGGGAGGGAGAAGAAGGAGGAAGGGAGAAGAAGGGGAATTGAGGGTACCGGTGGGCAACTTGGGCAAATGGCAGGCGGCAGCAGCCAGGGGGCAGGGTGGTGCATGCCAGCGCCGGCGGTCCAACAACAGTGAGGGGGAGGAAGCCGAGGAGAACGCAACCAGCGGTATGGGGAAGGAGGAGGCAGAGGAGGAGGAGGCGCCCAGCTCAGGCAGTGGCCGCTGAGCGCGGGAGAGGAAGGGGCGCGCAGGCGCCACGTGCGCAGCGTGCCATCCAGCATCCGCCTGCCCCTGCATCTTTGTTTGATGCTCACTATGTCCCTGTATTCCTGTGTGAAGCTCAAAATGCCCATGCACAGTGGTTACCCATGCTACAGTGGTAGAAGGAGGCCCGGAGGGGTGTTCCGAAGCAGCAACGTATGGGGATCAACGAACGAAAATCTCCCCTCCCCCCCCTCAGTTTGCTGCCAGGATGGCCAGCCTCATCTAATAAGCCAGTTCCTTTGGCCTAACTTGTGATTACACTAACCAACTAACTACGAGTCATGCATTTCGGCGAGAGGTAAGAAGAGCATGGGACCCTGCCTGACTAGCCTTCCCAAGTCATTCTTGGTATGTATGTACAGCAATTCAATTTTGCAAGTACAGCCAAGCCAAGGCATGACGAGATGCCCAGTATTGCATTGTGAACATTAATTGCTATGTGAAAACACGTTGCAGCTGAGTCAGTAGTAGTGCATGAAACCTAAGCGTGCACCTCGCGAGCAGTGCACGTAAGTTTCTGAGCCTTATAGCTAATCGAGGATGCGTCCAACAACCATGTCCGCAACCGAGGTCGGTGGGTTAGGGACAAGAGGGCATTAGCAGCAGGGGTGGGTGAGGTCACGGGCCGTCAGAGCTTTAACGGCAAGGGTCGGTGGGTTGGGGGGTGGTCATAGCTTCAGCAGCAGTGGGCGGGCCAGGTTGACGAGCGCCCAGATGGTGCAGGAAGAGAAGTAGAGCTCCAGGACCAGCCAGGGGACCGGCAGCCAGCTACGCATCTCTTGCACCGCGTGCTCATGCACCTGCTGGCTGGCCGCCTGAACGGCACGCGCCTGCCTGCTGCCCCCCGCTGCCGCCGCCTCCACCGCCTGCCGTGCTGTAAACACGTTTCGCTGCCCCTGCTCAAGCCGCTGCAGCACAATCAGAGGCACGGCCAGCGCGCACAGCAGCAGAGACCAGGCAGACAGGGCGGCGCACTGCTGGAGTGGGTCGGGACTGGTTTCTGGAGGGCCTGGCGGGAAGAGCGACATGGGGAAGACGGTGGAAGAGCTGCGGTGGGCGGGCAGGGGTGGGCAGAGAGCTTGGGTGGCATGGGGTAGAGACACCCGGTTGCACCCCCCTGAGCAACCAGCCCCATGAGACCGGTGCTGGATCCCCCTGGACACAAACATGCAATTGACCGATCAATGATGTCGCAGCTGCCCAATGTATGCACTTGCCCCAAGCAGCCGCCCTGTGCGTCGGTTGCTGTGCCTGGCAAGCAGGCAGGAGGGCAGGGAGGGAGGGGGGTGGGCACTCACTGCGCCAGCTCCAGTGCTGCGTGCAACGCCAACAGTGGGTCCTCCACGCCGGGGCCCTCAAGCATCCTGCCACACACGCGCCGGGTGAGGGCAAGCTGCAAAGAAAGAGGGGGCAGGGAGGGGGAAGCGCAGTGGGCACACCACGCGGGCATCATGCGGCGGTTGTGGCATTGCAAGCGCGGCGATGCAAGCAGGATCGGCTGCGGTACTGTTGGTGCCAGCAGCAGTGTGCGCTGTGGGCGTTCCGCACTCACGGGGGCCAGGGAGAGCAGGGGGAGGGCCACCCTGCTCCACCGCACATCCAGGCGTGCAAACAGCTGGTACAGGGCCACCCAGAGGCCGCCGTTGCACACGACGGTGGTGAAGAGCAGCAGCAGCGGGGAGCCGCGGTGGAGGGCAAACAAGTTGGTTCCGCCGTGCAACGCTGCAGGGAGGCAAGGGGTGTGGGGTGGCGGGGTGTGGGGCTGGTGTGGGGGTCGGGAGGCAGGGAAGCGCCAGGGTGTGCGGAAGGAGTCGTGACACCACGAGATGTGTTCAGCCGTGCAAGAAATGTGGGGCGGGGCAGGGGCGTGTAGGGGCGCTTCGGCGGGGCCACTGCAGCAGCTCGGGGCGACCGCAGGCAGTTCCAACCGTGGGGGGGCAAGCACTCAGACTTGCGCAAGGCGGGGCAGGTTCCGAGCCGCAGATTGCTGCGCGTGCAATTCAAAACAGGGTGGCAGTGCAAGCAAGCGAGGCGCGGGCAGTTGGCTCACTCACTCAGGTTGTGCGACACCCACAGCACATGCAGGCTGGCCAGCGTGACCAGCAGCTCGCGATGCCGCAGGTAGCCTGCCCGCCGGTGGGATGCCAGCCATGCCAGCCCCGTGGCCAGCAGGCTGTGGGAGGAGCAGGCAGCGGCCAGGCCTGCACTTGCGGGCGGGAGAGCAGAGGTGGCAGCGGCAATGAGGCCCTACCAAGGCACCCCTGCATCAGCAGGACACTGCGTGTATCCTCAATCGGTTAAGTATCCTCAATCGGTTGAGCAGGGAGGCAAGCGGATGTGAAAGCAGGACTTGGGGAGGGCAGGTGGGCAGGCCCCAGGACTTTGGGGTTCAGTGCGTGGGAGCAGGACATGGGAGGGCGTGTCTGCGGCAGCGGCAGGCACTGGGCGGCTGCAGGGCCACTGGTGCCACCCACCCTTGCAAACTACATCTCATAACGCCCCACTACTGTCGCAATTGCACGCGATTTGCTGGCTACATCTTGTTACTTTGTGGTATGCAGCAATGCGGACCAGGCGGCATGCGGCAGGCAGCTGGCACGCAGCAAGCTGCCTGCCGCAGCGTGGTGTTGGGCGGGTGCACGGCAGGCAGTTGGACGGGGCGAGGCAGGCACGCACCGTAGAAGCCTTCCTGCAGCCCTGTGCGACCAACCAAGAAGACGAGCAGCCATGTCCCAACAGCACGCCACCCCACGCTGTCAGCTCCCGCGCCCATCTCGTTGAGCCTCCTGGAGCAGGGGTGGAGGAGGGATGGGCGCAGTAGTGGCGGGAGGCTGTGTGGGCCAGGGCCGGGGCGCGCTGCGGCAGACTGTGGCACGGTGCGGCACGGCATGGCTGCAGGCAGGTGTGAAGCCAGTTGGCGGCAGTCACATGGCATTGTTGTTCTGGCAGTCGCGAATGGTCAGTCCCTGCGCTTGAAAGAACAGGCCTTCCCGGCACGACGGGCGGCTGGCGCCGCCCCGCAGGCGGGGAGTTGTGCCGATCACACGGCGGCAGCGCTTGCGGCGTGCTAGATCGCATCGCAGGTGTATGTTCCTAAGATTTACCACAACCACGGCTGCGTGGACTCCCACAACCACAGCTGCGCCCACCTATGGTTCTCACCGTCGCCACTCGCAGTCCCTCCATCGCCTCCATCGGTGTATCATAGGTGCACGGTTTGTGACCTCTCGATACAGCTGTCCGGACCAGCGACGGTGTCTTCCTTCCCTGCCCTGCTGGCCTCTTGTTATGGGCACCACTGCCATCTGTACGCACCCCCCTCTAAGGCTCGGCCGGCCAGGGGAGAGAAGCCCCGGCCTTGCGGCTGTTCCAATCATTCCTTTACATTATTGCATTACATTCTCCCTTTACTGTGGCCAGCAGCGGCGGCCGGCGGACACCTGGGTGGGGGCCCTTCTGATAGGCTGCCATCAAGGCGTGGGGCTGTAGCTGTGTGCACACTCCATGCTGCTCATCTTGCGCCTCCCAGCCAGCAAGTTGGAAGGCGCACAGTGACCGACCCGTCCCCTGCTTTGGGTGACTAATGCCTGTACCGTACAACTTGCAAGGCCTTTGATTGGCAACCAGGTCAACACTGTCCCAGTTTACAATGGTGTGGGTCGCTTAGTACGTCGTTGCAGAAGGAGGCAAACTTATAAGGGGGCAATCAGACTGACAATATGTTAAAATCATCACGGTGGTTCAAGAGCGCCTCGAAACGAGGTGTCCAGCAGGCGGATCAGAAGGCAATTGTAGTGCAGGCGTGCAAGGCACACGAGGTAGGGCGGGATCCCTGACACATTTGGGGTCATACAGAAGAGACTTGCAGAGCTTCAAGTTTGTGGGGTATCTGGCTCGTGGCACGGCGCAGCATTCTGACAGGCGCCAAGTTTAAATACATTTCACAAATTGGGGGCCAAAGGGCAAGGGGGAGGGGGAAGAAGGGGGGAGGGGTCCAGAAAAATGCATTCGTTCAAGCGACCTGAACGCCCCAGAATATCCCGGCACGCTCTGAACTTGAAGGTGGTGGGCAGACTGTCAAGGATGTGTCCGACTTGTGCCGGAGAGGTCGTGGCAGAGGCAGGCGACCCTGCCAGCCCGCCGTGTGTTGGTTGGAGCAGCGCCTGCTCAGGCCTGCTGCATCGGCCTGCTGTACACGGCCGCCACCACCGACCAGATGAGGCAGGACGCCACATAGGCATCCAGAAGCCACACCCCCGTCAGTGGCAGCAGCCTCAGCTCATCCACGGGTGCTGGCGTGGAGGCGCCGCGATGGCGCAGGTGCGGGGCCACCGCCTCCACTGCCTCCGCACGGAATCGCCGGCGGGCGCGGCGCTCAAGCGGGTACATGATGCAGAGGGGGATGACGACCGTGAAAAACAGCACCGTCCATGCGTTGATGGCCAGGCAGGCTTGGTGCGAGGACGGGGCCGCAGCCGGCTCCAAGAGAGCAGCCAGAGGGGAGCGGCAGAGGCTGCGTGGGCGTGGGCGGGGGGCGGGGCGGGGGAAAGGGGTAAGCAGGCGCGTCAGGGGTGCACGGCTGCCCAGCGCTGGTACGCTGTGCTAAGCTGCGGCGCGTTGGGTGCATGCTGGCAGCAGAATGCCCCCAGTGCTGCCGCCTCACACAAGCATGTGCATGAAGCACGGCACTGGCACTGCACTTACTGCGCATGTGCTCACCCAAACCTGCGAGGGCAACCTCGTGAGTTGTGCAGCAACGACTGGCTGCCCGGACAGCCGCAAATGCACCCGGCTGTGGCGCTGCAGGATTCCGCCAACTGCCGGGGAGCAGCCCCACAGGCCAGCACACGCACCCACGCACTGGCAGAGCATCCACAGACTGGCAGTGCAGGCACGCCAGGCGCCACACACTCACTGCGCCAGGTTGAGGCCCCGGTAGGCCCCTGCCAGCGCCGGCACAACGCCTTGCGTCTCCAGCAGACGGTCACACATGCGGGGGCCAAAGGCCACTGGCAGCAGCGCGACCACCGGCAGCGCCCACACATTCCAGGTGAGCAGCAGGCGTGCGTGGAGGGAGTAGGAGATCATGTGGATGGGGCATCCTGCAGGCAGCGGCTGGGTGGGGGCTGCGTGAAGCGCTGGCACATGACGGGTGTGCCAGCCCGGGGTGTGGCGACTGACGGCAAGGCGCGCCGCCCCGCCAAGCTCGCCATCAAAAGCACCACCACTGGCACCAAACCTGGAGCTGCCATGACTTCGTGAGCAGCAGATGTAGTCATGTTGTGGATGGGAATGGTGAGGGCACCAGCACAAGGGCAGCGCTCACCTACGACATTCAGGATCAGCAGGCCCAGCGCACTCCCGTTGTGCATGCTCAGCCCTATGCCGTTGCTGTTCACAACTGCAGGCAGGCCGGCAGGGGCATGGGGGGTGCGCTGACAGTCGGTGAAAGAGTGGTGATGCATATGTTTTGGGGGTGCACCAAGGACAGGTGACGCAGCTAAAGGCGTCAGTGAGTGCCTTGGCTAGTGATGGCCTGGTTCAGGGCCTCAATGGACCGCTGCCTGCCCCCCCACACACACACCTGCATGCGACGTGCCCTTGGCCTGAGCAGGGCCGCAACGAACCGCTGCCATGCCCCCACACCCAGGGACTGCATGCGACGTGCCAAGGGCATCCAACCAGCACCGCGCCCCCGCCCCCTCACTCTGGAACATGACGCTCCAGGCGTGGTGCAGCTGCAGCAGCAGCACAATGGCCTCGCGGTGCGCCACATAAAACTCGCGCCGCCGCCGGATGAACACCGCGGTGCACTCCATGAGGAGCGGGTGCAGGGCAAAGATGAGCGCCTGGCCTGCTGGGCAGGCAAGGCAGACGGCAAGGCACAAGAGCATGGTGAGACGGCATGGTGCTTGGCTTTGCAGGCATGCGGATCAGGCAGGCGGTGGGATCAAGGCAAGCTCGAGTGCAAGGGGTGTGGGGGTGGCAGCGCACCCGGCTGCCGCTCCTTGAGGAGCACAAAAGAGATGATGTGGAGGACCAGCAGGCGGGCCCCTATCTTGATGCACGTCTCATCCACACATGCGCCCCGCTCATTCGCATATCTGTGGGGCGGGCGAGGGTGGGCGGAAGAAGCAGGCATTGAGAGGCCCCGGGTGGTGACGCCTGGTCGGAAGAACCACCGACAAGCGGCGGCACACGCCGCCGCTGCACGGGCAAGGCGGATAAAGCGGCGCTCACCCGCCCCCACCACTCCGATATGGCTGATCACGCCGGGCTGCATGGTCGCTGCTTGACAACAAACGGCGCGCGCCTGGCCTGTACCGACCATCACGCCCAGCTGCCCACCTTCTGAACGGGTCCTGCGCCCAGCTCTCCACGACACGTCTCAGCGAAGCCAGCCGAGATCCTGGCTCCGGCCTCAGAACGGCGGCAGGCATACCGTCGTGCACCTTGTGTCCAACCGGTTCGGCTCCTGCCCTGCGCTCTGTTGGCGTCAGGGCACAGGAAGGTGTCACCAGAAGACCGACCGGCGATGTGAGCGTGTAGCAGCGGCTGGAGAGCTCTGGGCCACCGCCGTGCAGTGCCAGCGGGCACAGCATGAGCGCATGCGCTTAACAGAGTACTAAGGTACATATTACCTTTATACTTTCTATTAGTACCTCTGTGCTTAAGGTGGCCTGCTTCTCTTGCCCCTGCACATAAGGCAGACTTTGCGTCAAATTTGGGCGACCACGAACATACCATAGGGGTCAGGGGGAAAGGGGGGGTAGGAGGGAGGGGGTCTTGGACCCCTCCTGACCACGTACCTGATGTACCCCTCAGGGGTATGGGGGGGTTGACACTAGTAAAGAAAAGCCGGTTCAGGACAGTAGATTGCTTACTGATGCGAATTTCTGAGTGGTTGTAACTGGTCAGCTGAACTGGTGTTCCTGTTCTGTATGGTTGCAGGTGATTTCCACAGTTATTAAGTGTCTTGGAATCTCAACAACTGCACCAGCAACTGAATTTAGATGACATCGGTTTGCAAAAAGTGTATGGCGTCKATGTAAGTGATCAGAAGGCAGGATTGACAGTGCTGCTGCGTCCTGCGCCGCGTGCTGCGCGTGCTTTGGCGGTAACAGCTGGGCCTTTGTTCAGACGAGCGTTGAACTCGGACTATGCCATGCTTCAATCCCTACCGACCGCGGCCACGCAATACACTCTCACAAACTCACGCCGTTTGGCTACCGCTCAGTCGGGCAGCTTGAGCTCCCCGCCCGGCCTAGTGCAGTCGACGTTATTAGCTGTAATGCTGACAATGGTGCGAGGGCAGCGGGCAGTTGCGCGGAGCGGTCGGTGGCAGGCAACAGCTCGCGATCTTGCGCTCGCGATCTTGCGCCGTTGCTCAAGCCGGGAAACTCGGTACGATTGCACTGTGCGATGCGCAAAAGCTGCAGCTAGTTCGAGGGCATGGGTTTGTCACGCTTGGCAAACGCACCCCGCCGCCGCCAGCTGCTGCCGCCGCCTCCTGCAATCCTGCAGCTGGCTCTTCCCTGCCCTGTCCTTCTGCACAGAGGGGTTTCCCTTGGTAGCATTTTTGCCTCCGAACTGCTTGCAGGTAATACAGCTACATTATTGTGCTTCTGCAGGCCCCGTATGCAGGCCTGAGCCCGGGCCGGTGCTGCCRACAGATGCATGCGGCGGCGCACTTCTGCCCCGCCCAGCTCCCCTCTCCAATGCCATGTAAAGCTGCCACCACCTCTTGTCAGCAGTCTCCCACTGGTTGCAGCCGCCTCAGCCGCAAGACACTGCTGTTGCCAGCTGTTGCA
>JTEE01000252.1:79932-90085 GCA_002896455.3 Chlorella sp. ArM0029B
AATCCCCCCGAGCCCCCTGTGCTCACCCTACCCCAACCCTTCCCTCCCGCCCCGAGGCCTCACCCCCTCCAGCATCTGCGGCGTGATGCCGCTGAACCGCGTGTTGTGGTCGGTGATGGGGTTGTGGGGCACAACCAGTTCGTCCATCAACACCTGCACCCGGGAGGGGCGGGGGCCGAGGAAGGAGAGGGGACAAGGCGGGTGGGATGCACGGGCCAGGCATTTGAAGGCACAGCATCGCAAGCCAGGCAGGCAGGCATTGGCAGCAGCAGCATTGTGAGCCAGGCAGGCAGGCAGGCAGGCATTGGAAGCCGCATGCCGCGAGTGCGTCGGCTGCCTGCGTGCCCCATGCCCGCCAGGCAACCCAGTGGGGGTCGCACCTGCCCCTGGCGGTCGATCAGCGTGGCACGCGTCAGCTCAAACCCGGCTTCCGTGATGCACATCTCGCAGTCCAAAGCCACCAGCTCGTGGGTGGGGTTGCCGCCTGCAGGTGGGGGCAGGGCAGGGTGGGAGGGCGGCAGGTGGGAGGGCGGAGTGAGAGTTGAGGGGATGCGAAGCAGGCAGTGTGGGGCGACCAGGTCGTGGGCAGGGACGCTGCCTGCGGGTGGGTGGGGAAAGGCAATCGAAAGGAGAGCAGTGAGAGGTTGTGCAATGTAAAGTTTGTGGCAGGGAGCCACACGTGCATGGCAGCGGTGCGAGAGAGCATGGCTGGGCCGGCGCACCAATGCGGGAATGGGCTCACTTTTCAGAATCAGATGGTGGGGCCAGCGGTGTGAGCCACATGCCACGCAAGAGAGGCACCCGGTGTTGCAGCACTCTCCTGAAAACAGCCACTGTGCAGCGTGCACCCACGGGCTTCCACACCACCACCCACCACCCGCTTCTGCCTGCCACCTCCCGCAACCCCTCCCTACCTCACCCCACGCCGTCCGTCCACCCCCCTCAGCCCCCCCGCCCATCCACCCCACACTCAGCATCCCTGCCCGCAGGGCAAGATTGATGATAACATAAACAAAACAAATGCCCACGAATTGTAGAGACTGCGCCGTTGTTGACATTGCGCCCACCCTTGCAGGCCTGCGTGGCCACAAAGCCCTCTGGGCACACCAGCTCCCCCGTGTCGCCATCATACTGCGGCAGCGGGTAGTGGTGCTCCTGCAGCTGGTCCAAAGTCATCACGTAATGGCTGGGGGGCAGGGTGCACGTACGCCACCGCCGCCCGGGGTTGGCAGACGCAGCAGCAGCAGAGCCGCTGCCGGGGGCGGCTGCTTCTGCTTCTGCTGCGGCGGCGGGCTGCTCCGCGTCGCCCTGCTGCGCCTGCACAGCAGCGCTGCTGCCGCCTGCTGCAGGTGCCGTCGAATTTGCAGCTGCTGCGGCTGCCAGCTGCGGCTGCACTCGGCTGCTGACGTCATCGGTCAGTGCCACCCGCATGCGCTTGCGGTGGCCGCCCTCGCCTGCCGCCTCCTCCTCCTCCCCTGCCGCCACCTCTGCTGCTCCCCCTGTTGTTGCTCCTTCCGCTGCACTGTGCACGTCAGCTCCTGCTGCCTCTCCTGCCGCCTCTCCTGCCGCTGCCTGACCATTCTGCCCAGCTGACGGCGGGGGCGGCGGCGGCGGCGCCGCCGCCTCCTCCTCTCCTCCTGCTGCCACCTGCCCATCCTCCCGCCGCCGCTTCTTGGTCTGCGGCACAGTCAGCAAGCTGTGCACAGTGGAGCCTGCACCGACGGCAGGCAGTCGTGCAGTGGGTCAGCATGGGCTCAGCACAGGCTCAGCATGGCACGGCAGCCTACCTCCAAAACGCAGCTTCCCCGTGTCGCTCGCTGTGTGGCAACCGCGCCTTCCAGCCAGCACCAGCAGTCGCTCGCTGTGTGGCAACCACGCCCTTCCAGCCAGCACCCGCAAGCCAGCCACTGCACGTCACACCGCTGGCTCCACCACTGGCCCGCCCCTCCAGCCAGCCTAGCCCAGCACAGCACAGCACGCTGCCTGCCGCAGCACAGCGAGGGTAGCGCCCCACCTGGCGCCAGCGTGGCGTTGCGGGCCTGCAGCTCTGCTGGCTGCCCCATGCAGGTGCGCCAGGTGGGCAGCAGCGCCTCGCTGTGCGCCTCCCACGTCGCGCTGTCCAGGCCGTGCACCGCCAGCAGCAGCACACGCTTGACCAGAGGCTTGTTCTGCGGCAGCGGCGGCATGGGGACATTTGTATGAGAAACAGAGGGTGCCAATGGCTGTAGTGCATGGCCCCCCAGGCAGCAGCAGCAGCACACACGCTTGACCAGAGGCCTGTTCTGCGGCAGCGGCGGAGGCGGCGGCATGGGGACATTCGTATGAGGCGAGACACAGAGGGTAGCATTGGCTGCTGCGATGTGTGCACCGTCAGCAGCAGCAGCTGCATGACTAACGGCGGCTTGTTTTGCGGCAGCGGCGGGACGGGAGCAAAGGCAAATGGGCACGAGGAGCAGAGGGCAACAGCAGCAAGCACAGCAGCCATCAGCTAGCGACGCAGCTGTTCCGTCAGAGTTTGTTGTGTAGCACAACAAACGTGCGGCATTAAAAGCAGCAGCTTGCTTGGGCTTGCAGTATGTTCAGCCACAAGACAGCTTGTGACAGACACAACCCCGGCTAATCCGCAGCATGTGTTGCAGCGGCCGCATGCACCGCTGCGCTCCAAAGCCCACACCCACACCTGCTCCACCCGCTCCCAGCCCACAACACACACACATGACGTCGCGTCACCGCACAAGTTGGCCTCTGCCCCCACCCACGGCTGCGGGCATTGCTTCCCTGGGTGCCCCCAGGTGCCCAGGCGCCCAGGCTGACTCACCTTGACAAAGCACCAGCGCGGGTTGGTCCCCTCTGCCAGCACCCACAGCAGCAGGTTCTGCACATCTGCCAGCCGGATGGGGCCGCCCCCCTGCTGCAAATGCACCTCGGCACGGGCCTGGGAGAGGGCAGGGGCAGACATGGGGATGGGGTTGTTTGTGAGGACTGGGGCATGTGGCAGAGTGGCAGGGCAGGGGGGCAGGGCAGGGGCACACAAAAAGTAGGGTGGGGTGCAAGGCCGGGCAGGGGTTCCAATGGGGGAGGGAGCTTGCATTGAAGGGCCAGACAGGGGGCGGCAGCGACAGATGAGGCAGTTGCGGCGGGGTGCAGCGGCAGGGGTGGCACAAAGGGAGACGCGACTCTGCTTCCTAGAGCTCCCTAACAATCCCTAGCGTTCCCTAGCGCTGTGTTCTGTTTCCTAGCGCTCCTCCCGCTGTCGCAGCTCCCAGACCTCTCCTCCTTTGCATAGCCAGGATCTGGAGCTCCCCACCCCAACTCCCCCTTCCTCACCCCCTGGCCGTAAATGTCGACAAAACCCGCTGCCGCTGCCCCCGGCTTCTTCTTCTTCTTCTTGCCACCGCCACCGCGTCCCACGAAGCCATTGCTGTCGGGATCAGCAAAGTACGGGGCCCTGCACGTGGAATGTGGCGGCGTTAGGATCGGGAGAAGCGTGGCAGGGCTGGCGTGGGGAGGGCACCGGGCAGCGAGGCAAGCTGCGCGGCAAGTGCTGCAGCAGCATGTAAGCGCCCTGGGTCAAGCAGCGTGGATTCAAGACCGCTATGGGAGAAGCGGCGACGGACGGAGCGCGCCAATAATACAAGTGCGATGCCTGCCTGCCCTCAGCTGCCGCAGGCGGCACGCGGCAGCGGCGGCGGCGCACCTGCCGCAGGGCTTTGGAGCCAGCACGCGCTCCCTGGGCTCATCACACTCCTCGTGCCATTGCTCGGGTGCCTCGGCTGGCGCCAGCTCTGCAGCAGAGGCACTGTGCGGTGAGAAACAAAGCGATGAGCACCCGCATGCGGCGGAGCGGGCGCTGCGTCCAACCTGTTGCCATTATTTCACCCTCGATTTCGCCCTCCTCCAGGTCCGACATATCGGCGACGAGCAAACGCGAATGTGGTGGGGCTGCCGGTGCACCGCGAGCCCCTGTCCTGCTAAGAGACGCTCAGCACGTTGTTAGGAATGCTTTGCATGTGGGAGATTTACAAACAGAAACGATGGAAGTCGCCTGCTGTGCTGTGCCGCCGCCGCCGGTAGACGCAGAAGCCGCCTGAGCTAGGAGTTTCGGCCGCGGCAAGGCATGCCGGGAACGAATTGTGGATGGACTAGTGGTATTGGGCAGTCTCACCTTCTGTATGTAGGCAATCGTGTTGCTGAGGCTTGCTCAATTTGAATTGCTGAGGCTCACACTCCCGTGGAGACTCCTCGTGCACCGCTGTGCACGCGGGTGCAGCACCCTCTTGATCGACGAGGCTTACACACACAATGTATGTTCAGTAACAGGCAACCTGCCAACTGCCTACCAATGCAGTGCAGGCCCCCGCCAAGCGTGCCTGACACTTTGACCCTTCGTCTTCCCGCTCCGCTACACACAAGCAGCACCGGAGCATGCCTTCACCCTCATTTGCTGGCGGCACTAACATCATGTATCACCAAATTGGGTCTGGTTATGGAGACCCGATTGCTGTGTATAGTGGAGGGCGCTGTGCCACACGGGCCCTCTGCCATACCCAATGACGCGCGGCATGTGCAGCACAGCGCGCTGCAAGTGTCATCTTCGGCTGCAGCTGCTCAGGCTCCGGTATGAGCTCCATTTTTGCTTCCATCATCTCGAATTGCCGTCACCGACTACGTGGGGCATGACTGAGCGCCGCAGCGCCCTGAGGAGTGAAGGCGCGCGAGCGGACTCAGGCGCGTTTGGAGCGCAGTCCTTTCAACCACCGAGCCCCTCGAGAGGGCCCCGCAGCCCTGCAAAATTGGCAGGGGCGGCTGCAGCTGAGCCTGACCACGGGAGGCAGAACGACGCACGGGATGGGAAGTTCCACATCCCCTCGCGGCTCGGGCCGCTGACGCCGCAGAATGGGGCCCTGCCGCCCATACGCACCCATGTGGCGGCTGTGCACGCGCAGGATGACTGCCCGGACAGCCCCAGCACCCCCACCACCCCGCGCGGGGCGTTCTTGCCGCCGCCAGAGCAGCGGCAGTGCCCGGGCGCCCCACGCCCGCTGCGCACCCTGTTCGGCCTGACATGACACGCCACCCCCAACCAACCAGCACTGCATTTTTTCACTGAACATGACGAACCGATGCAGCAGTAGCTGGCAGCTTTCCAAATCCGCTTCAACGGCGTGTGGCGCTGCACCCCCGCCGCAGCCTCTCCCCTCCCCTCTCCTCCCCTCCTGTCTGCATGCAGCACTTTGAGCGCCATAACCAACCCCAGCGCACGCTGCACAACCTGATGTCCCACCCTTATGCAAATTCGTACCCCCGCCTGTCATTCATGGGCAGCTTTGAGCGCCCCTTCATGGAACCTCCTGTGGTCCCCCCTTTCCTCCCATCACCTCACCACCCCAGCACACTGCCGCTCCATCCCCCCCATCTCCTCTTCTTCCCTTCCACACGCGTTTGGCTTGATGCCCGCCCTCTGCCAATGTCCCTCCCCCCATCCTAGTGACAACCTACCCGCTGTCTCAATTCCTGCCCACCCATTTTCAGCAGCACCCCCGCCCCACCTCCCCAACCCCTCCGCTTTTGAACTCGCTTCTAGTACTTCCTTGTGCCCGACCCGCCTCTGGCCCCCAGGGCGTGCGCTCCTTTGTGACTCATGCGCCCCCCATCCTGCTACCGGTCTGCCTCAAAAGCTGTGGCCCTCTGTGTCTCCCATGACTGCCCCGCTTTACAGCAACTCTTCCTGACTGCCTCGACCGCCCCACTTCACTGACTGACTTCCCCTTACAAATATGTTGCACTGCGCCTATGCAAACAACTTACACACAGCACATCTGGGTCAGCATGAAAGCGCACAGTAGCAGGCCGCGGAGGGTCAAAGGGGGTGCTGGGTGGCCCGCAGCGCTCGACAGAACCAGGGGGTGGGTGTATGTGAACACGGGTTTGGGTGCCAAACAAGGGGGCAAGCTTGGGTGCCAAACAAGGGGCAAGCTTGCAGCTGTACAAGGGCTGGGCGGGCCGAGAGGGAAAGTGAAACACTGGCAGCTGGGCCGGCACTGAAGGCACTGTGCCCAAAGCCAATTTCATCCAGCGGGCTGGCTTTGAAAAATCTCTCGGTATCCAGAGTGAGGGCAACGGCACACATGAAGGAACAGTTGAGGGATGGGCCGGGTGTACAGGGGGGCCAGATGCATTCAAACAAAAATAACAAATACAACAAGTGAAGCGAAGTAGGCTTGGCGGCTGGGGTGGCGTGTACAACAAAAAAACAAAAAATGGCAGTCCTGCCTGCCTGCCTGCATGCACGCCTGCATGCCTATACATTCAAAAGTGGGCATCCACACCTGTTGGCAGCAGCCTGCCTCCCCCCTCCTGCTCCTCAAGCTGCACCAGGCGCTGCAGCCGCGCCGCCTCGGCCTCCGCCGCTGTCAGCAGGAAGCGCCAGGCAGGGCTGCCGCTGAACTCCGCCTGTGCTGTGAGCAGCCCTTCGACAGGCAGGCGCAGCCGTTGCGCAAGCTGCGCAACTGGCAGCGTGCACACATCCTGCACAGTGAAGCCGGGAAAAGCAGCTTGCCCGGCTGTCGCTGGCGCTGCTGCTGCTGACCCCGGGCTGCCGCTGCCCTCCCGGCTGGTGCTGGCGCTGGCGCTGCCCAGCCCCCGCTGCTGGAGCAGGTGCAGGCGGCCGGCAAGCGTTTCCAACGGGACGCCACCACTGAAGCAGCAGCCTCCCAGTTGTTGATACACCTGGGCAGCTGTCAGGCCCAGCGCACGCTGCAGCACCAGCCTGGCGGCCGTGCAGCGCACAGATGCCAGGTCAGCACACAGGAGGTGCGGGTTGCGCTGCGCCAAGGCGCATGCGTCGGGTACCCAGCACAGTGCCAGCGTGGCCAGGGAGGTGCGCCAGGTAGGGGTGGGCAGGGCGAGGAGCTGTGGGGCAGAGAGCACCATGCTGCGGGCTGCCTCCTGCCCAAAGTGCTGCAGGTCCGGGGAGGGGAAGGGAGTGAGGGGCGTAAAGGCGCTGAGGCAAGACGGCGCGGGCTGATGTGAGCCAGGGGCTGGGGGGTGGTGCCCAGGATGCGTGGGGCAGGCAAAGCATCGCGGTGGGGGTGGGGCGGCAGCAGGCGAGGCACGTCAGGAAGGGCAGTGTGCGGCGGCATGAAGCCAGCACAGGCGCCTGCCAAAATGTGTATGGCCACGCCTCTCCTGCCCGAATGTGTGCGGCCACGCCTCTCCTGCCCGAATGTGTGCGGCCACGCCTCTCCTGCCCGAATGTGTGCGGTTACACCTCTCCTGCCCGAATGTCCGCGGTCACGCCTCTCCTGCTCGGCCACTCCCCCAAGCCCTGTACCTCATCCCAGCTCCTCCCACGCCTCAACCTCTGGTCCCACCCCTCCTGCCCACCCACATCCCACCCCTCCCACCCCTGCCCACCCACCTCCGCCAGGGCAGCGGCATGGGGCGCCAGCTCCTCTCCCGCCTCGCACTGCGCCAGCACAGAGGGCCCCGCCGCCAGCAGGGCAGCCAGGAAGGCAGGCCCTCCACCCAGCTCCTCCCCCACCGCCTCTGCCCTCTCATCCACTTCTTCTGGAGTCAGCGCCAGCAGCAGGGCGTCGTGCCGCAGAGCCAATGCCAAGGCAGCTGGCCCCAGCCCCAGGGTGCACAGGTGGGCGGCTCGCTGGTCAATCTCGGCGGGGCACAGGGTCAGCAGTGCCGCCGCCTCGGGCTGCGCACGCAGCAGCTTGCCCACTGCCTGCAGCCGCTGCCTGCTGCCCCTCCTGCTGCTGCTGCTGCCGCCGGTGGGGCCTGCCTGTGCCAGCAGCCCTGCCAGTGCCTTGAGAGCTGGCAGGAAGCTTGGGGTCACGGCCGCCATTGGGCACCGCTCCAGGCAGCGTGCCGCCTCGGCTGGTAGCAGCCCGGTGGCTGCCAGCTGGGCCAGCAGGGGGGCGGCCCGCTCCTCGGGTGGGCAGGAGAAGAGGAGCAGGCAGCGGCGCAGGAGCTGAGCACGCAGGGTGCGGCTGCAGCCCAGGCTGGCAAGGAACCGTGCCACCTGGCAGCCGTGCTGCACGATGCGCTGCTGCATGGGGCCGGGGGGCAGGCAGGCCACCGCGCGGGCCACGGCTGCCGGGTCGGAGCCGCAGAGTTTGGCCAGAGGGTGCACGCTGGCGGACAGCTCGGGGGTGGCGGGGCCAAGCCGGCCGCGTGGCCAGGCCATGGTGCTCCCAGAAGTGCCCGCGCCGCTGCTGGTTAGGGCGGGGGGAGGTGCAATTCTGGGCTTCAAGCTGGGGGGCCGCCACCCGGGAGTGGTGGAGCTCGCGCTGCTGCCGCCTGCAGGTACACCGCTGGTACCGCTGCCGTCCCGGGGCCACCCGGTGCTGCTGCGGGTGCTCCATTCTGCATGCAGACTGCGCCACCACCTGTCCGCTGCTGGGATGTTGGTCGACGAGGCGCCAGACTGGCGGCCCATACTGCTGGCAAACGCTGCCGCGCTGGGCGTTGCGGAAGGGGAGCGCTGACGGGGCGGCAGGTGCCGCGGCAGGGTGGCGGAGCGCCACAGCGCGGGCCTCACGCCCAGCGTCACCTGCACATCAATGTGAAAGGGATACGCGCACGTCAGGGTGTGAAGCCCCAAGGCGCGCAGCTGAGGCGGGCACCTCGCGTCATTCCCGACATGCGGTAACGAGGTGCCTCTCGGGGGGCCTGTATCATGGCCTGGATCGATGTGAAAGCATAATGTTGGTGTCGGAGCGCCGGCCGGGCTTGTCAATCTGCCGCACCTGCGTGGCTGCGTGTCTCGAGCTTGGCGAAAGCCCAGCTGGTTTAAACATGTTGCGGGACGCTCAATGTGCTTGAAAGACGCGGACTTTGCGATCAGGGATGCACCCCCACACAGCATGTCGGCCGCCCATGCTGTAGCGGCGCCGTGCTGGGCTGTCGCTCGCATGGGCTGTCGACATCGGGCGCCAGCGCTTAGTCGCAGCCAGTCCATGTGTACTCTATATTGCCAAATGCACTGTGCACCAACACAGAGTCATAGTGAACGGAATTGGATCCATGAGGGATCTCCCCATCCCGGCCCCGCGCTGTACTGATGTCCTTCCTGCAGGTGCACGTCCTGTGCACGCTATGCTGCAAACGTGTGCGGGTTGAAACAACACCTGGGGGGGATTGCCATCCATTCGTGGGCATAGGGCATATGTGGTGTCCCAACTTGATGTTCTGGGCACCCTCATGCCGTGTGCTGGCACCAGCTGGCACACGCTATCTCCCCAGGTGCCCTGCCTCCTGCCAGCAGTTGCCAGGCTCTTGGCCAGGCTCCTGGCCATGGCCTCTTGTCACAGCTGTAGAGCCCGAGGCTGCAATCAGCAAGGTTGACAGATGGAGCGACATGCCACAATCAGAGATGCAGAATAGTGAGGGTGGGCACCCAGAGTGAAGCGGGAGCGTGCCAGCCATGCAGACTACTCTGGAGGCTCCTGCTGCTGCTGCTGTTGCTCCTGCTGCTGCTGCGCCTGCTGCCCCTCTGCCGCCTGCTGCTGCTGCTGCTGCTGCCGCTTGCGGGGCGGGAAGCTCCCGGCCACCGTGGTGCGGTGCATGACGCGCAGACCCACCTGCACGGGGGGGTGGAGGGCAGTGGGCAGGCACAGGTCAGGGCGTGAGTTGGGTCACGTCAGGGGCTGCTGCCCATATGAGTGCACGTCAGCGGTGCTTTGCGTGCCAGGTGTGCATGTGCCAGGGCAAGCCACCACAGGCCGCAGCATCTCTGCTGCAGTACCTCCACAATCCCCAGCGCCCCCCCCTCCCAGTGCGGCTATCCCGCGCGCTGTTCTGCTAGCTTAGGGCCCGGCTCTTGCCTGTCACCCACCCCCGTCCGCCCCGTCTTCCCTTCTGCCCACCCGCCCCCTGCCACACGCCCACCTGCCCACCCGTCACACCTGGTTGGGCGGCAGCTGCGTCTCGGGCGTTGCCTCATGCCCTACAGCCAGGTTGTCCGAAATGATGAAATCGCCGGCCCGCCAGCGGTGGGTGTACAGCAGGTGCTTGCATGTGTGCATGAACACACGCTCCAGCTCAGCAAGCATCTGCTCCGTCTCAGCCCGGCTGGCCAGCCTCTGCTGCGGGGTGCCTGCGTCCCACAGGAAAGCTTCGGTCATGCCTGGCAGGGGGGCAG
>JTEE01000252.1:105099-134550 GCA_002896455.3 Chlorella sp. ArM0029B
GGGGAGGGGAGGGCGAGGTGTGCAGGGGGATGAATGGCAGGGGGCGGAGAGGCTGAGGCGGAAGCATCTGGGGAGCGCAGCGCAGAGAGAGCACAGGTGCATGGCAGGCCAGGCGGCGCGACACGGAGCTCACACGGCAGCGCTGCGGGGGGCACGGCAGCGAGGCAGCCAGGCACCCCTGCCCCAGCCTGCTTGCCTTTGTGCAGAAGCAGAAGTCAAAGGCGGGGCGGTCCAGCACAGCCTGGCTCAGCTCCAGCTCAGCAGCGTGCTGAGTCATCAGCGCGCCGCCCTGCATGGTGGGGAGGTGAGAGGGTGAATTGCAGGCAGGCGGGATGGTCGGGGGCACATGCGTGTGTCGGCGATGGTGTCAGCCAGGATGGTCGGGGGCACATGCGTGTCGGCAGCATCCCCGCAATTGCAAACATGCAACTGCCAACCTGCTCTACCCTCCTCTCATGGCATAACATCCTGCCGGCCATTTGTGCCACACGCTGCCCCCGCTGCTGGCCTCACTGTTGCGCCCCACACCTCTGCTGTAGCAAGCCGCATGGCAAGGTGTGCCACACCTTCCCATGCTATGCTCCCCACACATCACAGCTGTGCCTTCCGCTGCTGCCACCCACACCTTCGCTGTAGTCTCCTTCACTGCCGCCCGGTGCCCCCATCCTAATGTGACCAGCCAGCCAGGCATCTGCACCGCCGCTCAGCGCCCCTCCCCTGACCCGCTAAGCGCCCATTCCCACCCACTTTTTACGCACAGCTTCCCCCTGCTGCCGCCTCCACCCGCACTGGCACCCACCTCTGCCGTTGTGAGCCGCCCGGGCGTCTGCACCAGCGCCTCGTGCAGCGCAGGCGGCAGCTCCGCCAGGATGCCCAGGAAGTTGAACCTGCATTGATGGTGGGGGGCAGGAGGGGGGGCACGCCGTGTGTTGGTCATATTTGTTGGCACCATGTTGGTACCATGTTGGTTGATGGTTGGCACATGTGAAGGTGTGATGTTCAGTGCTGCACCTCTGCCAGGATCCCCAGGCAGCTGAACCTGCAGATGATGATGGAGAGCGCGGTTTGGTTTGGCAGCATGCTTGTCGAGGGTTTGTTGTGAGCGCAGGGCTGTGCCTCTGCTGGAGTGCCCGGTCAGTGAACCTTCAACGCCACCAGTCGACAATGTGTGTCATTGCCACATTGCTGCCCCTCTGCGTGGGGTGCCCAGGCACAGGGTCACTCGGAGGGCACAAGCCTCGACCATCGGTGCTTTGGCGGCGCCTGCTGGCCCAGGCACGTTCAGCTGGCCGGCCACGCCACCGCCAACTTAGCCACACCCGCAAAAGAAACGGGTGTTCTCCAACCCCAGCCCACCTGCCACCCCACAGCAAGCCTCCATCCATCAGTTACTGCCACCGCCCCTCTCACCTGTCCTTGTGCAGCAGGGTGTGCCAGAACTTGTGGGGCGTGAGGTTGAGCCACTGGAACAGCTCCCGGCGGGACAAAGTGTCCAGCAGGTAGTCGGTGTACCTGCAAGGGAGGGAGGCAGTACAAGGAGAGGGCAGTACAGGACCTGTAGCGAGATGATGGCAGGTGCGGTACAGCAGGGGATCGTGTGCAGCAGCTTGCAGCACAAAGCTCATCCGGTCCTGCTGTGCCTGCTATGTCGTGCTGCCTGCCGCCCCCTGTACCAAAGTGAACATGCCCCATGCCCCGCCCCAGCTCACCCCACTGCGGCCGTCAGGTTGCGCTTGCCGGTTGAGAGTATGAGGGAGGTTGGGTTGGCGTGCACCACGGTGGCCCCCAGCTTCTGCAGCTCCGCAATCAGCTGCAGCAGCAGCTTCTGCATCAGGCTTTGCACCATCTGCAGGAGCACACAGGAAGGTCGGTGGGCAAGGCAGCAAGGGACGAGAGGGAAAGAGTGATTTCGCAGTGACATGGTCCCAGGCAGGCAGCAGAGCAAGCATGCAAGCGGCAGTGGTGGGGCAGAAGGGCTGCAGGGGCAGGCAGTGGCATGTGCCAACCAGCTGCCCCTTCAGGCCCGGCAACCGTCCACCATTCATACGGGATGGGTGCGGCAGCATGCGAGCGTGGGCGGCGTCGGCAGGCAAAGCGTGGGGAGGGCAGCGTACCTGCTTCAGGTTTGGGTCGTACAGGCGGGAGGTGGGGCAGCACACCCAGCGGTACAGGTTGCGCAGCAGCGAGTCGGCACAGCTGCGGGGCCGGGGGATGATGGGGAGGGGTGGGGGGTACGCACGGTCATTGGAGAGTTGTCGACGCAAACTGACTGAAGAGCAGCACGCTGCACACCACGCCGGAGAAGCAGCCACATGGCCATCACACCAGCCCTACCCGCCCTGCGCTCCCTCTGCCCCTCCCCTTGTGGCTGGCACACTTGCAGAAGGGAGGTGGGTGTGCTGGGCTCACATGTTGCTGCGCTTGGTGGCGTCGTCCATCCAGCTCTGGGCCAGGTTCTTGAGCACCCTGCCAGGAAAAGAAGCAAGGGGGGGAGAGGGGTGAGCCAGGTGCAGGCGCCAAGGAAGTGTGAGACTTGGGGTGGCTCAGGCTGACGGTCCACTGCCTCAGCTGCACACATGGCGGCACACGTCGCGGCAGCCAGGCCACCTTGCCCGCTGCCACGCCTTTTCGCACAAGTTCCACCGTACAGCTGCTCAAACTCTTCAGCAACTGCAATGATATGCCCACAGCCATGCTGTAAGCGGAATGCCGTCCTATGGCCCTTCCATCCCCCCAGGGCGCCCTCCTTCCACCCTCCCACCCGACCTTTCTCCTACCCACCTGAATGCTGCGGCACAGCCGTGCTGGTCGTCCAGCAGCGCCGCCCCCTCCATCTCCCCCAGGGTGGCCGCCTCCAGAATGGCGTTCACCGACAGGTGCGAGATGCGCAGCTCCACGCACACACAGCGGTAGGCGCCCGGGAAGCAGATCTGCGAGCAGAGGGTGTGTTAGATAGGCTTTAGGTCGCAGATAAGACCAGGGTGGGTGCAGCGTAGTTCCACGCATGCGCAGCAATAGGCGCCGGGGAAGCAGATCTGCGGGCAGAGGGTGTATCAAAGAGGAGTTGGCTAGTCAACAGGGGCAGCAGTAGGCGAGGTGAGCTCCGCGCACACACAGCGGTAGGCGCCCGGGAAACAGATATGCGGGCAGGCTTCAGAGGCATGCTGATGGGACCAGGGTGGATAGGGCCCTGGCATTGCATGAGGGCATGTGAGGAGCAACAGGCCTGCATGGGGCTCCTCGTCAATACCCACGCCGGCCAGCAGGCTGGCAACCCTCAACTGGTTGCAACCACAGCGCATGCACCACCCCCCCGCCCCACCTCTATTTGCTGCTGCTCCTCCCGCAGCGTCTGGGCCTCGGCTTGGTCAGCCGGCTCTGATGCCAGGTCGGGCTGGGAGGGGTCGCAGACCCACAGAAGGTGGCTGGCCTCGCCTGCGCCAAAGAGGGGATGGAGGGAGGGGCGGAGGGGAGGGGTGGGGCATGGTTCAAAGCAGGGGAGCCAGGGATGGAAGCAGAGGCAGGCTGGAATGGGGTTGCAGGAAGGTGGGCGGGCACGGGTGCGCTTGCGGCAACATGCAGCAGCCACTGGATACCCCTCTCTAGTCGCAAAACCTGCAAGGCCTGCACACGCGATGAGAAGTGATATATGCACGTTGCCACCCGCCCCAGCAACACACAGGCCACTCACGCAGCTGGCGGGCGTAGAGCGCGTCTGCTG
Organism: Chlorella sp. ArM0029B; assembly: GCA_002896455.3. NCBI lineage: Eukaryota > Viridiplantae > Chlorophyta > Trebouxiophyceae > Chlorellales > Chlorellaceae > Chlorella > Chlorella sp. ArM0029B. Next base: position 108,821 of record JTEE01000252.1, read on the forward strand.
CGTCAATGATCCAGTCGCTGCCGATGCTGCTGAGGGGGAGGTGGGCGTACTGGGCCGCCTGGATACGGGCCTGCGGGTGAGGTGGGATGGGAGGGATGGGAGGGGGTGCCAACGGGTAAGACCAAAGAAACCCTGGCAGAGCCAAAAAACTAGAGAAGCCAGGGGCAGAAGGGCGCGGCAGTGGGCGCAGCGTATGCTCAGAATATGTCTATCACGTGGAAGCTTGCAGTGCCGGCCAGAATCCCTGCCCCCGCCCCAGCCGGCCGCCCTTCAAGAACACCTCTTGTCTCCACCCTTCCACCCTGCCCCGCACCTTGAGCCAGTCCCCGGCCGCCAGCAGCTGCTGCACCGCGCCTCGCGCCGCCGGCAGCTGCCAGCCGAGGGCGGGCAGGCTGGCAGCGCTGCAGCAGCCCGCCAGCGGCATGGCGGCGGTCGGCATGTCGCCTAGAGCGGGCAGGGCGTGGCGCAGGCCCCGCTGGTCCTCACTGTTTAGAAGCAGCACAGTGGGGCCGCGCGCACGATCCCTGCGAGGTGGCGGTTGCGGTGGGGTGGGGAGGTGAGGATGGGGTGGCAGGTATGGTACGCACGAGAGGTCTTCAGGGGGAGTCGGAGGCTTGCTGGGCGGCAGTCCTTATGCACCACGGCTTCTTGCCCTGTTTTGGATTGACCCCAACAAACCCCCCATGCCATACCCTCTTCAGCACCCACGCTTCACTCAAGTCCTTCTGGCTGCCTGCCCATAGCGCAGCTCCCCTCACGTGTGCCACCTGGCACCCCGGCACACCTGCCCCCAAACCCTGCCAACACCCCCAACTGGCCTCCTCCCAGCTCGCTCACTTGATGCGCCCCAGCTCCTTTTGTATCTGCCTCAGCGCCGCCTCCTCGCTCTTCACATACGCCACCTCAAAGTGGGGTGGAGAGGAATCTGCAGGCCCAGAAGGGGGTGATGCGCCCCCGCCCTCCTGCCGCTGCTCCTGCTGCTGGGCCGCCGCCGCCTCCTGCCACGCACGTTCGGCGGTGGCGCCGCTGAGCTCCCGCTGCCCGCCTCGCGCCGGGTTGACCACCCACACCTGGCACCTGCGGCAGGGGTGGGGGGGAAGCAGAGGAGGGGCAGCAGCGGTGGGGGAGATGGTCGGCAGGAGGAAGGAAGTAAGGCAGGTGGGAGAAGGAGGGGTGGGTGGAGCGGCAGAGGGGCAGCGGGCGGTGGGGGGGCATGCTCGGCAAGAGAAAGGAATTAGGGCAGGTTGCAGGAGGAGGGGTGAGGGGAGCAGGAGAGGGCCAGCAGGTGGTGGGAGGGCATGGTCATCCGGAGGAAGGCACTCCGGCATGTGGCAGTGGGGGAGCGATAGATGGGCAGGCAGTTGGGAGAGCATGGTCAGCAGGAGGGCAGACACAGGGCCGCATGGAAGGAATATGCCATTTGTTTCACATACACCACCGCGAGGCCCCAACCAATCCTGCCCCTGCCACAGCCCACCTGTTGTCTGCTGGCAGGTGGAGAGCAAAGAGGCCGCGCCCACGCGCGTGGTCCGCCGTGGCATGCAGCACCATGTGCCGCAGGCTGCCGGGTTGGTCAAAGTATTCGTACTGCAGTTCAGGGGGGCAGTACGCGACGGTGCAGGTGATACAGAGGTATAGGTGGGATGTCTTGGCAGGGCAAACCAGATCAGTCGAACTGCAGGAGGGCAGTGGTAGGCAGTATACGCGGCAAAGGAATGCATGTGCAATAAACAGCTGGCGATGGGGCGCAGCAGCCTGCCCACCGTTCACCCACCAACACCAACACGCAGCGCACCGTTCACTCAGCGCCAACAGCCCACCCCCCCGATCTCGTCCTTGCGCCATTCCTGAAGAAACCTACTGCTAATCTGACCCAAACGCTTCCCGCCCTTCTAACTGTACTCCCTCCTGGAGGCACGCACCTCACCCAGCCACCCACCTGCACCACTGGCCACATGTGCAGCTCCTCCAGGCAGCAAAGTATTCACCCACCGCCGAACTTGGCCCCTGCTCGCCTCATTTTCGAATCCCACCCCCCGCCCANCCCCTCCCCACCTGCACCACTGGCCGCATGTGCAGCTCCTCCAAGTCAAAGCCCGACCCCAGGCTGCGCTTGCGGGCGCTGGGGGCCACCACAGCCACGCAGCCCAGCTGCGGGGGTGAGGGGAGAGAGGGGAGAGGCGTGGGGGGCAGGGGGAGGTTTGAGAGAAGCAGGGGCAGCAGGGTCAGGTCAGGGCATTCTCCAGCCCTGCACCTACACACCTCAGCCGGGCCGGTCGGGGGGACACAGATGTGGTGATCTCATCACCAGGCAGCAAGCCTTCCTTTCCCATCACTACTCTGCCCCACCAACAATGTGCTGCTGTGCACTCTGTGCCACATGCGCATAGGGTTCAGCTCAACCGTTTCGTAGCCTGTGCTCGTACACCCCACGCGCCACACTCCCACACCGCCTCCCACAGCCCCTCCCTCACCTGCAGCGCTGCATTGAGCTCGGGCGGCAGGCGGTCCTCGTACACGCCGCGTGCCCCCGCCGCTGCCAGCCGCGTCTGCAGCTCAGACAGGCCCCGCCGGTAGCTGGCCTCATCAATAGACACCTGCTTGGAGGGAGACGGGGGGGCACGCCCAGGACTTTGCAAGGGTGAGAAGAAGTATATGGGGAGGGGAGGGGTGTGGCTGGGGACAGGCTGTGCCGGTAGCCTTTCCCATCATTGGGAGACCAATAGGCGCACCAATACAGCACTGTTTGAACGACACGAGGTGGCAGTCAGCACTGCGTCTGGAGAGGCAGGGCATACCAGCACAGCAGCCCCGCACGTCACAAGGGCAGGCCCAGCCTCCCGCGGCACCTGGTAGAGGTTTGTTGCCACGCGGCCGCCGGGCAGCGTGCGGCGCACAATGGGCCCAAAGCTCTGGGCCGCTGCAGGGAGGGGAGGCGCGGGCGGGGAGAGGGTCGGTGCAGTGGGCAGGCGATCAGTGAGCAGGTGATTGGGGGCAGGGAGTTGGGCAGGCACTTGGCACCTTGTGTGCCACGGCAGGCACGGTCACCCACAGGTGAAGCAGCCAGATGAAGCCATCACCCATCTGACATGCAGGGCCACAGCCATGCCACCTGCCAACTGCAGACCGTCACCTCTCTCCCGCGCCCACATGCACATGCGCCAGCCCACAGTGCACCCACCCACCTGCCGTCCCCGGCGCTGCGGCGGCGTCCACAAAGAAGGAGCGGGAGATGCGCAGCGGCACGGCGTGCATGCGCCCGTTGATCACCGCCCACGCCTTGTACACGCCTGTGCAAGGAAGAGGGGAGGAGGGGAGTTCAGGCAGGGTGAAAGGTGGGCTGGGCTTGGTGGCGCGAGGCAGCTGGGAGCGCATGCTTTCCTCTGTCTGACAGATCTCCCAACAGGTTTGGCCTCAACACCGCACGTGCCAGACATGCCGCATGTGGCCGCGGCGCTTGGCCCGCTGGCGCCCTTCCTCAGACGCTGCTGCTGCTGCTGCTGCTGGCAGTACACGGCTGGTGCTGCCGCTGGCGAGAGTGATGCTGCGCTACACCACAGTTAAAATCAAGTCTAGCACACCCCACACTCGCGCTGCTGCTGCTGCTCCCTTGGGCCCCCTGCCCAAGTGCACTGCACCCGTGTTGTCTCCTACGGCAGGCTCAGGTGCACAATAGTCTCAAGTCCCCCACCTGGTTCCGGGGTGGGAGCCACGCTGACAATCTGCCAGTGTGCCGCCGTGGCCGCCGCCGCCACCTGCTGAAAGAGCCCAGTCACGTCGGCCGCCCCGCCGTCCCGTCGCTGCTTGGCAAACGGCTGCCGCCCGTCGGCTGCCGCCTCGGCCCGCTTGCGCTTGCGCTGCTCCAGGGTGTGCCGCCATGCTTTCTTCTTGGCAGCCAGCCAGCCGCGGTAGTCGGTGTGCCTGCGGGACAGGCACACCGAGAGGAAGTACATGGCAGCTTAGTTTGCAAAATAGTATAGTGCATGTATGTCTGCTCGCCCCCACAGGGTACACTGGACTGTAGCTGCGGGCGGGCTCATGCTTTGGCACATGCTCGCCTGGGCGGCAGGCAGGCAAGCAGCGAGGCAGGCAGGCAAGGAGGCAGGCATAGCAAGGCGGAGCCTTCTTCTTGGCTGTCAACCAGCCGTGTGCCGGTGCACTTGCTTTCTTGATGAGCTTGACAGTGCAGGCGTTTGAAGCGGGATCCACAGGATGCAGGCAGGCGCATGACTGCATGCAGCTTGCTCTACCCTCGGCACAGCACAGAGGGCTGCAACCTTGCAACCCCAGCCGCAACCTTGCAACCGCACCGTCTCCAGCCAAAGACACCCCCTCTCCTGCCCCCAACCAGACCACCCCACCTGTCTGGCATCTCTGCATCCTCCTCCGTCCCTGCCCCCTGCTGCTGCTGCTGCCGGTTGCCCGTGTTGGCGTTCTCCCCCGCCCGCCCACCGGCCGGCGAAGGCACCTCCACCCGCGTGGCAATCCCCACTGGGCTGCCGCCCGCTGCCGCCGCTGCCGCCATCCTGGCAGCGCCGGGGCCTGCCGCTAAGTCTTCTAGGTCGCCGCCCAATGCCCGCTCGTGTGCACGCCCCTTGGCCTGCGGGGCCAGGGACAGGACAGGGGTAGTTCCAAACAGTTGCAGGTGTGGAGGCCAAATCAGATGAGGCACCCGGGAGGCGGGCGGGCACCCCTGTTTGAGCACCGCCCTGCACCGCTTGTGAGCCCAGTCCTCACCCTCCCCGGGGTCGCCCGCCTGCCCCCCACTTGTCCCACACCCCCGGCGCTCCCACTTGACCCGCAACCCCCGGACCCCCTTCTCACCACGGCGGCTCCAAACAGTGCGTCGATGCGTGTCTGCTTGAACGTGTCCTCCTTCTCCTGGACCTGCAGGAGGAAGCATGTGGACTCACCGGGTTGGCAGGTGGTGCGAGAAGAGAGGAGAAGAGACGAGAAGAGAGGATGCGCACATCTGCATGCAGGCGGCCTCCTTCTCCTTGAAGGGCTGTGTAGCCAGCATCTGGCTTTGTAAGCCACACACCAGCCCGCAACGCCCACACCCGTGTCACCCAGCCACTTGTACCGAGCACGTCCACCCAGCCCCAGCCCCCACCTTTTTGTGCAGCCAGTCTGGGTGCTTGACGCGCGGCACCGGGTTGGGCACGCGCTGCATGGCTGCGGGGATGGTGATGACCTTTTGGATCGCGCTGCCCAGCCGCTCCCTGCAAGAAGTGTCGTCAAGCCACGTGTTGGTGAGGTCGCATTGATGGACGCAGAGAGGAGCGGTTGCATGGGCTGCTGTATCGCCTGGCGCTCCCTCTGCATGCAGTGCCACCACCTTCTGTTGACAATCAGTGCTTAAACATGGTCCCACAACTGGCCGCATGCCCCCGCTCACTTGTAGTACTCCCAGTCCACAATGTGGCGCACATCAGGCACCTCGTCGGCGGCCACTGCGGGGTGGGGCGCAGAGCAGGGGGCGGGGGCTTTCATATGTGGTGTGCGGGCGTGAGGGTGGATGCGCAGGCAGGCAGGCAGAGGTAAAAGGTCGGCCCGGCACATCCAGGCTGCCTCCTCACGTATTGTGTGCCTGCGCAGCACCGCTTCTGCGCTCAGTTCCCAAGCAGCTCGCAGCCCTAAAAGCCAGCCCTTGTCGCTCGCTCGCTCACTCACCGTGCCCAATGTCTCCCACCCACTTGCGCAGGTAGGCCCGTGCCACAGACGGCTCCGTGCTGCAGGTGGGGCAGGGCGGGGCAGCGGGGAAATGGCGGGGCGTGGAGAGCCGGTACCAGACTGGTCGTTTCCCATTATTACGATCGTGACACACGACTGGCAGGCCGGAAGACGAAGGGGCACCTCGCCATCTGTGTGCCCTAACACGCGCGGTGTTGCCCAAGCGGGCATGTGCCCAGGTGGTTCATTGGAACTTGTTGGAACCCTCAACGTTCGGGGATTCGATCACTAATCGCCACCCTCCCACCCCCATTCACTGGAACCCCTCTGTCCCCCGCCCCACCTGCTGATGCATTGAAGCCACCTCCTTCTGCGCGCCCATCACACACACACAGCCACACACACAGCCACACACCTGAAGATGGCCACTGGGATGGCTCTCTCGCTGGTGGGCAGGTTGGGCGGGTTGCGGGCAATCACGTAGTTGCACACAAGGCCCTGCAGGCCGGGGATTAGGGAATACAAGGTTGGGAGAAAAAGGTGGCTGCACTGTGAGCGGCAGTGTGGGTTTGAAGGCAGGTACGTAGTTGCACCAGGCTCTGTTGGTTGTGGGCGGATGGGAGGAGGGGAGTGAGGTGCTTGGCGGGGGAGCCGTTGGCCCGCGGCGGGCTGAAGCGACTAGCGCGGTGAACTGTGAGGCCCACACGTCCAGACCCAAACACGCCATGCGATGGCATGTGTGCCCCTTCAGATGCAATGTGGCACACAGGTGAACTGGCAAAGATGTGTGCACCCCCATCCAGGGAGCCCCCCACCTTGCTTGGCAGCTGCTGCTGGTGCCGGCCGCCCTGCCCCTCCCATGCCCTCAACCATCATGCTCTGCGTGCACACGCGCCCCCCCCCCCCCACACACACACACATTGCGACTGGGCAGGTAGCGTAACAAGGTAAGGTGGCCAGATCACGCCCTCCCCCCTCACCTTGTCCCGGATGCGTTCGTCTCCCAGGAACTGGGCCAGGCGGGTGGCGCACGTGATGGCGCAGCTCTTGCGGCCTGCGGGCGCGCAGGGGCAGGCGAGAGGAAAAGCAGGGGCGGGCATGGGGGCTGGGCAGCTTGAGCGACGGCGGGGGTGGGCTGGGCATGCTGGGCATGCACGGGCTGATGCAATCGAGGCGCTGAGCTGCCGGCGGCCGCGGCAGCCCCGTACTGCAACTGCCCATCTGGGATTGGGTGCTCCCTTTCCACAAGACACCCCTCCCAAACACACACGCACACTCACCCGTATACTTACATTACACATACAGCCTTCTTCGTGTCTGCACCTTTAGAAAGCCTTTGCTCACATGATACCCTTCAACCATACACACACACACACTCCCCCTCCCCCACAAACCCTAGCTCACCCTCGTACTCCTCCAGTCCCTTGCTCATCACACACATCTGGCTGATGTGGTCGCACAGCTCCTCATCAGTCAGGTCCACGCCCTGCCAGAGAGGACACATAACTTAAGGAATACCTCGAGAATGGGAAGGGTGGGAGAGCGGGTGCAGGCGGGGAAACAGTACGACAAGGCAAACAGTGACCAGGCGGGCGCGCGTGGGGAGGTCGGTGGACTGGATTGGTGCACGTTTGCCATTAGCGACACATCACCCATCTCCACCCCACGCCTTGCCCAGTTACCACCAGCGAGCCCAGCAAGCTGTGACCCCTCAAGCCCATCTGGCCACCCCAGCCCACCCTCGGCTCTGCTGCCTCCTCCAACCCACCACCCCTCCCCCTCACCCACGTGTCTGCATGTCCCCGCACGACTTCAACTGCCCGACTGTGCACTCCACCCCATGCCCTGCCCCCCACCCCTCGCCCTCACCCGCGTGTCGAGCATGTCGAGCCAGCGGTTGGCCACCGCCGCCACCGCTGCATAGCACTCCTCCAGGCTGTCGCCCTTCAAGAACTGGTCAAACACCTCGCCCTGCGGGGGGGGAGGGAAGGGAAGGGAGGGTGGGCGCAGGCAATGGGGGGTGTGAGGGTGGATGCGGCAGCGCAGGCGAGGGCAGTGGGGTTACAAGGGGTGTCACCCTCGTGGCACCTCGCCCTGGGGCGTTCATGGTGCGGGAGGGAGCGGCGCAAGCAAGGCGGGGGACGTGGCAATTGCACGGAGGTATTACCTCGCATCACCTCGCCGTTTCACGGGTCCCTTCATTCAACCCTGCAATGTTTCTGCCCCCCCCCCACCTGGAAGACCTTGATCAGCTTCAGCTCCCCCCGCCGCTTCAGCTCAAACCCCTTGAGCTCCGCCAGGCTTCCGTCGTGGTTGAACACCGCGTACCGCTTCTTGATCAGCTTGCCCTCCTCCTTGGAGGCAGGCAGGATCATGGCCTGCGGGGGGGGGGTAAGAGTTAGGTAGGAAGGAGTTAAGTAGAAGTTAGGGGTTGGGCAGAAGTTAGGTAGAAGTTGGGCAGAATTAGGTAGAGAGTAGGTAGGAGTTAGGTAGGGGGTGCAGGGGGGCGGGATCGTGGGCCAGGATCAGGCGTGAGCAGTTTGCAGGAGGGAGCAGGTGGTGCAAGAGGAGGCATGGAGGGGGGATTTGGGGCAGGCAGGAAGCATCATGTCCCTTCTACACTGGGTCACGGCTGGGCTGGGAAGCGCAAGGAGAAATGGGAGGACGGCACCACTCACAACCTCATCAAGCACATGCTGTCACCCGCCCCGCCGCCCCTCCCGCCCTTCCTCTCCACCCACAATCCCGCCAACGATTCTGACGCAGGGCTTGCACCACACGCTAAGCTTGCACCGGCGCCCACCCACCTTGTAAGGCCTGTCCACCTCTCACATCGGCACACCCTATCGCTACTCTCTCACACGAGACTGATACCACACACTGAGACCCCACACCGGCACGCGTGCCCACCCACCTTGTAGGGCCCGTCCCTCTCGATCTCAATTAATGCTCATGTGCAGCACACATCGAAACCCCAAACAAAGCTTACGCCTGGCATGTAACCACAAAACCCATTGAGCTGCCACCGGCGCCCACCCACATCGCAGGGCCCGTCCGCCTCAAACTCGATGCTCATGTGCAGCACACATCGAAACACCAGACGACTCTTACGCCTGGCATGTAACCGCACACACACAAGAATAACAACTTTGGACTGCCACGGGCGCCCACCCACCTTGTAGGGCCCGTCCACCTCGAACTCGATGCTCATCTCGCTGCTGACCTCGTACTTCCGCGACTCCTTGTCCACCAGCGTCTGCGGGAAACAGGGGCGGGCAAGGGGAGAGGAGCGGTCACCTCGGGACAGACAAGGGGAGGGGAGCGGGCGCCTCGGCACACGGGTGGGGCGGGAATGAAGCGACGGACAGCGTGTATGATGAGCGGGCGTGGGTGCAGCTGGGGCACGCTGCAGGGAGGGCGCAGGCAGCCGGACGCACACGTGGCCCACTCACCCGCTCTCCCTCATCACATCCCAGCATGACTTCGCCAACAGCCCAGCAGCCCAGAGCCCCCCCCCCCCCCCCAGGCTCACCGCAAACTGGTCGTTTGTGTTGTGCTCCGCCACCAGGACGTTGAGCATGGCGCAGGGGTAGGACATCTTGAACACCTTGCCGCTGGAGCTCTTGAACTGCAGGGGTGATGTGGGGTGGGGGAGGCAGGGTGAGGTGGCATGGCACCGGAGGTGGGGGGCACCTTCAGCACCTTGTCGCTGCTGCCTTTTCTTGGCAGGCACACCCCAACGCCCTATTAAAACCCACAGGCCAACACCCCCCGCCCGCCGCCTCACCTTGAATTCCTCGGGGAATGAGCCGGGCAGGGCGCACCAGATGCCGTCTGTGTCCAGCTCAAGTGGCTTGCCCACCTGGCCCACCAGGTCGTTGGCGCACTGCAGCGGGATAAGACCACAACACACCGTCAGTGCCAGGGAAAGGAGGGCAAACGGGGGCAAGGCACGGCGATAGAGGCTTGGCCAGGCAGCTGGTTGGCACGCTGCGGGGAGGGGTAAGCAGGGTAGGGGCGGTGAAGGGCATGGAGAGAGCGAGGCAGAGGTGCATCACACCCCTCACAAAACCACAATCAAACAACCAAACAACCAACAAGCAGCCACCCCCGCCTTACCTTGATGATGTTTCCCCGCCTGGGTTGCCACCCGCTTACTGTGCATACTGCAGTGCAGCCTCGCACGAGGCAACTATAAAGAACAGCTGGCTCGAAAGGCACCCAACAAACGGCACCCCTCCCTCACCTTGATGATGTTTGCCCCCGTGTGCGTCACCACCCCCGCCATCTCCATGCTGTACCACCGGGCCCCCTTGCGCATGACGTAGCCGTAGAAGGAGTTGAGGATGCACTTGTGGGCCAGCTGCGCAGGGGGAGGAGAAGGGGTGGGCAAGGTGGGGGAGGAGGGTTCAGAACGGCGGGGCACGAGGGGTGAGCCAGGGGAGAGGTGAGGGACAGGCGGCATGCAAGGGCGCCATGCGTGGATCTGATGGGCCAGATGCATTTTTGCCCTTGGCGAGCAACCGTTCCCCAGCACAAGCGAACCAAACCACGAGCAGCACGTGGCAGAGCACGCTCATTGCCCCCTTATTCCCAGTCCAGCCGGCATGAAGCACACCATCTGCGCCCTTATTTCGAGCTTGCTCTAAGCCTAAGCTGACCTGGAGTGAGTCGAAAAGGACGCACATGTCCTTGGCCTCCTGGATCTTGATGGGGTTGCCGCTGGACTGCCGGGGGGGGGCAGGGAAGGGGGAAGAAAGAAGGGGGAGCTCGGGTGCAGGGGGAGCAGGGGGGGGAGTGGCGTGAACGAACACAAGGCCAACAGCAATACCAGTGCTCCGCGCGCACACATTCCAATCACACTCTGAAATCAAGCCCTGCTGCTGGTGTGCTGTGCTGACGGGGCACCCCCGCTGACGTGGCACCCACCTTTGCGCTGTCCAGCTTGCCCTTCCACGTCTTGTTCAGCCCCTTGTACTCGTACCGCCGGTCCCTGCAGTACAGCGGGGTACCGTACAGTACCGCCAGGTGAGCATGCAGCTCGACCAGGTTGGTGCACATACCCAAGGGAGGTGCACACCACGGGGCACGGTGTGGGTGGGTGGGAGTGCAGGTCAGCAGCGGTGCCCAGCATTTGCGCCCTTGCCGATGTCGGGCACCCCCTATGGCATGCCACACAGCGCAGGCCCTGCCACCCGGGCCCAACTCCAGCCCCTGGTGACCATACATTGCCGCCCCCGGCCTCCTCTTCACCCGTGTCAAAGTAAACCCAGCCTACCCTCTGGCAGTCTTCCAGCACAATGCCCCGTGCACCAAGCCACCCCGTCCCTCCAGGACACAGCTGGGCCCATGCCCCCCGACCGCCCCCCTTAGCACCCCCTCAGCACCTGAATGCGCGCACAGTGTCGACATAGAACGAGTTCTCCCTCTGGCATACTCCCGCCATCCGCTTCTCGCTGACCGGCTTGTCCAGCACGCGCTTGTACACCTGGGGCAGAGTGCATTGGTGTGTCGGGTGCATTGCTGGGTCAGCATGTGTGTGGCAAGCAAGCCGGCAATTGAGGCAGTTCGGGTGGGGTCTGAGGGGCGCACAAGAGCACAGGTGCACCAAGTCAGTGGTGGACCCAGGCGGACCAAGCAGGCAGGCAGCCTGGTGGTACCAACAAGCGGTACCACCCCCCCACCTTCTGGCAGTACTTCTTTAGCCGGTCCTTGAGCATCTTGCCCTTCTCCTCCTGCATGGTGGACAGAGGGCAAGAAGAAGATGAAGACATACCGAGGGCGTGGGGTTGAGGAAGCCGACAGGAAATCAAGCCAACCGCACCAGTCGGCTACCATGGACACAGGGGACAGAGCGTGCCCGCAATGACAACTGCTGTGCCAGGGCCAGGAGAGCAGCTGGCAGCAGGGCGGTAGCAAGAAAGCACAGGGGAGCAGGGTGGGGCAGAGCACCAGTCAGCTACCATGGACAGAGGGGACAGAGGGTGCCCGCCATGATGACTGCTGTGCCAGGGGCAGGAGAGGAGCTGGCAGCAGGGGCGGTAGCAAGAGAGCACAGGGGAGCAGGGGGGGGGGGCAGGGCGCCAGCGGTGAGGCATGCGGGGTGAGGCGAGACCTCTAGGCAGACAAGGCACTGCGCAGCCAGCAAGCCAGTACGCGGCCCCCCAGACCGGCCCCTTTGCTTTGCTCCCAGCTTCACTGTGTGTGCAGCTGTGCACCCCTCCATCTTAGCCCCGCCCGCCCTTTCCAGTCCAATCCTCTGCACACTCACGTGCTGCAGGTCGCGCCAGAGGCGCTGCTGGCCGCCGGGCTCTGCGGGTGGGAAGGTCTCGGACTGCAGCTGGGCCTTCAGAGAAGAGTACTCGGCACGCGTGGCTGCAACACAGCGTGGGAGGGAGGCAGGCAGGTGGGAAGGGTCAGGCGGGCGGGTGGGGTGAGCAGGCTGAGGGCCAGCAGGGGAGGGCTGCAGGTGAGCCCGCTGTGCCTTTATGGGTGACGAGTGAGCGGTGGGGATGGCTGGGAGGATGAAGAGAGGGCGGCGAGGGGAGCGATAGCGCGCACGGGGAGGGTGGGATGTGAGGGGCGTGCACCTGCTTGCTCAAACAGCGGTTCACTTTCTCCACCAACTGACACACACCGTCAGTTGACGCACCCCGTCAGGCGACTACCTCTGTCGGGTGACGCACCCCGTCAGTTCACCCCAACTCATGTCCCCAACTGGCGCACCCCGCCAGTGACACACCCTGCCAGTTTGCCTTGCCTCCACTGACCCAAGCAGGTTGGCTGCCTGTCCTGCTCCCCCACTCCCCCCCCCCCACACACACAACCACCGTCGCACCCACCCCAACAACAACCTGAATGTGTGAGTGTGAGTGTAACACACACACCTTTGCACACCCGCTGTGCCCGCCCACCCACCCACCAGAGTACGACTCCCCGCGCCACACCCACTCCATGGGGCGCAGGCACGTCTTGCCGGGGCGGTTGAAGTCGCAGGCAGCGCAGTCCTCGTCTGCACGCATTGCCGGAGGGTGGCAGGTTGGCAACAGAATCGGGTCAGTCAGTGCCACGGCAGGCAGATGAGGGCACACCGGCTCTGGATGCACTGCTTTGGAACTGCGAGGAAGTGAGCCCACACAGCCGGCACACATTGCCGCAGCGGCCACCCACAAGTCAAACAACCTCGCTTGCCCTGCAACCCGCCCCTCTACACTCGCTGCACGTATGTCCGCCACTGGCGGGGTGATGCCTCAGGTAGCACACGTGCACTTCACCTGCACCACAAACCCACGCCCACCCACACCCACCCACTCCCACGCCCACCCACGCACCGGTGACAATGCTGGATGGCTGCAGTCGGTTGGTGAGGATGATGTTGGGGTACATGGCGGCCACGTCCAGGTGATAGATGAGGGGCACCTCGTCCCTGCAGAAGAAGGACGAAGCAGATGGGGCAAGCAAGAGCGGTGAGGTTGGTATTTGGGCAGGCAGGCACGGAGGCCGCGTCCCAGATGGTGCAAGTGGGGACCCTCGTCACTGCTCAGTCAGGGAGGGGAGGAGCCAGTGAGGCGCACCAACAGAACACCAGCTCTGCCCCCGGTTAACTGTAAGCGCTAGCAGCAATCACCAGCCACGCCAGCTCTCGAGAGTGTCAGGCTGCAGCTCACCGTATGGGCGTCTCCTTGAGCGCCTCCAGCATTCCCTTGATCTGGTCACGCACCTGCACAGATGGTGGGGGTCAGGGCGGATGAAGTGGGCGAGAAGCTGTGGGTGTCTGTGACTCATCCAGGCAGGCAGGTGTGGGCAGCAATGGCTTGTGTGCAGCAGGTGGGTGCAGCGAGTGCACATGCGGCTGCCGGATCAATCAATCAATCAATTACACTTCAAGACCAGGGGGAGGGCAGCAAGGTCTCGTGGTACAGGATGCGTTGCATGCCCAGGCAGCGCTGCCATGCCCCTGCAGCTCCGGTCCTCGCAATGCCCCGCAATGCGCCCGCAGTACATGCTCTCCACCAAACGAGCTTGCCAAGCCCCCCTCACCTCTCCGTAGTTCTCGCACTCCTCGGGGCTCATCTTGCCCTCCGTCCTCAGGGCATACTCCAGGTCGCCATCCAGCTTGTCAATCAGTTTCTGAAGGGTGGGAGAAGATGTGACCAGGGCAAGCTAGTTGGGTAGGGGAATCTGCGCGAGGCTGACGCGCTTTGCTCAACAACTGAACTGGCGGGACGGGAGCATACCTCGGGGCGGCGCCCAGCTTGTGGGCTGGTGGGCTCGTGGTATGGTGGTAAATTATTTGACGCCCTTGCAGACCCCGACAACCATGGCGCCCAGCAGCATGTCTCCGCCTTCCCCTGCCCCCTCCTGCCCCACACGTGCCCCCTGGTCTCCCGCCTGCCCCTCCCCCCACCTGGTACGCCTCTGGCTTGGTGCGGAAGCGTGTGGGCAGGTCGGACCGGAAGATGCCTGCAGGGGTGGGGCAAGGTGGGCGGGGTGGGTGGTTGCGGGATGCACTCAACACCACCGCAATCATACACATGCCGCCCCCCACCCCCAACCCTCTCAATCCAATTGGAAATCCGCTCTCAACCACCTTTCCCAATATCGCTGTGAACGCCGCTCGCCCGCCTCGACCGCCTCCACAAACACGTTTCATGACATATAGGCCCTCACCCGCCTTAATCGCCCCCACCTTGCCCCCAATCATGACACACCCGAAAACGCCTCTCACCCGCCTCAATAGCCTCCACCTTGCCCCCGATGTACGTCTCGCTCTCCAGCAGGTGCCCCTTGTACATCTGCTCAGTCGCAGACGTGTGCTTGTTGGGGGCAACAATGCCCGCTTGGTAGGCCTGCACACGAGGGAAGAGAGGTGGGACAGAAGGGCGCTCCTTCCTTGGCTTTTTCTTTGATACACACCGCCCTGTCCCATGAGACCTTTGCTGGCTTCCCTCTGGACTTCAAATGTGATTGATTGATCGATTTGCAGCTCCCTGGCCTCCCCGGCCTCCTGCCGCCCCTTCAACCTCCTCCGCGGCCCCTGTGCCTCTGCCCCGCTGCTGCTCCCTCCCACCCCCATCTGCTCACACTCCTGTCGATTTCCTCAACACAACGCCCTCGGGCTGTAATCTTCTTCTTCTCACACTCCCGCACACATGGAACGCCACGGCAGTGTGTAGCAGGCCAGAGCCTGCCATGCCAGATCATGCCAGACCATGCCTCCTCCCTCACCTGCACCATGAGCAGCATCTCGCACAGGGTGCCCGACCCCTTGCGCAGCACCTCGTCCGGGGGCAGGGGGATGATGGTGGACAGACTGCAGGGGGGAGGGGGGTGGACAGGGGACAAAACAGCGTTTACATACGACACCGAGTTGCTGGCTGCACCTTGCCGGGTGGGGGGGGCGGGACGATGGTGGACAGCCTGCAGGGGGAGGGGGGTGGACAAGGGACAAAAACAGCGCTTTAATACAACGCCGAGTTTGCTGGCAGCACCTCGCCGGGGGGCACCGGGACGATGGTGGACAGACGGCCTGCACGGCAGGGGAGGGAGGCAGGGGGCAGACACCGGGAGGAAATGAAGCCAGGGAGGGAGTGGGCAGCCACAGGGGGTGCAGGTAGCCGCAGGCAGCAGCAGAGGGCTGGCCGGGGCAGAGTGTTTGGAGGGGCAGGCAGCAGGCAGAGGCTTTGCGGTGTGTGAGCAGGCCCGCACCTCCCACGCACCCCATCCACCCTCTGCCCACACACCCGGCGCCCTGCTGCCCTCCGCACCCCGCGCACAAGAACAATAACAACAGCAATGGCAAACTGTGTGCACTTGCAGGTTCAATGTAGGAGTGGCCACCTGGCACCTGCTCTCCCCGCTGACATCACTCCCCTTACCAACACCCTCAGTCCCTCCCTTTTCTGACCAAATCCCCCCTCCCCTGGCTCACGAGAATGTGAAGGGGTGGATGTACGTCATGTAGAGGTAGTATGTGGCCACGGCGTCGGACACAGAGTAGGAAGCCATGTCCTGGGGGCGCTCGCCCGCCAGGCGCACCTATGGAAGTGACACATTTTGGCAAAGACAGAAGGCTGGGTTTCAAAGCAGGGAAGGAGGCAGGGCAGGGGAGCGACAGGCCATGTCCTGGGGGTGCTCGCCCGCCAGGCGCACCTACAGACACGGCACACGAATGAGACAGCCGAGGGTGAGCGAGTCTCAGAAGGTACGGCAGGTGAGAGGGGTGGGAGGCCAAGTCCTGGCGGCGCTCATCTGGCAGGGGGGCGGGCCTGCACATGAAAGTGACAAGGGGGTGAGTGGGGGTGTGAGGGCAGGGCAGGGGCGGGGATTAGGGGGGCATGTACTGGGGCAGCGCAGGGCGCACCTGCAGAAGTGAAGCATGGATGGAGGCGATGCATTTGTTACATGGGATGAGGCAGGGGAGGCAAGTGTGAGGCCCTTTTCCTGAAGCCGCCTCGCCCGCCAGGCGCCCTCAAGGAAGCCCTCGCTCGATGCCCACCTCCCTTTCACACACACACAAACACATAAGAGAGCGGCAGCGCGCTGTTTTCGTGACCGCGCTCACAGTCGCCCAACAGCACACAACACACACCCCAACCTCAGCAATCAGCGCGCTCATCCCGTCCACCTTAAGAGGAAGGAAGCCCTCGCTCCCGTACCCACCTCCCTTGCACACAAGGCAACACAACACAACAACACACAAAGCAATACAACACGCAGCGCCAGCTCACCATGTCCTCCGGGTCCACCTCCACTGGCTCGTACCCCAGCTTGTACTTGGTCACCATCTGCGGTACAGCACCGTGTGGGGCAGTACGGGGCAGTTGTGCATGTGTGGGGCAGTACGGGACAGTACATGCATCGAGTTGTGCTGCCATGTTGCAGGGCCGGGCAGCAGCGCGGTCGGTGTTTGCAGCAGAATGCACAGCCGGGCTGGAAAAGCAAGCAACGGGCAGGCCACCTGACGAGCTTGACCACCTGCCCTGCCTAGGCCCGCCAGCCCCTGGGCCCTGTCCACACCCTGAGAGCTCAACTCCCTCCCAGCATTATCTCCCAGCATGATCAGTGGGCCCGCCTCACTTTGAGGCCGCGGCTGCCCTGCGGCAGGTACGAGTCGCGGTTCACCCAGTGCAGGCAGTCCATGTGCACAGCCATCCTGGCGAGTGGAGGGAGGGCGGGGGGATGGGAAGTGAGGTAAGCGGGGTGAGTGGGAAGGACAAGGATCTTTGGAGCAGCTAAGGCGCTCTGTGCAGCGAGGGCAGGGCTGAGCGGGTGGTCGAGGTGGCACTGGCAGGGAGTCGCGCAAAGGAACGAGCGGGCAGGCAGGCGGGCAGGTAGGCGGGCAAGCGGGCGGGCAGGCACGAGAGCGGGGCAGACGCATGGTCACCCGAATCACAAGTGCACACAAGAACGGCGCGGGTGGCACTGGCCCCGATTAACCACCCAACCAGCGTGCTTGCTCCCTCACTTGCTGAGGGTTTCGTTGCTCTTGCGGTTGCACACAAACCCGATTTCCCGCTCCATGTCCATCCCGTGCTTGCCGGCGCGCGTCTCTGAAGGCAGCGGGGTTGGGAGGAGGTGTAATTGTGAGACGGGGGAGGGTAAGGAGGGCAGGGCAACAGAGACAGAAGGTACGGGGCGGGCACAGGCAGGCAAGGTGGGGCGGGAGCAGGGCAATGGGCCGGAGTGTGCGCGCGGAGGGGCAGGCGTTTTGGGAGAGCAGGGGCATATGCCAACAGGGACCGGCCCGAGCAACACAGGCAGCCACCCAGCCGGCTCAGGCAGGCAGGCGGGTCCCACCCACCAATGAACGGCCAGTCGAAGAAGTCTCCGTTGTACGTCACATACACTGCAGGCTGGACCTGGAGCGGGGAAGAACAGGGGCGCACGCAACGAGTGATGAAGCGGGGTTGATTTTGGGGACAGAAGTTGCATTGTTCGGATGCAAGGGGGAAGGTCGAGCACTGGGCACGCCCCTCTTGGCTGGGGGAGAAAGCGGGGCAGGTGTGCTCGCCTTGCGGGTTGTGCGACTGGATCCATGATGTTGGCGGCAGAGAGCGGGCTGCAGTGTGGGGATGGGGAAGATCCCGCTCCCCGCCCATGCCTCGCTGCAGTGCCTGCCCACCTCCCTCACCCACGTCTACAACAGGTCCCCCCTCTTGCGTCACTCCCCTCTCCATGCCACCATATCCCCGCACCCGCACTCTGCCATCGATGGCCCACACCCCTCACCTCTCATCTGTGCGACAGCACACCCCACCCCACCGCACATGCACCACCCCACGCCCCACCTCTCGCATGTGGTCGAACCAGCAACGCAGGCAGGCCGCCTCGTTGGCGCAGTTGAACACCTTGAAGGGGCCTGTGGGCGGGCAGGGGGTGGGCAAAGTGTGGAAGAGGGAGGGCAGGCAGTGCGAGGGGGTGGGTGGCACAGCAGGAGCCGGCTCAAAAAGGCCTGCTGTACTCCCCTGCACATTCTCCCTGCTTGCGGTCCTGGCGGTCGAAATCACGAATGCCCTCTACCGCCCCTGCTCTCCTACCTCCTGCCCACGGCTCACCCTCATACTCGGGCTTGGGCGTGTACTCAATGCCCGCTAGCGCCCTAACCCTCTTCACCCCCTACCCCACAGGCTCATCCTCAAACTTGGGCTTGAGGGTGTGCTAAAAAGCACGGATGCCCTCTGGTGCCCCTGCCCTTCTTCACCCCCCAGCCCTTCTTCACCCCCTGCCCCACAAGCTCACCCTCAAATTCGGGCTTTAGCGTGTACTCAAAGTCTCAGATGCCCTCTAGTGCCCCTGCCCTTCTTCACCCCCTGCCCCACAAGCGCACCCCCTGCCCACCACCACCCCCCTGCCCACAAGCTCACCCTCAAACTCGGGCATGGGCGTGTACTCAAAGTTTCGAATGTCCTCTAGTGCCCCTGCCCTTCTTCACCTCCTGCCCCACAAGCGCACCCCCCGCCCACCACTCATTCCCTGCCCACCACTCACCCTCAAACTCGGGCTTGGGCGTGTACTCAAAGTCTCGTATGTCCTCGCTCACCACCTCCCGGTTGATGATGAGGAAGCCCTGGCGGTCCAGCATGTAGGAAATCATAAACACCTGGGGGGCACGGGCAGAAGGGCCAAAGCATACGTAGTTGTGATGCAAGATGACGTAGCCCTGGCAGACCGAGCATGCGACTCTCAACCCATGAACAATTCACGGCCTGGGGAAACGGGGCCACGCACAGAGGGGCCAGAGCATGCTGTCATGCAGACAAGGTGGCCCCTGGCGGCGATGCGTGCGCCAGTGATGCTCAAGGCACCCTGTCTCGCCCCGCCCCAGGGTACCCCCACTTTACACTTGTTGTGTTTTTTTGTTTGTTTCAGGGTGCGGCTCTCCTCACCTGGTCGTACTCTGCGTTGGGGAACTGCAGCGGCAGCTTGGTGGTTTCGATGTCAAAGGCGCAGATGCGGGGCTCGGCGCGCTGCAGCAGGTCGGGGCGGCGCTCCATCGACACCTTGCCGCCCTGCGGGGGTTGGGGAGACAAATGACAGATTGATTGATTGATTGATTGGTTGTTGTATTGATTCAAGCACGTTTGGGGGCTGGGCACCACTGCTGAAGCAGGCGGGCCCTGTGGGCCGCAAGGCCACAGACCGTGCAGTTCGCACATCCCATGCTGCTTCGCCAACCCTTGTCCACTGCTTGCGCTTCCCTTTCCACCCCAGGCCTGCCACCGACCCAGCCCTCTCCCGCCCCACCTTCACTTTGGCATTTGCGAGCCTCCCTCTGCCCCATGTGTGCCACCCACCCACACACACAGCCCTCCCCTCGCCCCACCCTGTTGCGTCCTATCCCCACCCACCCTGCCATCCACCCACCCACACAGCCCTCCCCTCCCCGCCCCACCTTTGCCTTGACGGTGAACCAGTGGCCGCAGCGGATATCGGTGTCGATTGCAAAGCGCACGTGGTAGGGCACGTCGTGCTCCCGCAAGTCCACAATACTCTCCAGCGCATCCTGTGGGTGCAGTGTCAGAGGGCAGTTGGTACCGGAGATGAGAGCGGGGAGAGGGTGGCATGGGGACGTATGTGCTCCTGCAGTGTCAACAATGCTCTCCAGCGCATCCTGTGCCATCAGGATGAGGTGGCAGGTAGGGGGCAGGGGAGAACAAGGGGGAGGGTGGCACCCTGCATCGGCAACCACTTCTCCCAAAACCAAGCCCAACAAACCTTGGCATTCCACCCGCCATCCTAACCCACACACACATGCCACTCTATAACCACCGCCTTCCCAGCCCCATCTGGCACCCCCTTGGCCCCCCAACCCGCCACACCAACCCACGCACACACGCCAATCTACAGCCACCGCCCAGCCTGGCGGCCCACCTGCAGCCGTTCCTTGCCCGCCTTGCCGTTGGTGGGCCGCTGCTGCTCCGCCAGCAGCTGGTAGGCGGAGGTGCCGTCGCGGCGGTACCGGTTGCGGGTCACAATGGGCTGGATCTCACGCCGCACCTGGCGCAGTCGAGTGACCGGGTGGTGAGCAGGCAGGAGGAGGGTGTGTGAGAGTGTTTGCGAAGGCGAGGGTATGCATGGGGAGGGTGGCAGACAGGAGGGGATGGGAACAGAGCCATGCGCCCTCACCACACATCAGGGTTTTTAGGGCTGGGGTGGGAGGGCCCAGGGGCCCGGGTCATTTTGGATGCGGGGAGCGGCGGCGCCTGTCATCCCCCCGGCAGGCACGCCAGAATCCCTGACCCTGCCATTACGTTGCCTGATCCTGCTCAAGCAGTTGCCGCCGTCCGACCACCCCAACAAACCGGCATGCTCCAAACTCACCCCACCTGCCGCCCCACTCGCACACCGCACCACCCTCACTCCGCCCCACCCGCCCCTACCCCACCTGCTGCAGCTGCTCCTGGTTCCAGAAGCGCAGCTTCAGCAGCTTGCGCTGGATGCCGCTCAGGTGGTTCTTCTGCGGGGTGGGAGGGCGGGAGGAGGGGCAGGCGGGCAGAAGGGACGGGCGGGCAGGCAGGCAGCTCAAAAGGGGAGGCACAGGCGCCAGCGGAGGGGCAGGTGGGGAGGGGCGGCGGGACTGCAGGCCACATCCTGGCTCAGCGGAGGCAGCATGGGTCAGTCAGCGGCACAGCGCCACACCGCGCCCGCACCCCTGTAACACGCCATTGCTGCCGCCACCACACTACTACTCAACCTGCTCGCCCTTCCCTCACGCCCCCACACACTGACCCCTGCCTGTTCTTGCCGCCACCCCACACTCCTGTTGCTCAACCTGCTCGCCCTTCCCTACGGCCACCACCCCCTATGGCCTCCGCTGCCCCAGGCAGGCGGCCTACAGGCCTCACCAGGTCCAAGTCCTCACGGTACACCGTCTCCACCTCCCGTATCGCCCCCTCAAACTTGCGCCGCAGCCAGCTGTCCACCTCCATCTCCAGGTCGTCCTGCACCCAGTAAAGCACACAAAGCTTAGATCAACACGATGTAAGTAGAAAGGAGAGGCAACGGGTAAGCGGGAGAGGGCCGGGGCAGGAGGGCGGCCAGCCAGGCTGTGTGCACGCCCCATCCGCTGCCGCCGTCACCGCCACGTGTGGCCTAGCACACAGCCCTGTCTCTGACCGAGCAGAGCTGCCGCATGCCCACAAGGCAGCTGCGTGCCGCACTGCCCTGCCCACACTGCCGCTCCGCGGCCTCCGTCACGACTGGTTTTGCTCCTTTTCCACACTATTCTGATTTGTACGTCCATACCTTGACTTGCAGGTAGAAGTATGGGTTGTACTCCATCTGTGCCTTGAACATGCTGCCGTCCTGCAGCATGGGCACAGCGTGGGGCAGCACAGCATGGGGCGTCAGTATGCATGCGGCACACCTGCCAGCCTCGGCGCTGTGCAGACGCACCCTAACATGTGCGCTCAGACAGCTGCCGCTGCGATGCGGTGTGCCAGTGCCGCGCTCTTGCTTGCCAGCGGCACCCGCCCACACTTGTCTTCAGTTACTTGCCCTGCCTACCTGGCACATGAAGTAGCAATTCACCACGCTCAAAGACTGACTGCTCTCCTTGTCTACCTTCTGGCTCTGCGGGGGACAGGGGGATGCACAGACCAAAAGAGAAGGGCAGATGAGGTAAGGGGTCCAAACAGGGCAGGCGAGGCAGGAGGCTACGAGACAGACTGTGTGTGGGGTACACGTCGTCTCAGCACAAGCCTGTGCTGCTCAATGCATCAATCAAAGAAGGCTGCGAGCACTGAGCGCATTGGCCGCTGAGCATGCAGTGTGATGCCTGCCAACAAGCCAAAGCCCTGCAAGAGCAGACTAAGCTGTGACATTCAAAGTACACCCACATGACATGCACGCGACACCCTCCGTCGCCGCCCCTCCGCCTGCCCCCAGGCCAGCGTGCAGCCGTGACGCTCACATACACAGACACAGCACCCTTGCCCACATCCATTCCGCAACATGCCCCCAAGCCTCCTGCTTCCACTAAGCCCGCCAGGTCCGCATCCCCCCCCAATCCATCCATCCACACAGCCGCCCACCCACATCCACCTTTCCAAGGCAGCCTCATATCCCTGCCACACATACACATATACACACACATATATACACACATACACATATACACACACACTCTCTCTCTCTCCCACAAACCTGGTTCATGTTTATGAGCCAGCCCAGGCGGTCTGGCCCGTCTGTGTGCAGGGGGAAGCCCAGGGCAGCCTCGTGCACATGGTCGTCCTCCTTGGCTGCAGCTGCCCCTGACCCCTCGCCGCCCCCCGCCCCGGCGGCGCTGTCGTCCCGCTTCCCAATGTAGTTGCCGTTGGTCATGCCACGGTTGAGCAGGCGCTTGCCGCGCCCTCGCCCGCCGCCGCCGCTGCGAGGCGGCAGGTGCAGAAGAGGGACGTGGGTTGCACGCTGTGGGGGCGCGACCAGGGGCATGCTGAAGTGGAACAACACATGGTACAGGCAACACATGCACGGCAAATGGCGAGGTGCAAACATGCTGCACCACGCGCAAGGCGGGACGCCGCCGCCCGCCTGCCGCCACTCCTGCCACCGCTGCCAAGCTCACCCGTCCTGCGCATCGCGGGCGCGCAGCGAACTGATGCCCGCACCACGGATGCCTCCAAAAGACGGCTGGTTCCGACTCATCCTGGCCCGCTAGCACCTCTGCTCCCGACTGCCGAGGGCTGTCAAAACATGCGCTGCTGCGGGGCTGGTGGCCGTGCCTAGTGCTTTTTAAAGCCACCTGCGGCGCCCTGGGAATGCTGGCACGGCGCCTGGTAGCCTTTGGCGCCGGAGTTTGGCAGCAAAGCACACGGACAGGCCTTGCGTTGGCCTCGGGACTGGTCTATAAGTCCGGGCAGACTGCCGGAAGTGATCTGAGGGAGCGGGGAGGTGGGCAGAGCGTGTACACGAAAGCACGCGCCACGTCACATAGATTCAAACGAAACCCAGTTCCAGAGGCTGCGTTTGGACTCCGCGCGGGTCCAATTATTGGACCTGCACGTCGCACTGGCTGGAACCGAGCATGCATCACGTCCGTAACACTCGTTTTTTTCAGCCACCATCTGCGGCCCTTCTATTGTCCTGATACTCGTTGTAGCTTGCGGGTATGACAGACACTGCAAAGGGTTATAACAGGCAACTTGCCACTTTGAGAGGGGAATGGCGAGCTGTGCCAGTCGGTTGTGTTCCTGTGGAGGGGCGCCGCCACCGCAGCGGGTGCCTGCTGATCTGGCGGCAAGTTTGCGAGGCAGGTTGAGCACTGCTTTTTGGGCGGGCATCACTCTGCACGTGTTGGACACCACCCCGCAAGTATAAAACCGAATTAGCAAGAGTGCAGGCAAAAGGAGCAAACTGCCACCAGCACTTGCCCAGCGCCATGTGCTGCCATGCCCTCGCCGTGGGGCGAAGTCAACATGCCTGCATTATATCAGAGAAAGAGGTCAGCTTCATTGGGCTGGGTGGAACACAATCATGCAATACAAGTGTGAAAGGGCCGTTTACGCAGCGTTCCGCACCCTCCAGCGTCAATTCAGCATGTATGCTGACCAGCGTCCCCAGCGCTGACGCTGTTCGGCGCTGGATAGCGCTGGTGCCCAGTCCAGATGTAGGGCCATATGACGTGGAAAGGGATGCGAGCCAGGCAAAGAGCGGGCAAATTGGTGCCTTGGGTTCGAAAAACTGCCTATTTCGGTCTGGCGGTCGGTTGAGTGGTGGAACCAGCCGTACTCAAGACGGGCAGGTCTGGGGCGGCCGCCCACACCCCGCCCGTCTTCCAGCGCCTTTTGCTTGCCACTTTGCTTTCGCTTTCACCTTCACCTTCACCTTCAACTTCAATTTCACCTTCACCTTCGCCTTCGCCCCCAAGGCACGGGCAAAGGCGGATTATAAGTGCACAATCTGCACGCGTCCTGAAAGTGCCGCATGATCGTGCGAAACCACCGCGGAGCACTGTCACCGGCGCCACCAGCCTGGCTGCCGCCGCTGTCGCCGAGGGTCAGATGGGACAGCTTACACTGCTCACAAATTCCGGTACAAGAGGGCAACCACACAGGCTAAGGCACACAGCAGGGTGCCAAACGCTAACAGCCTGCCACAGTGCTAGCCAACCACCAGCCAGCTGCCGGTCCACACAATTTCACTAGAAGATGCACCTGCACCTGCGCCCTGCCGCCGTCGCCGCCGCCGCCGTCGGCATATGTAAACAGGCACCAACATAATGTCAACAACTATTCATCCCACGGCACTCTGCAGGACGATACGCCCTGGGACGATACGCACTGGGACAACACACGCCCGGTGCCGCCAGTGGCCGACTGGGCGCTTGGAAATGGCCAGGGCGGCCTCTGAATTTCGGCCACCTGAGTTCCCAGCTCAAATAGACACGGATCTTGTGTCTGGCAGGCCTTGGAGGGATGCCAGGAAGGCCAGGCATGTACCGACAATCCACCGGGGCGCAGGCGGGCACGGTGGGGCGCAAACCCCGGCAGTGGACCTGGTAACGCTTTGAAGGGCACGTGTTCTAAACAGCTCACCATAAACAACCCTGCATGGAACCAGGGACAGCCCAAGCTACGCAGCTTCCCACCCTCGTCCCACCCACACTTATAACAGGCGAGATTGCCTCGTCAGCAGGCGCTTGAACCATCTTGCGCCGATACCCCTCCGCCACTGCATCGCCCGCTGCCACAGCTGTAGCACACCCAGTTGGGCGGTTTTCAGCTGCACCGGGCGAAAGGCGCCATACGCAAATGGCCTTGCAGCGGCTCCTCACCCCCACACGCCCGCTGCTCCCTCGCTCGTTGTCCGAGGGCAGCGATGCTGAAGCACCTCCGCTGAAGCGCGGCAGCCCACTGCAAAGAGTTAGCGCCCTTGGCACCCCCGCCTTCATATTCATCACCGGCGTCCTTTTCACTCTTCTCTTTCTAGGCGGCCCCCAACAGGCCACTCCACTTGAAGGTACGGTCCGCGGACGGGTTGAGATTGACAAAAGAATACCGCCGCTGCCACTGCCGCCTCCGCCCAGCCCGCGGCCGACTGCTTTGCTCATCAGCGCGCCTCTCCAGCCTGATGCAATCAAATGCACGCCTCTGCCCACGCCTGCAGTCGCCACTGTGTCTCCCAGGATCCTGGCCCGGCTGTGGGCCCAGGAGGCGTCGGCAGGCATGCCGGACGCCCTAGCCGGAGGCAGCCTGCCTGCGCCCGACATGCCAGGCGCGGCACCGGCCAATGGCAGCGCTTCTGCGCCATCAGCAGGAGCCACAGCTGCCGCCCTCAACCTGCCCATTGCAGCGGCAGTGGCAGCAGGCAGCGAGCACGCGGCTCAGGAGCAGCCGGCAGCAGCGGCAGCGGAGCGCCCCGCTGCCCGCCCGCAGCCGCCGCCCCTGCGCCTGCCCTGGGAGCCTCTCTTGGCGGAGGAGGATGTGCTGCGGGGGCTGGCCTACTGGGGCACCGGCTCCCGCTTGCGGGCGGTGGCAGCCAAGCTGATGGCGGGAGAGCCAATCAAGGTGGGCGGGCAGTTGGGCGGGCAGGCAGGCAGGCAGGCGGAGGTGGGC
>JTEE01000252.1:137060-163257 GCA_002896455.3 Chlorella sp. ArM0029B
GAAAAGCAGATGTGGCGAAAAAAATGGACAACAGATTGGGTCGCGCAAATGCAAGCTGTAGGTAGGGAGCGCCACTTTGCAGCCCACCGGTTGGTTGTTGAGTTTGTGGATCGATCTGCCCGCTCAAGTTGGGAGGCAGGGAAACACCGCCCCTCCGAGGCGTGTGCTGGCCTCTGCCTGCTGCCCGCGGCGCCGCGGCCTGGCACGCAAGTTACCGCCCCTGGTAGTAATCGCAATTGTAGCCGACGCATGCGCTGCCCTCCATGACGCCGGTGGCTACTAGGATGATGAGGATGACAATCAAGATGAGGCTGATGGCAGACAGCACGATGTTGGCAATGCCCGCCCACTTGTCCCGYGGGTCCTTGCGCTTGTTGCAGCAGTGCATGATGGCGCCGATCCACCTGCGGCGAGGGGGAGGGGTGGGGGTGGGAAGGCGCGGTCAGCGGTCAGCGGGTGGTCGAGGAGTGTGCGGGCAGGTGGCAAGCCACCGAAAGGCGGAAGCGCGGGGGGCTGTCGTGGCAGGGGCTGGGGCAGGGGCAGTTGACGTGGGGCGGAGACATGTGACCGCTCGTATGGCGAGGTTTAGGCGAGGCAAGTCTGCTTCAACAGTCCCCCCACGGCGGCTAACGGCGGCGCAAAGCTGCACGCATGTGAGTGTGACGTTGCCTCTGCTCACCAAGGGATGGTGAAGAACCAGCCGGCGATGAACAGGATGAGCTGTGTGCTGCAGCCGCTGGACTGGCTGGTGTGGGTGACCACAACCACCGGGGCGGCGGGGCCCTGCTGGTAGTACTKGGGCGCATAACCGCCCGGCGGGCCGGCGGGCTGTGGGTAGGCGGGCTGTGGGTCGGTGGGCAGCGCCTGGGCAGGCCCCCCCTTCTGGGCGACGGGAGCCTCGACATCATAGCTGACACCCTTGTCAGGGACAGCCGGCGGGGGGTAACCGGCCACGTTGCTTGCTTGCTGAGCACCCATGGATGCTGGATGGAAGAAGCTGGATGGAAGAAGCTGTGCGACAGGAGCAGCCGGTTGAGGATGGTCACAAGTGAGAGTCGGTGCTTGGATTCTGTCGATTCCCGCTTACATAGCGGCACAGAAAACGCGTGCAGCATTTGCCACGCCAAAAACCCACTTCCCGGCAACTTCCGAAGTCGGAGTCCGGCTCACTGAATCAGCGTTAACTCGCAGTCAGTCCCCAAGGCCACATGACATGCCGTTTCGTGGCAAGAGCTCCTCGCGGGCAGCGCCCATAACATTACAGCTGCACCACGCCTAACATTGATGACCTGGCGCCAGACCGCTGTACGGCCCTGCTGCTCCCTCCCTGCCGCCAGGCACCCGGCCCCCAGTCTGATACATTTGGCCTCTTGCCCGGRCAGGCTCATTCTGCAGTCAGCACCTGCTTCCCTGCCCCGCCTCCTCTCTTGCAGGCCAGCAAAGTGTGGAAGCGGAAGGAGCAGTCGCCGGCGGGCGTGGACATCCCGGTTGCGCGCGTGGCGGAGCGGGGGCAGTACTTTTACAAGGACCGGTGAGGCCCAATGTTTGGCTCGTCTGGTGGGCTGGTGGCACCAGCAGCACACCCTGCCTGCTGCCCTGCGGATGCAGCGCCCTGCCTGTTAGCCGTGCCTGCCACTCCCTGCCTCCACGCCCGCACGCCCGCATGCCCCTTTTGACCCACTCTGCCGCTGCTCCTCTCCTCCTCCATCTTTCTTTTGATATGCCACTCATGTAACCCAGCGGTGCAGCTTTCCAACCTGTTACGGATCTGTTGTATGTAAACCTGCTGGCCTCTTTAGACCTGCGTGCCCTTGTCCATGTGCCCGGCGTCCCGTCTGTCCCTGCCTCGCTCACCCCAATCACGCCGCTGCCATGCCACACCTGCAGCGCCCCGCCGCCCCCGCTCTCATGTCCACTCAACCAGTGCGCCTTTCCATGCTGCCATGCACTGCTGCAGGACGCATCCCAACGACGCCGGCCACCAAGTCATTGCAGAGCTGCTAGCCTCCCTGATGATGCGAGCGGCAGCAGAGGTGCAGCAGCGCAGCGCGGCCACGCCAGCAGCAGCACCAACGGCAGCACCAGCCGCAGCAGCAGCAGGAGGGGCGGCGGAAGCGGTGCAGCAGGAAGGGGCATTTGTTGGCGGCTTTGCGGCGTGCAGCTGGGCCAGGCGGCAGGGCGGCCAGGCGCCTGGCGACTTGCCTCCCCCCATGATCCCAGGCAATGCAGAGGCGCCCACCACGCTCTGCGCCATGCAGGTGGGTCCCCTGCTGCCTGCCTTTGGTGTCCAAGGTTCGAGTATATTCCAGCCCTGCCTGCCTTTGGGGTCCAAGGTTCGCTTATCTCCCAGTGCTGTTGTATGGTGAAACCCATACAGCACTCGGTGTCCGTGCAGGTTTGGGCTGTGTGAGTGGTGTGACGTGTGTGGCCTGCGTGGTGGTTGCATGCAGCCTGCGGCCTGGGGAGCATGCTGCGGCTGGGTGCAGCCTGCCGACCAAAACCTCTCAACTCGCACTAGGGCTGGGGCCCACTCAGGGACAGCACTACCCTCGCTCTTGCGCACTTCATGTGCCTTGTTCTCTCCGCCCCCACTCCACACACCTCCCTCTTCCGCCTTGCAGTGCTGCGAACACAGTCGTGCACCGCACCAGCGCCGTGCATCCATCCCACAAACCTGCCTGGACATGCACCGCACCCTACCTACCCCCTCCCTGTAGGAGGAGTGTGAGGCTGTAGGGTCAAGTTTGCTTTCAATCCCAATCCCTAGACCCTAGACCTCAACACCCTTACCTAAGGTAACCCTAAACCCTACAACCTGCAGGAGGAGTTTGAGGCGGTGGTGGTGAAGAGCAGCGGCTTCCAGTTCAAGGCGGAGCGGCCCGAGGAGCAGACGTTTGTGTCGCAAAAGTGGTCTTGGTCCAGCAGCAAGCCGGGTGAGCACAAGAGGTGGGGTGGGGCGAGCCGGGTTTGTACTGGTGGGGTGGGGTGGGCAGGGTAAGGCGGCTGTGTGGGTGGGGTGAGGCGGGGKGGGCAGGGTGAGCCAGCTGTCTGGGTGGAGTGAGCAGGTGGCAGCCCTGAGGGTAAGGTGAATGGCTGCGGGTTTGTGGTGTTGTGGAGAGGCGCACAGCTGGCGGGGAGCAGCGGAAGGGAGCACAGAGACATGCTTAGTAGTGAGGACGCTGGCATCGGCTGGCGGGTGCATGGAGCGCCGTTCAACTGGCCAGCTGTCCACCCTCCAGCGCCCCCACCTTCAGCAAGGGCGAAACCGGTCACGGAAGCTGACCCTTTCCCACTCCTACAATCAAACCGTCGTGTGAGAGCGTCACGCGCCTCCCTAGACGTTAAATTCACAGACTGTGTGCCCCTCCTGCGGGCCCCACCCCACTGGAGGGCTCCTGGTCCCAGCGCTACAGACTGGCGACGCTCCTCTGTCTGCCCACTGTGTATTGCCACACCTCACAGCGTGGTGTCTGCTGTAAAATTCCCCTGCCCCCCTGCAGGCTCCTGGGCTGAGCTGGAATTTGACAGCCGGGCCGACGGCGCCTCCGCTGACGCCGCCTCACACACAACAGAGGGCAGCCAGGCAGGCGGAACAGTGTCCGCCAATGCCACCGCCACTGCCGCCGCCAGCGCAACAACAGCCAAGGGTGCTAGTAATATGGGAGAAGGAGGGGAGGAAGGCCAGGAAGGGCATGAAGCAGGCCCCATGGCCGAGGTTTACCTCTCCCACCTGAAGAGCTACGAGAGGATGGGCACTGCACGCCTAGAGTGTGTGTCGGGCTGCACCTGCCTCTTCCTGAGGGGCTTTGGAGATCGGCTGGACGGCACGTGGGAGCAGCGGGCCACGCTGCAGCAAATTTACAAGCTCAAGGTGGGGGGAGGGGGGCAGGCACGGCTCGCCTGGGGAGGTGGGCAGGCACCCTTGCGCTGCCTGGGAGAGCTTGGCGTGTTGCGGAGTACAGCGGTGTGAGGTGTGAGGTGTGGTGATGCGGGTGCAAGCAGCGGTCTCTGCAGGTAGGGGGCGGCTCAAGCTGGGAGTTGAAACAAGGGTTAGAGGACAGGGGACTGCTGTTGTGCTGGCGTGCGCGCTTCGGTGCTGGCTCACCACCCGCTCACTCAACACCCGTCCAAGACCATCCCACGGGCCCACCACACCCCCTGCCCCACCCCTGTCCCCCGCAGGTCTCGCAACATGCCAAGTGCCGTGTGCGGGTGACGGTGCTGGAAGAGGCGGGGGCGGTGAAGCAGAAGGGGCACAAGGTGGCGCTGCAGGTGGGCCGTGTGCTGCGTGTGTGCTTTGATGGGCGGGCGGGCCCTTTGAGTGTGTGTGTATGTGCTTTGGTGGATGGGTGAGCACTTGGGCTGCTTCCCTGCCTCAACCCTGGCCAGGCCTGGCTGTTGCTGCGAGCTGGGGACAGCTGGCGCACTTGAGAGGCTGGCGCTGCAGGGGCCTCCGGGCAGCGTGCGAGCCCGCGTGCCTGCGTCCCACCACCGCCTTGCGCACCACACCTGCCTGCCTCCCTGCCTCCTTCCTCTCTCACGCCGGACCATCACGCCGCCCACCGTCCCGCTGCCGGACCCACCCACCCACGCACCACCCACTCTCACACTCGAACCCTCCCACCGACCCACATGCCACCAACCATCCAGCCGCCCCCTTCTTCCTCCCTGTGCAGGCCATCATGGTGTCCCACTTCCCCCTGCGCCTCACCGGCTACCAGGACCAATACGAGCAGGTGTCGGGGCAGGTGTCGGGGGCCGCACCCTGAGCACGGCTCCGGCAACAGAAGCAGCTGGCTGGCTGGCCGGGCGGCGAGCGGTGCACTCGCAGCTGCCCGCAACACACGCAGCTGCATGTCTGAGAAGAGAGCGATTACCGCTCCGTGACTCGAATGGCTGCTGCTCAAGCGAGCAGAGCAATGTCTGGCCCTCCCGGGGGCCTAATAACACACTCCCCTGCCTGCATTGATTTCACTGAATCCAACTTTCAACACATTCCATCTCAACTCTTTCAATTCCACCTGAAGTTTTCTTGCCATAGGCTGAACGTGCGCCTGCTTAGCTGACCAACCCCAACCATGCATGTGCCCCATCCATCCCTCTGTGTCAACTTTGCACCAGTTTTAGCATCCCTCGACTGTCAATAACCCATGCCCGCATTCCCTGCATTCATGTGAACGGTCACAGTACCGTGCTACCCTGCATTCCTCTAACCAGTCACAACCATGCGTGCTTCGAACCTCATTACACTGCCATTCTATTGTCAAGTCATTGCTTTGTAACCCCAAGCCAAGAGAGCCAAAAGTGGGGCAAGGCATCACAGGGCGGCAAGGGAGGGCCACGACGGGGTGCACCCTACTGCTGCCCCTGCCCCTGCCCCTTGCGCTGCCGCCGTCGCCGATCAAGCACAAAC
Organism: Chlorella sp. ArM0029B; assembly: GCA_002896455.3. NCBI lineage: Eukaryota > Viridiplantae > Chlorophyta > Trebouxiophyceae > Chlorellales > Chlorellaceae > Chlorella > Chlorella sp. ArM0029B. The sequence goes on from JTEE01000252.1 coordinate 142,474, forward strand.
TCAAGCTGGCCGAGAGGCATCACTGCCGCCCCTGCTGGCCCCGCTGCCCCTGCTGTGCCTGCTGCCTGCCCTGCTGTCGCGCCCTCTGCCCCAGGCAGGTCAGGGAGCACCTCCTCCCCCTGCCCCCAAAACTGGGTGCGCTTCACCACAGCCAGGTCAGCCAGGCATGCCACCTGGCAAGGCAGGGGGCGTAACAAAGCAGAAGAGCAGGGGTGTGAGAGGGGTGCCTGTGTTATAGTGGGGAACGGCTGCCTGGCCCTTTCTTTGCTGTGACAAGCCTACGCCAGCTGCACGCACCCAGCACGCAGCGGCAGGCAGCGGCAGCAGCCGGGCTCTCTTCTGACATGGTCAACACTGACAAAGGCTCACTGAACATGAGAAGTATAATGCATTGCCAGCATGAGGAGTACAACACCGGGCGCTCACCTGGCATGCCAGGCGCAGGCGGGCGTTGCCCGGGGGCCCATGCGGTGGAAAATTGAGGCGCAGCCGCTCCTGGGTCGTCCATTCCAGCGGCTCCACTGCCCCCTGCACCTCCACGGCACACGTGCCGCAGGTGCCCAGCCCCCGGCAGTTGATCAGGCTGGCACGCCCGTTGTGTGGGGTCACCCCCGCCTCGAGCAGCGCTGTGCGCAGCGTGCTGCCGCGCTCTGCCTGGTGGGGAGGAAGGAGGGGAGGGTGTGCTGAGGCAGGATATGGAAGAAGAGGCAGGATATGGAAGTAACCTCACCTAGGTGAGGTAGGGTGGGATTCACGGAGGCAGGGCGGGAAGGGTGGCGGTGGTGCTGATGGTCAGAGGGGATAGCAGGGACGGAATGCTAAAGGAGGCCAGAGGGTATGGGCTTGGCAGGGCGGCACTCAGGGAGGCTGTGCGGTGGCGGGTTGAGTCGCCTGGGCGCCGCCAGCGTCGGGCAGGCACTGCACGTGGGACACTGGTCCACAACAGTAAAGCCGTGGAAATCAGGCAGCACAAGAAGTACCAGCAATTAAGTATCACCTGTAAGCGCCGCCCTCTGAAATCAATTTCCACAGTTGCTGCACTTCGCCCACCGCCGCTGCTGCCGCTGCCAGTGCTGCCGTTGGGTGTTGGCTGCTGTTGGGATGCCACGGCGGCCGATGTGGCGCCGTCGCGACGGCATGGCGATCTCAGTGCCCAAGGAACCCTTGCGGCAACTGGCCATGTGGCCGGCAGGGCTCTACAAGCGCGCATAGTCGGGCGAGTGTCGCGCTCCTCTCTGCGCAGCCCTTGATATAAGGTGAACTGATCACGCGACAGCACGGGAGCACTAATCATGGCGATATGAGTGGCTGTTTGGCGAGAACTTGGGCCATGGCATGCGTGCTGTGCTAGGTTGACTGCACCAGCACGAAGAACCAGCACCATCCACAAACACCACCACCCATGATCATGCCCATCATGCTGCTGTTGCACACACTCGATCGGATGTGCAGTCGGTGTAACTCACAGGCCTGCCGGCACAGGCCGGGCAGGTGCCTCAATCAATCAGGTCGGTGCCAGAAAGGACAGGGGGAGGGAGGGTGGGTTCATTTTTGAGGGCAGCGCCGTGCAGAAATCATGAATGGCAGGGGGCGTGGGCAGCGGTGCAGACGCAAAACATGCTCCTGCCTGCCTCCCGCACCTCCCCCCTGCTGCCAGCACTGCGCCTGCCATGTGTCAGTGCAACGTCAACCATTCTGGTTTACAGCGCAGGGCAGGGCAAATCAGTGGATGTGTTGAGAGGGAGGGCAGTGTGGTTGGTAAAACAAAGGCAGCGCCACAGCAGCAAGGGCGCCGCCGATCTCCAAGCGTTCCGAAAAGCAGATGTGGCGAAAAAAATGGACAACAGATTGGGTCGCGCAAATGCAAGCTGTAGGTAGGGAGCGCCACTTTGCAGCCCACCGGTTGGTTGTTGAGTTTGTGGATCGATCTGCCCGCTCAAGTTGGGAGGCAGGGAAACACCGCCCCTCCGAGGCGTGTGCTGGCCTCTGCCTGCTGCCCGCGGCGCCGCGGCCTGGCACGCAAGTTACCGCCCCTGGTAGTAATCGCAATTGTAGCCGACGCATGCGCTGCCCTCCATGACGCCGGTGGCTACTAGGATGATGAGGATGACAATCAAGATGAGGCTGATGGCAGACAGCACGATGTTGGCAATGCCCGCCCACTTGTCCCGCGGGTCCTTGCGCTTGTTGCAGCAGTGCATGATGGCGCCGATCCACCTGCGGCGAGGGGGAGGGGTGGGGGTGGGAAGGCGCGGTCAGCGGTCAGCGGGTGGTCGAGGAGTGTGCGGGCAGGTGGCAAGCCACCGAAAGGCGGAAGCGCGGGGGGCTGTCGTGGCAGGGGCTGGGGCAGGGGCAGTTGACGTGGGGCGGAGACATGTGACCGCTCGTATGGCGAGGTTTAGGCGAGGCAAGTCTGCTTCAACAGTCCCCCCACGGCGGCTAACGGCGGCGCAAAGCTGCACGCATGTGAGTGTGACGTTGCCTCTGCTCACCAAGGGATGGTGAAGAACCAGCCGGCGATGAACAGGATGAGCTGTGTGCTGCAGCCGCTGGACTGGCTGGTGTGGGTGACCACAACCACCGGGGCGGCGGGGCCCTGCTGGTAGTACTTGGGCGCATAACCGCCCGGCGGCCCGGCGGGCTGTGGATAGGCGGGCGGCGGGTAGGCGGGCGGCGCCTGGGCAGGCCCCCCCTTCTCGCCAACGGGAGCCTCGACATCATAGCTGACACCCTCGTCGGCGACAGCCGGCGGGGGGTAACCGGCCACGTTGCTTGCTTGCTGCTGCTGAGCACCCATGGATGCTGGATGGAGCAGGTTGAGGATGGTCACTTGTAAGCCAGGGTTGGTGCCTCGATTCTCTCGATTCCCCGCTGACATAGAGGCACAGAAAACGCGTGCCAGCGTTTGCCACGCAGTCGAAACACGCCACTTCCCGGCAACTTCCCTGCGCACTCAGCGCCATTAGAAGTCAGTCCGCAAGGCCACGTTACATGCCGTTTCGTGGCAAGAGCGCCTCGCGGGCAGCGCCCGTACCATTGGCCGCCGCCATTGATGACCTGGCGCCAGACCGCTGTACTGCCTTGCTGCTCCCTGCCGCTAGGCACCCGGCCCCCAGTCTGATACATTTGGCCTCTTGCCCGGACAGGCTCATTCTGCAGTCAGCCTTCACCGCCTGCCCCGCCTTCTCTCTTGCAGGCCAGCAAAGTGTGGAAGCGGAAGGAGCAGTCGCCGGCGGGCGTGGACATCCCGGTTGCGCGCGTGGCGGAGCGGGGGCAGTACTTTTACAAGGACCGGTGAGGCCCAACTGTTTGGCTCGTCTGGTGGGCTAGTGGCACCGGCTTCACACCCTGCCTGCTGCCCTGCGGATGCAGCGCTCTGCCTGCTAGCCGTGCCTGCCACTCCCTGCCGAGGCCTCCACGCCCGCACGCCCGTAGCCCCTTTTGACTCACGAAAAAGCGGCCTCTGGAATGAGCTGGAACGGCGTCCGACCAGCGCCGCCGCGCTGGAATGTACAACTACTCGCAACCACGACCCGTGACCACCCGTCAGTCACCACTGCTGCTGCAGCACACTGTGTGTAGGATGTGCAGTCTGTGTAACTCACAGGCCTACCGGCACAGGCCGGGCAGGTGCCTCAATCAATCAGGTCGCTGCCAGAAAGGACAGGGGAGGGTGGGAGGGTGGGTTCGTTTTTTAGGGCAACGCCGTGCAGAGAACATGAATGGCAGGGGGCGTGGTCAGCGGTGCAGAGGCAAGCAATGAGAAGGGAGGAAGGTGGGTGAGGCGAAAAGCAGTACAGGAAGTCACCAGGGGGCGCGTGTGCTGCCCAGGCAAGGCTGTCCGAGCCACACAAGCCCCGAAAGCGATAGCAGCAATTGCGGCGACATGCCTAGGCCTTTCCGCGACTGTTGACGTCAGTCAGTCGGTCGGCTACGTTGCGAGCAGCTGCTGGCGGCTGTCGGTGGCACGCTGCCGGCCAACTCAGCCCACTCTAAGGAGCACAGGCCACACCAATGTGGCCAGGGAGCGCTCAGTAGGGTGCGTCGCCGCCGCCGGCTTCGATGAAGCTGCGCCGCTTGGCGTGCTCCGTCACCTGGCGTGAGGAGTTGGGGGCAGAGGGGGCGCGGGAGAAGGATTGTATGAGGCGGAGTGGGTGCCAATTGGGGAGGAGACGGGCAGGCATACAAGAGTGGCGTGCATGCAGGGGAGGCGGAGGCGGAGGCAGCACAGCGTGCCCGCAGCACTCCCTCACTGCCCACCGCTGTCCTGCACCTTGACACCTTGTCCCGGTGCGTATTCCGGCCACCACACCACACACCCCTGCAGCACTGACTCGCTTCACTTCACCGCACCTCCCCGCCCACTGCGCACACTCTTCCCACCCCACTGCACCCTGTACTTGTCAACGATGCGCAGCAGGGGTCTGTGTCGCGAGTTTCTTTGCGGATAAACAGACTGTACGCGTCAACAATGCGCGGCTCCCCCCCACCTTTGTCTCCACCATGCGTCGGAACATCTGGCTGGTCAGCTCGGCGTTGTGCGAGCCGTAGGCCATGGCCTGCACAGAGGCCATGAACTTGGCCAGCTCACGGCCTGCACACGGGGGGAGGGGGGGAGGGGAGGGTCAGGCGGAGTGTGGTGTTCAGGGTATCTCGCAAAACGATGTGAAGCGCAGGGCGTGAGCTTGGCCAGCTCACGGCCTGCACATGGGGGGAGGGGGGGAGGCAAAGTGTGAATGCACGCTCTAAAGTGCTGGCCCCTCCACCTCAACTAAGGTGGGACAGCGGGAGGCAAAGTGTGGATGTCAAGGTGTTGTAAACGCGATCTGAAGCTCAGGCCCTGCACTAGGCCAGCTCATGGCGGCAAGGGGGAGGCCAAGGTAGGAACAATGTGACCCACGGGCCTTGATTGAGATGAGACCAGCGCAAGCGGTGTCAAGGAAGGGGTAGAAGGAGGGGTAGACCGGGGGGTGCGCCGGAACCAAAACAGGGCAGGCGCTGTGAAGGGGCCTTGACGATGTGTGGCGATGGCCTCCCGGGCTCATCTGCCGCCTTACTCCGTCATCGCACCCCTCCACCCACACACCCGTCACTGCCCCCTTGCTTTTTCGGGCTTACAGTCTGTTTATCTGCAAAGAAACTCGCGACACCCCTGCGCAGGCCTACCATTATAAATCCCACACCACCCTGGAACCCTCACACCCTGCCCAACATCCTGTGCATTTCTCATGCATCTGCACCTGACCCCGCAACCCTCACATCCTGCCCCCCCGCCCCACTTTCACTGCAGAAGCTCTAGAACCCCTCACCCCCTGCACCCCCGCCCCACTCCCTCACCGGAGAAGCCCTCTGTGTGCTCCGCCGCCCACCAGAGATCCTCCTCCTGAACATCCTTGACAGCAATCGTCTCGGGGCCGCCCTTGCGCCCCCGCACCGCCGCCGACAGCCGCGCCCACAGGCCGCGGGAGGAAGCTGAGCCGGCGCCGCCCTCTGCGGTACCGGCCTTCAGGATGTACTGGTCAAAGTAGACCTGCAGGATCCGGTGCCTGCCAGGGGGCGGGGGCCGTGGCCAGGGTGGCAGGGGAAATTGCGTCAGCATGCGGCCCTTGCATTCTGTCCACTCTTCCCTGTGCCCCTTCATCCAGCAAACCTTTTTCCTACTGCAACTCACCGTTCCGCCTCTCCAGGCAGCCCACAATCGACCGCCGCATCCGTGCTCCCCGCTCACAACTGCCTGTGCCACCATCACAAGCTGCAAGCGCCGAATGCATGGAGACGCATTCACCGCTCCGCCTCTCAGTACAGCCCAGCCTGGACGGCAGCACCCCTGCTCCCCGTTACTGTTCCCACACAACTGCCCTGGGCCATCAAGCACTGTGCACGTGTTCAAGCTGTGCTCACCGCTCCGCCTCTCCGGGCAGCCCAAACTCGATTGCCTCGTCTGTGCGGTCGATGACGGCGGGGTCCAGGTCGGAGGGGCGGTTGGTGGCCAGCACGACGCAGAAGTCGCGAGACTGCTCTCCTGCGGGGACGAAAGGATGATGGAAGCAGCAGAAAGTGATGAGGCGCAGAAGTCGGCGCGACTGCTCGCATGCAGGGCCAAGCTGTTGGGCATGCGCGCAGGTGATGAGCTGTGCTGCATGCGTGGGCACCGTAATCCAATGCAATGCAATGCAATGCAATGCAATGCAACGTAATCCAAAAGGGACATAACGAAAGGCGCATGGTTCGAGCAGCTGCTTGCCGGCACAGAGACAGCAGGGCAGATGCGGTTGCTGGCAGTGGGTGTGCGCAGGTATGTCAGCCAGGTGCAGGTGCAAGCCGGCCACAAGGAGACTTGATGCACGCGCCAACAGCCCAGCGCTACCAATTTGCCCGAACAGAAGCGCTGCTTGCGTGCCGAGCCCACGTGTGCTTGCCTGTGCGGTAGAGGAAGGCGTTGATGGCTGCGCGGCCTCCCTCAGACAGGTTGCCACCACGGCGGCCTGCACAGAGAAGAGAGGACAGGTTGAGCAGGGCAGGCGAGGATGATGGTGGATGCTGATGGGGTGAGCAGGGGTAGCAGGGCAGGGGCCCAAGGCGAGCGCTGAGGGGCGGCATGCCAGGATGGGGTGGGGCAGGGCACGCAAAATCGGTGCAAAGCCAGCAATGCTGGGCGTGCAATAAATACAGGCAGGCAGCGGTGCGGCCACAGCTCTCTGGGCCCCTCACTCTTACATCCTCTCAACTGGGGCGCATCCCTCACAACTGGACTCTACTGTTGTTTCGGCCCAGCCCACTCACTGAGGAATGCGTCTGCCTCATCAATCAGCAGCAGCAGGCCGCGCCGGCTGCGCTCCGCCCAGTCGAATGTCTCGTGCAGCTGCGCAGGGGGAGGGGCCAAAGGAAGAGGGGAGCGGTTGAGGGGAGCGGTTGAGGGGAGCCAGAGGAGCGCGGGTTGGCAGAGGAACAGAGGCCAAATCACAGGAGGTGAGGTTTAACCAAATCTTTGAGGTTTAAGATAAAAATTCATTTAAGATCAGATTTTATTTGCATCCAATAATGAAAAACAAAAATCCGAAAAATAAAAAGCAACTTGGTATCGAGTGGAAGAGGGGGCAGGTTGAAAGGGCAGACGCAGGGAGGTCGGGGGCAAAGCTGCGGCACAGGCAAGCCAGTTGCACCAGTGCAACAGCACACCAGCGCTGCCACCGTACTTCTTCGAGGCAATTTTTTCAGCTCAGGGGTACAATGCTCCCTGACTCAGAGTGCACCCGAGCTCTCTGCCACAGCCTCCTGCCCTGCCTCCCAGCACTCAAGCCCACCTTCCTGCACACCCACTTTCTTGCCCCTTCCTCATGCTGCTACCCACCCTAGCTCGCCACCGTGCACCCCCACTCTCTCCCCCCTTCCTTTCACTGCCACCCACCCCCACTACTAGCTGCTGCCCACCTGCGTGACCGCGTTGCCGCCCAGTGGCGCCACGTCACCTCCCGACAGGATTGCGTAGTCCATGCCGCTGGTGCGCGCCAGGCGCTTGGCCGCCATCGTCTTGCCCGTGCCGGGGGGGCCTGGAGGAGGGTGGGTGGTGGTGTGAGGTGAAGGGCAGGAGAAAGGAGGTTGGCAGAAGGTGGGGCGGGGCAGGAGGAGGGGAAGGGGGCAGAGGGTGGGGTGGGGTAGGAGAAGGGGCAAGGTGGCAGAAGATGGGTGAATGGCAGGAGGACAGGCAAGTTGGTGGGAGGTGGGGTGGGGGGTGAGAGAAGGGATGGGTGGTTTGTGCAAATGTACCAGGTTTGAGCATGACGGGGGATGTGGGAAGCCTTTCAGTTAGGGCTGGGCGCCGGCTCACGCTGGCCACCCACCCACAAGCCATCCACCGCCAGTTTGCCCTGCCCTTCCTGAATCCCCCCTGCCGCCCTGCCAGCCTGGTGGTGTATACCCTCTCACACACAGAAAGATCATGCACGTCAGCTGGAATTTCTCAACCAAAAGCGTGCTCTCACCGTAGAAGAGCATGTGGCGGAAGGGCGCCCCGTGGCGCTTCACGTTGGCGGTCAAGGCCGCCAGAGAGCGCACGTGGTCCTGCAAGGGAGGCGATGGCNGGCGGGGGCAGGAGGGCGGCTGGGCGGCACCAATGGCGGCAGGGCGGGGCGAGGCTGGCGGAGCGTCTGCCTCGGGTGAGGCGCTTGCATGCATGCCATGCTGGCCGAGGACGCGGCAGGGCAGCTTGGTGCTCGCCATGCCGCCCTGCCACCTCCCTGCAGCTCCCGCGCCTGCTTCTTTGTCTGCTGCCTTCCCCATTCCACCCTGCCTTGCCCCACCCGCGCCGCACCCGCCCGCCCGCTCGCAGGTGTATGCCCTGGGTGGCAGCGTGACCAAGGGCTCTGGTGCCACCTCACCTGACGCCAGCTACCCCGCCCGCTTCTTCCAGTTCCTCAACGCCACATGGCCACACACGTGAGGCAGCCGCCGCCGCGCCTGCGCCTGCTGCGCCTGGAGGCACCCCCGCTGCTGTTGTTGGGGGGTCAAACTGCAGAGGTGGGGTGTGTAGCACAGCCTGGGGCGGCCTGCAACCGCTGCTGCGCTGTGCCGCATGGGGCGACCTGTAATATTTGCGCTGCGCCGCAATGGGTCCCCAGCTGCACGCCGGTGTGCTGAGCTGCACACCGGTGGACGCCGCGACCCCACTGCCGCCCGCCAACCACTGTCCTGTCCTCTGCACATCCCTCTGCACAACCTGCCCGTCTGACTTGCCCTGCTGCTGCCCTCCCCCTGCCATGTGCAGCGGGCACGTGTTTGAGAACAAGGGCGTGGGGGGCACCAGCAGCGGCATCTTTGCCGTCTGTGCGGAGCGCATGACAGACAAGGTGGGCGGGTGCCCACCCGGCTTCTTCGAGGAGTTGTATTAAAGTTCTCATCACGTTTCTGTCGGTTCACCTGCATCCGGGGGTGGCCAGTGGGATGGCGGGTGGGGAGGCAGGTGGGTGGGGGCAGGGAGGCAGGCAGGCGTGCGGTGGCAGGATTGGGCTGCGCCTTGACACATACTGAGGGCAAGGGGTGCAGGCAGGCAGGCAGACGTGCGGTGGCAGGAATGAGGTGCGCCGACACATGCACTGAGCTTCCAAGCCTCCCGTGATTCCCGCACCTCATCTGCTTGGTCTTGCGTGCTTCCGCCTCTTGCAGGCCGCCGATTTGATCCTTGTGGAATTCAGTGTGAACGACCTGCCCGACGTGCCCATGTCCGACCCCCAGCGCCGCGGCTACGAGCAGCTGCTGCGCAAGCTCCTGGGGTTGCCGAGCCGCCCCGCGCTGCTGCAGCTGCACCACTACGCCTGGTGGGTGATGTGGCGGGGGCCGGGGTGGGGAGGGGCGGGGCAGGGTGGCAGGCGGCAGTGTGCGGGGGCACGCCGGTGCGAAGCTCTCAGCGGTGGCTGCAGCGCCGTCATGGCGCACGGTGGGTGGGCCACAGGGTGCAGAGGAGGTGACGCGGCGGGCCAGACAGTCAGGGCAGCACGGGCAGCAGCAGGCAGGGAGGCAGACGGGCAGCACGCAAACTCACACTTGACAAGGCATTCACAAATCCAGCCTTCACCCGCCCTCTCCCACCACATGCTCCCTCCCCTCGCCTCCCCCCTCACTCTGCCCAGGTGGCGCTCCTTTGGGGATGGCGTGACCGAGGGACTGTTCTACTACCCGCCCGCCGAGGCGCAGCTGACGGTGATGGCGCAGGTGCGCTGTTAACCCTGCCGGCCAGCAGGCCCCTCTGTGGGGGGTCTAGGGAGGGGCTGGAGAGTGGGGTTGTGAGGTGCAGCTGATGAGAAAAGAGCAGGTGGGCCGCGCTGTCGGACAGCTGTCTCTCTGTGGGGCTCATTCCTGCGGATTGGGGACCGGCGGGTTGCGGGCCAGGGCCGGCTGCGGTGGTGCAGGGCTGCACTGCAGCAGGGATGCGGCGGGCAAGCAGGCCTGCACAGCTGGCCCCTGGGCACCGTTGGCTGGGGTGGGGCCAGGGCGGCTGGCTTGGCTGGTAAGCGGCACGCTTGCAGCGGCACGTGCTCCTCCCTGCCTTCCTCCCCACCTGGCCGCCCACCAACATCACCAGTCTCTCACCTGTACTGCCTGCCCCGCTGCAGTACTACGACCTCCCCGCCCTCTCCCTGCGCTCCGCCATCCACCCGCTGATGCGGGCAGGCGTGCCAGGTTTCAAGGTGGGCAGGGTTGGCTAACAGTGAGATGAGGTGCCGCCTGCCCGTGCTGAAACATGCTTTTGCCTGCCTCACGCCCCGCCCCCTGCTGCCAGCACTGTTCCTGCCATGTGTCAGTNGGGGGTAAGTGTGTATTATTGCGGGGGGGAACAGGTGGGGGTCGGGAGGAGGCTGGTTGAGAAAGGCAGGGGCAGCAGTGGTAGGTAGGTGAGCTGGCCAGAGCTGCCGCGCTCGGTACATCACGCCATGCCGGGCCAGGCAGCATCTGCCATTCACCCGTGGCACGATGTAGCGAGCACACAGCCATCGCACACTCAGCACGCAGACGCCCCACGCCCCACACTAGCCTGCCGGTGCATAAGAGACAGAACGTCCTGAAGCTCCTCTTCGCTTGTTCTCCACGCCGCTGTGAGGACGCCCCGTCCAGCCCCACGGCAGCCAACCACCCCGCAGACTACCAACGTGAGCAACTCCCTTCCATGTATAAGAGAACAAAGGAAAAGAAGGAGGAGGCACCAACCTGCAGCTTGGGCTCGAGCACGAATTCGCTGAAATCCTGCTTCAATCATTTGTTTGCCAACTTTTAACACTGGTTCACCATGTCGCCGTGCCGAGAGGCCCCTGCCAGCTCACCAACCACACCGGGCAAAAGCAGTCCCCCATAGCACCGACCACCGACCTGCAGCTTGGGCTCGAGGACGATGTCGCTAAAGTCGCGCCTCACTCACTCGCTTTCACCTAGCGGCCACGAGGACACCCCCATCCAGGCCCATGCAGCACACCAACCGCCAAACCAGAAAGCAACCCAGTTCCGTTTCTACAGAGGAAGGAGGAGGAACCAACCTGCAGCTTGGGCTCGAGCACGATGTCGCTGAAGTCGCGCTTCACCTCTTCCATGCTCTTCTCCAGGGGGGCAGACCCCCGCCCCACCAGCGGCTTGCGGCTCGTCTCCCGCACAAGCTTGGGGGTGCCAAACCAGCGGTCAAAGGCCTTGGCAGCAGACCGCGTGCCCTCCTTGGCTGCGAGGAGGAGGAAGGAAGGAATAACGGGTAAGACATGGAGGGCGCTAAACACGAGCGGGCAAAGGCCTTGGCAGCAGACCGCGTGCCCTCCTTGGCTGCGAGGAGGAGGAAGGAAGGAATAACGGGTAAGACATGGAGGGCGCTAAACACGAGCGGGCAAAGGCCTTGGCAGCAGACCGGGTGCCCTCCTTGGCTGCAGGCAGGGGGCAACAACGGTGACACACAATGCAGGAGGGTCAGGGAAACATAAGCGCGCTGAACAGGCCAGCGGTCCAAGGCCTTGGCAGCAGATCGGGTGCCCTCCTTGGCTGCGGGGGAGCAAGACGCAGGGGTGAGGAATGCAACACAGACGGAGGGCAAGAGGGCCCCTGTTCCTCCAAGAGGAGGAAAGGAAGAGAGCAGCACAGCAACCCTTTTCCCCCAACTCAGTCAGAAGAGGCGCCCAGCGCCAGGTCACCCCCCTGACTGCTGCCCCACTTATGGGATCACGAAGCCTAAGAGCTGCACAGCCGGCCACTCATTGCAGAAGACTGACCAGTGCCAGATGACCCGCCCTGCTCTTCCACAGGGACACTAAGCTACAATGACAGTTTCAAGGCGAAGCTAGGAAGAAGCTGACCAGGCACCCACCAGAGTAGACGCCCACCGCCAGCAGCGTGAGGCCCCCCACCGCTGTGAGCAGCTTGTCGCGATCGGTCAGCAGGCTGGCGGCTGCCGATCCCAGGTTGCCAAAGGTTGTGTTGATTGCCTCCACCAGCCGCTTGCGATCCTCCTCAAGCTTGATCTGCAGCTCCCTGCACAGGAAGAAGAGGAAGAAGATTACAGCCCAAGGGCGTGGTGTTGAGGAAAACGACAGGAAATAAAGCCAGAGGCACCAGTCAGCTACCAGCTGCACAGGCAATAGTTCAGTGGTTGAATGAGTTGGAATAAGTGATTGACTGAACAACACGATGACATGTGAAGTCCTCTTCCAGCTTAATCTGCAGCTCCCTGCACAGGTAATAGTTCGGTGGTTCAATGAGTTGGAATACGTGATTGATTGAGCAACACGATGACATGTGCAGTCCTCCTCTAGCCTGATCTGCGGCTCCCTGCACAGCAGGCAACCAGTGGTTGAGTGACTCACATGACTCAGTGGTTGGTTGGTTGATGGATTGACCAGCGACTGAGCCAGCGACATGCTGCCACCACGGCTGCCCGTATCTTCCCAGCCGTCGCCAGCTTTCCTCCTCCCCAGCCCCGCTCCCCAGCCCCCTCCGTGCCCCACAGATCTGCCTCTCAGAACATTCAAGGCACACTGGGGTTACAAGCCACCGCTGACTCACTCTCTGTAGATGTCCTTGTTGCGCCGCCGCTCCTCTGTCCGCCCCTCTGCCTCCGCCAGCGCCTTCTCACGCTGCACCTCCTTGTCAAGCTGCACACACGGAGGAGACACGTGTTGCAAGGGCGCATATAGTTCAGTGCAAGGGTACACATTGTTCAGCTCGAGGTGTGTCGATACGTGGGGACACAGACACCGACCAGCACCCCTGCCTCCCTTCTCCGGCCTGCCATTCCCTCTCCTGCCCTCCCCTTCAGCCCCCCGGTGTATCTCCGGCCCTCAAACTCCCCCATCCCTGTTGCAAGCTTCTTTTCGCGCTCGAGTCACCCACCACATGACACACACAGGCACACTCCTCTTTCAGTGCCTGCCCGCTGCACCCCCGTACCTGCGCCTTGTACTTTTCCGTGGCCCGCCGCTCCGCCTCAATCTGCTGCGCTATCTGAGCCTTCTCCGCCTCTCCTCGCCTGCAAGCGGCGGTGAATAACATGGACGAGCCGTTGTGTTGGAAGGATGGGTGCACATGCCTCAGTACATGGCAGGGGCAAGTGAGAAGGCGTGGATCTGAGAACTGGAGAAGTGTCAGAGCGAGAGTAGCCACACCGTAGCCAAGGCAGCAGGCGTGGCACCCTGGCATCCAACTGTGATGCATTCCACCAGCAACGCCTGCACCACAGCACACGTAGCGCAGCACAGCACAGCATAGCACCATAAAAACCACCCACCCATCCCGCTCACCCACCCACCGCGAGGCCTCCGCCTACACCACAGCACACACAGCACAGCACGTCACAGCGGTCAAAGGGTCCCCACCATCTCAACCAGCCGCCCACCCAGCCCACTCACCATGCACCGTGAGGCAGCCTTCTCCACCACAGCACAGCACAGCAAAGCACAGCACAGCACATCACAGCACACATAGCACAGCACAGCACAGAACAGAACAGAACAGAACAGAACACACAGCACAGCACGCACAGCACAGCGACCAGAGGCTGTGCTAACATAGCACGCCCTCAACATCCCAACCCACCCACCCCGCCCGCCCATCCGGCCCACCCACCGCGACGCCTCCTCCTGCAGCTGCACCAGCTCCACGTTGCGCACCCGGTTCTTCTCGTGCTCCGTCTCCAGCCGCTTGCGAGCCAGCTCGTCCTGAGGAGGGAGCAGGCAAGGCGGAAAGGCACAGCGGTTTGAACCAGAGGTTCGTAACAGCAGCAGATGCTTGAAGTGCTCGCTCGTGCCGCCGAGTGTTCAGTGGGAGAACGGCGGTGGAACGGCTGTCAGGATTGGACTAGACCAGTCCGCCACCGCTTGATGGGCAAGGCTGGCGTGCGTGCTTAGGTTGTGAGCATGCAGCAGGGTGTGCTGGGCGAGCTCATGTGTGTGTGCGCTGCAGGGAGGCCACTTGGGGGAGGGCCAGGCGGGGCGGCAGTTCGCCGCTGGCAGAGGCTGGCTCTGGTGCCGGCGGCCCCCAGCACCTTCGATCCTAAAGACTCCCCGCCCACCCACGCCAGCCAGCCCTACAAAGGCTACCAGAGCCCCGCACGCAGCCACGCAGCTGCCCCACCTGGTACTGCGCCAGCTGCGCCTTCTGCTGCGCATCCTGCTGCATGCTCTTGCGCTGCTCCTCCCACCGAATCTTCTCGTGCTCCTGCGCAGGGGGTGAGGTGAGGTGGCGGGCAGTGCAAGGGTGAGGCGGCGGGCAGTGAGGGGATGTGTGGGCGTGTGCACACTGAGCAGGTGGGCGGTGTGGGAGTGCACATGTGAGCAGCCCAGTGAAGGCAGTGGCTAAGAAGAGTGAAGAGCCCTGCTAGGATACGGGCCAGCCAGCCTAGCCTGCGGCACATGCTCGGCGTGGGAATGCACAGCACGGCAGGGGCTCAACATGCCCCAGTAGGCCGGCCCCTGCCTCAGCATGCCCCTACCCTCAGGCCCCTCTGCCAGCACCCCCCCACCACCCACAACTGCTACCTCCCCTCACAAACGCACCACCACCGCCCTCCAGTCCAGGCAGCTATCCCTCCAGTCCCACCTCAATGCAGCAACCCCCAACCTCGACGCCCTCTACTGCTACTGCTGCCCAAACATGAACTTACAATGGCTGCCCGCTCTGCCGCAACCTTGTACTCTGCCTCCTTTGCCTTGAGCTCCGCCTGCTTGGTCTGCTCCTGCGTCTTGACCTGCTCAAACACCTGCAGGCGGAAAAGCGGAAGGCAGCAGATCGTACACATGCTTAGTATAGAAGCATTAAACACCTGCATGCTAGGCCGAGCAAGTGAGCAGAATGAGCAGCAGCGGAGGTGGGGCAAAGGTGAGGCTGGTGTCTGAGCGGCGGGCAGGCGGCAGGCGGCGGCGGCAGCGGCGGCGATGCTAGAGACATGTGCACGCATGCGCTCGCAGTTGGTTCCTGCGCAGCTGGCAATGATCAGTCCCGCCGGTATGACACGGTGCGGGTACTGTGCGGCGCAAGCGCACCCTCTTGGCCCACGGCGAGTTCTGGATTTCGCGCAGAGCCTTCGCGCCGCGCTCAAGACCCTCGGGGTCGAAACCCAGTGCCTTGTCATCGGCACAGGAGGCGACGGTGAGGCCGATGGTCGAGGCCCCCACACCGAGAAGGCCCCGCCGGGCCAGCCGCCCCAGCGACGCCATTTGGAGCAAGTGATATGAGGTTGAGAGAGCGACGGCCTTAGGGTTAAGACGAGCAACCATCGTGGAGAGCCCGGCAAGTAAGGGGGAGGCGGCGACCAAATGGCGCCAGCACGGCGGCGGCCGAGTGGGCAGGTGCGCAGAATGGGGGCTGTGCATAAGCGGTGAACCGTGGGTCTGGTGAACACTGTGAAAGATTCAGTGCTTGCAGCTACATGCCACGCCTTGCGCACGCCTTCCCACGGTCACGCCCAGCCAAGCGGCGGCGTGCCCAGCCAACGTGACCGCCAATTTACCAATTTGGGGGCCGGGACAGTTGCATGCATGATGGGTATACGGGGTGCGGTAGAACACCGCAGAACAGTGTAAAAGCAGTGCCAAGTGGCTGTGCTGCAATACCGGGATTTTGAAGAAGTCGAGGTGGCGACGTTCAACGCTTCAGCTGCCAGGGACTGTGGATGCTGCAGTGTGCTTGCCCGCTGCCCACTGAACATGAAGACAGCTTGCTATCATTGACCACAGATGCAGAGTCCAGATGCGGCCTGGCAGGCTGTTGGCAGGCATACTGACGGGCGGCTCTGGTGGCGTCAGGGTGGCGGCCACATGCAGTACAGGTTGCCGGACGGTCGGAGAGGCTACCTCAATCACTCAATGTAAAGCCAAGCGGTCCAGTACGTCATATGATAACCTGCAGTGGCTAGCAGAAGTCAGGACCTCTCGCTCGCGGAGGCGCCCAGTGCAACTTGTGTAGTGGGCTCGACCCCCCTTCCTCTCCCTTCCCCTCCGGCAAGTGACGCCCGGTGTTTGTGGAGGTGAGCGACGCAAATCAGTCGCCTCGGCTGCACCTCTCCCAAGGGAGACTATTGTGCGCCGGCCAAAAAAGCCCTCGGCCGAGCCGGCTGGCTCTTCCCGGGGTTCCTGCTTTGCATGTGAGCACCTGCGACGCGAAATTCCCGCAAATGCCGTGACGGCTGTGAGCTCCGCTCTGCTCTACCGCCGCCCGTCTCCTGACTGCCGCCCAACAAGTTGCGCCTGGTTCTCCCCTTGCACCATGCTGCTGCCACCAGCAGGCAGGCGCACACGTCCCGTGCCACCCCCTCCTTCCCGTCTACACAGCTGGCCAAGCATGCAGATGTTTGCGCGGCTGCCGCATGGCTTCATGCGCCGCCTGCGCGCGGTGCTGCGCCTGGCCATCCCCACAGCGGTGGCGGCCGACACTGCAAGGAGCATGGTGGTGACCTACCAGCTGGCGCAGCAGCGCTTCCAGGTGGGTGCAGCACCTTTAACCTTGATACACCCAGAAGCAAAGCATCACAGGCGCCGCATTACGCGAGCTCCCTGCCTGGGTGCGCAGTGTTGATGTCAACAGCTGACATCAGCTCACCCCCGCTCCCCGCCACATGCCCCGCCCTTGCACTCCGCCGGGACCTCATCTGTCCAGATTTGCCTCATTCTGCTTGCCCCGGGTTCCCTGTACCCACCTGCCTGCCCTTGGCCCCCGCAGGAGTGGGAGGAGGAAGACAGGGAGGCGACGCAGCAGGAGGTGTCGGCGCTGCTGCGGGGCGTGGTGCGCCGCTGTGCCGTGGCCGACAAAGATTTCTTCCCCTCCTTTCACCTTGCTGCGGGTGGGGCTGGCGAGGAGGCAGGCGGCAGCGACGGTAGCAGTACCAGCAGCAGCGGCGCGCCTGTGGAGCGGGTGGCGGGCAGCCACGCCAGCGGCGATGGGCTGGCAGGAGATGTGTGGCAGCTGCTGGGCATGATGAGCGCCTCTGCTGGCGCCCCCGCCTCTGCCTCCTCAGCCTCCGCAACTGCCAGCGAGCAGCTGCAGCAGCCAGGGTCGGACGCCGCCGCACACGTGGCGGCGTGGGCGGAGCAGGAGGCGGCGCAGCTCTTGCGCTTTGAGCAGCGGCAGCAGGAGG
This sequence comes from Chlorella sp. ArM0029B, assembly GCA_002896455.3. Taxonomy (NCBI): domain Eukaryota; kingdom Viridiplantae; phylum Chlorophyta; class Trebouxiophyceae; order Chlorellales; family Chlorellaceae; genus Chlorella; species Chlorella sp. ArM0029B. The sequence goes on from JTEE01000252.1 coordinate 159,566, forward strand.
CCGCCGCCGTCGCCGCCGCTGCCGGGGTGTCGGCCGCTGCAGCCGCCCAGGCGCGCGTGGTGGTGGTGTCCCTCGGTGATGCCATGTCCCACCTGGCAAGTGAGGTGGCAACCTTGAGCCTGCCTTGGACGACGCTGCTGTCCCCAGCACCCGGAGCAGTGGTGACTGTCACCCTCAGTGACGTGGTGTCCATTTTGGGGGCCACCCCGCCTGCCCGTGCCGCCGCACACCAGGGCGGCCGCCTGCAGCAGAGCGTGATGAAAGCAGCCAACGGCGCGGCTGCCAGTGCACGGGCCGCGCTGCCCTGGCCGCACCTGGCGCTCAGCCGCAAGTCGGCACTCAGGTGGGTAGGGGAGAGGAGGGAGTCACAGAGGGGGGCATTGGTTGGGGGAAGCCCTGAGGCTTGTGCTTGCAGCCACGGCAGTTTAGCGCTTGGGGGGTGTGGCTGGCTGGGTGTTTGGGAGGGTGCTGAGCACGTGCCTGTGAATGGCTTGGGGGTTTCAAGTAGGAGCACCCGGGTTGAAGTGCAGCTACTTTGCACTGGGACGGAGCTGCTGCTGCTGCTTCATGTGGCTTCAGCTGGCAGCACAGGCAGTGCAAGTGCAGTCGCTCACGCCTCCTCCTCCTTGTGCCCTCCTCCTCTCCTCCTTCCCTGCCTGGTGCAGGTATGCTGTTGAGTGGCACGGCTGGCCTGAGCCCCCGGAGGAGGCGCTGGAGCGGGAGCTGGCCCACTACTGAGGCGCCCCTACCCGACACGCGCTCCAACTGCCGAGTGCTCCCAATACTGAGACGCTCCTGCTGCTGAGGCAATCCTACCCTCAGGGCGCCCCTTCTATTACCGAGGCGTTTCTGAAACTCGGCACCCTTCTTGTTCTCTACTCTGAGCCAGTCCTGCTGCTGACGCGCTCCTACCTCGAAGGCACTCCTCCCCTTAAGGCGCTGCCACCAATTGGGCGCTCTCCTGACCCCCAGGCCTCTCCCGACCCCCAGGCCACGTGTAGCCTCGTCAGCAGCGGGCGCCGCTGCCCTCCTGCTGCTGCCGCTGCCCTGCAATTTGGGCTTTGGGCTGATCTGCAGCCGGTATCGCGCTGGTCAGGCGCGGCGCCGGCGCCGACTTGCCAAGTCTTGCCTGCTGTGCCCCCCTGCACAAGCTGACCGACTCGAACTCTGGCAGCTCAGCCGCCTCCTGCCCCCCTCTCTTCCCCATGTACAAGACCACTCCCCACCGTGCCCGGCTGCCCCCTGCACGCCCCTCCTGTGCTCATGCATTTCTTGGGCACGCATCGGCTGCTACAGCCCCTTCTGCTTGCTGTCACAACCGGGGGTGGTGTGCCCTCCCCCCTGCTCGCCGGCCTGGCCCAACACCTGTTTGCACTCCGGGCACACCGCCCTTTTACACACTCGCCCGCTCCTGCTACAGCTAGGCCCCTGCCTGCCTCCCTGCCGTACCTTCCCCACTTGCCATGTCCTCTTACCCTGGCGGGCCGCCACACAACCTCCTTGCCCCACTGCTTGCCCCTCTACCTGTCTGCCTTCTCAGCCCTGTCTGCCGCCGCTTGATGCGCGCACACCCCCAGGCTTATTTAATGCCTCGCACTGCGCGCGCCCCAGCTGCGCCTGTGATCATTCTTTTTCCACTGTTCCATTTCCCCTGCCGATGTGCCCTGTACCCTATCCCCACCCCCGCCCGCCCTGCCCTGTGCTGCCCTGCCCTGCCCTGCACTGATTTTATCTCATTCAGCTGGCCCCCAGCGCCACAGCCCTGCCACTTCGGCCACTTAATTTCAAATTTGCCTTTGGGGCACAAGGCTCCCCGCCTTTGGGACGTTGTAACTGACACCCCCACAACACACCCCTGCCTGCAAGTCGCCCTTGCATTGCAGCCCCATCCTTCCTGCGGGCAGCCTCGTGCACACGTGCCCCTCCTGTGTCCCTCGACGCTGCCACTCCTGGGTACTGTGCGTTTGCCAGTGTTGGGGTGTTACACGGTGTGGTGCAGTGCATCATGCAGGGCATCTGAAACTATCACGGCATTTTGAACGACCAAATATGCCCTCTGCTGGTCTTGAGTGCGGACGTTAAACGCACTTGGCGAGAGAAGTGAGACCCATAGGTCTCCGGTTCGATCCCCTTTGGGGTCGCAACTTTGCACCCGTCGAAACCGGTTGAAATACTTACCGGCGTCCGTCGTTTCTCGACTAGTCGGCTCGTCCGTCTAATCGACACGATGATTGAGCGAGTGAGCGGCAGTGGCGCCCCCTTCACGGTTGCTCGGAGCCTTCATAACCCCGGCATTGCGAGACGTAGAAGAACGAAGAGCGGCGCGATCGAGCGGCATGAGTCGACACGGCTTGCGGCAAAGAATTGCGATCGAAATCTCGGCGATATGAGTCCGTTTCATTGATTGATTAAGGGTGCATGCTTAATTCAACCGCTCTGAGGAACGAACCGTGTCAATCCACTGATGTTGAAGGCCCCTCTAACAAAGGGTGCTTGCGTAAAGCTGTAAAGACTAGACTAGACTGCTGCCTGCCGGCTCAGGGTCAGGGAGGGGGCTGGGCCGCTCGGAGGTGGCACGCTGCCAGGCCTGGCGGCACTAGGCGTGCCGCTCATTTGGTGCTGTAAATGGCGCCTGCTGGCACGGGGGCCGCCTGCATGGGCGCTGCCTGCACCGGGGCGGCATACACCGCTGCCTGGCGCATGATCGGTACCGCCCCTGGCACGGGCCGCTCGTCGAGGGGGCAGAAGCAGATGCAGGGGAAGAGGCAGCAGCCGATGACCCAGGACAGGGGCCCGCAAAAGCGCTCCCTGGGGACCTCCATGTACACATGCCCCCCATAGGCGGGTGCCGACTGCATGGCTGTGGCTGCGGGGGCGGCGGCGGCGAAGACTGGCGACGGCAGGTAGCTGTGGAGCGGGCTGCGCCACCGTGCACTTCCGTGGTGCCGAGATGAGGTGGCAGCTGAGAGTGATGGACACAGGGACGGCCCTGCTGTGATGAGCACCCGTCGGTTGAGACCTTCATCGGGCCTGAAGGTTGGCGTGAACATACAAAACCTGTGCGCCCAAGGTGCATTGCCCCAGAACCTGCCATGGCCAAGCAGTGGTGGAGCCTTGGAGGACGAGTGGCAGATTGACTGGCTGGTCTAGCGCGGCTGGTGTATGTGCTGGGCAGCACTAACACTAAGCCTAAGTTCCCTTTCAATGGTGCTGCCCTCCCGTGTGGAGGGGCGCTGCAGTGTGACCGCCTCGAACGCACAGTGGGGGGGCTCCAGAGGATATCTGAACCCCACACATGACATGTGATTTGACTCATCTAGTACCAGTTGGAGCCCACCCATTGTGCCTCGAACGCTGGCAGCGTGCCAGCAGCTAGTTCCCCTGTACCGCCGTTAAAGTCCCCCGCGCTGGGAGAGAGCGCTTGCGCGGCATTGGGGCATGTGGGGCGCCAGCGAACCTCTTCGCATGCACACATGTGTGAACTGCACAGCTTGCGTCTTCCCGAGCTCTAGTGGATGATGCGCATGCTGCGCTATGCATGCCACACTGTATACATTCCCAACCTCGGGGGTTTGCAACAAGACGCCGCGCCGCCGCGCGCTTTGAGTTCTACACGCGATGCTGTGACACTTTTGTTAGCGGAGCAAGCCGATCGGAGGCACCAGTTTGTCCGCCAGGTGGCACCCGGCCGT
>JTEE01000252.1:164056-192184 GCA_002896455.3 Chlorella sp. ArM0029B
ATGACATTAGCAGCTTGCAGCTATGGTTTAGGGGATTTGGCCTGCAGAGCCCAGACAAGTTGACTGCCAGGTGGCGGACATGGCGGCACCACTGACCGTCTCGGGCTCTCCCGGGAGGCAGGCGGGGCCCTCCGCTCTCGCACAAGCAATATTTGTGCCCATTTAAAGCAATTYAAGCGCAGTTGTGCGGCGATTTGCGGAGGTGGCCCGCCGGCTGGGAACGTATACACTGTGACAGGTCCAAGTATAGTTTGGGGTGCGCAGCCTGTTTTGGGCGACAGCGGTGCCAGCCCTACGGTCCTCATTATTATCCCCACCTCAGAGTGCCCGTGGACGCTCTCCACAAGCGTGCGGCGCGGGCGCCAGTGCTTGCACGTGCTCACAAAGTGTTCACTGCTGGGCCGGGCCCGTCGCCATCATGGTGGGTAAGGGCCGGATTATGAGGGAGGGAAGGCGGGCGAAGCCCGGTGGCTGCAGGCTTGGATCCGTGTGTGTGGCCCACACACTCGGTAGCTGGAGGTAGACTGGAGGTAGCTACATAGGGTATCCGTTGCTATCTTCAAGCTAGGGCTTTAAATGAGGTTCCTGGTGGGACGTTGGCCTGCGCAGCAACATGCCATCCGCCCCTGCCACTGCAGGAGCAAATCGAGATACAAGTCGACGAGGAGGGCGCTGACCACCCACTTGCAGGGGCAACGGCGGCGGCGGCTGTACCAGCGGCAGCGGCCGGCGGGGGGCCTGCGCTCCACGCAGCGGTGGGTAGGGCAGGGGTCATTGGGCCAGTGCCTGGTGCCGGAAGAAGTAGATGTTTGAGGCCGCCAGATGGGGTCTGACTCGCGTTTGCACCTTTCCAAAGTCAGCTGGGCGAGCGGCACAGCCCGAGGCACAGCAGAGCGGCGGCGGCAGCTGTAGGACGGCGACGGCCCGCGGCGAGCGCATTCCCTCTGCGGTTCAATGTGCTTTAAGAGGCGTGGGACACAGCATGGCGGGCTGGAACCTGTAGCTGGCGTCATTTGTAGCCAGCAAGCAGAAGGTGCTGTGCAGTTCCTAGGCCGTGGTTGGCGGCCCGGCAGCCCTCGGCGGTGGCAAACGCAATGGCTGCTGCGTGCTCCCACTGCTGTTGCTCATGCTATTCTTCTTTTCCCACCCTTCTTCCTCGCTTCTGCTGCAAGTCCCCTCAAACCTTTCAAATGAGATGCCTGGGACGCGGGACGATAGCCTGCGCATCCACATCTCCGTCTCCCTGCCATTCTGCAGGAGCACCAGACCGAGATTGTCGCTGACGATGGCGCTGACACCCCAGGTACGCTTCTGCCGTCAATGGTGCTTACCCGCGTCTCCTGATGCTGAGATGCAGGCACGCTCATGTCCTCCAAGCAACTTGAACAAAACCTCATCTTGCAGGGGCTCCAGCGGCGGCGGGACCAGCGGCGGGTCCAGCGGCGGTGCCAGCCGACTCGGGGCCGGAGCGCACCTCAGCGGTGGGTGAAGCAGGGGTAGATGGGGAAGTGCCTGATTCCGGCAATAGTAGCAGTTGGGAGGGCGCAAGCCACAGACGCATGCAGTTGTGGGGAGGGGCACTTGGAAAGGTGGGAGCCCCGCTGGTTCAACCGCACGACTTGGATGGGGACTGTGCAGGTTGGGCAGCGCGGTTTGCTGGCTCTTGCAGACCCATGTCCACATTACCCCTGCATACCAATGCTCAAGCTGCTCTGTTTCTAACACCGGCCGCCTGTGCAACCAACCTGCCCCTGCTGCTGCCTTCGGCGAACTCTGCCCGCCTGCAGGCTGGCCATGTTGCTCTCACATTGGAAGGTGACTCGCGGTCAGACCAGGCATCTGACGACCTCCAGGCACCTGGTGACCTCCCATCTGACCTGCTGGCAACATGGTCTCTCACTGAAGAGGAGCGCAATGCAGCGGTGGGTGAGGCTGGGTGGCATGACTGTGCCTGGTTCAAGCAGGGGTGGGGGGTGAACGCGGCGGGTGTACATGCACGAGTTGGTGGGAGATGGCCCGCATGCTACTAGCTGCAAGGCGCGGTGAGGTGAGCAGTAGGTGCGGAGTGCTAGCAGTCCTCCCAGCCTATCGTGGCAGTACTCGAGTCCTCCTGGGGTGACTTCTGGATGCCGCTGCACATTTTATTCCAGAATTCCTCCCCCTTACTATGCAGCTCCTGGAGCAGTGCAGGAAGTCCCACAATCGGCTGCTGGTGTACGACGATGGTGGCCAAAATGCCAGGTTCATAGTGGACATCAACAGCAGCACATTGGAGGCGCTGGGGCTGGCGTCGGGGGGCTACGCTCTGCTCAAGGTGTTTGCCATTCACGTATACGTAGTGTAGTGCGGGATCTGGGTGAGGTCTTGAGGCTTGCTGCCAGACCATTGGTCGGGGTGCTGGAACTGGGCTTGAGGCATTGACAGCTAGAGGCATGCGATGTACAGGGGCCATAGATGGCTTGGCTGCAGCAGCGTGTGAACGCACAAGGTGCATTTCTACTGCCCAAAGACTCCTTGACTGTGCGCATGCGTAATGCCCAACCGCTCCCTTGCCTGCTTGCACTACAAGCGTGCATCCCCCCACTATACGCACCTGCCAGCATGCCCACTGGACTTCATCTCAACATGGTGCTTCCCCAACATCTCCAATGCAGGGGAGAATGAAGGACACTGTGTGCATCGTGGTGGTTGATGACACCTTGGAGAAGTTCCAGATCCGCATCAACAAGGTATAGATGTATGCAAGGAGTGGGGAAAATGGTGTGTGTGTGTGTGTGTGTGTGGTGAGTGTGTGTAGGGTTCGGGTGGTTGGTGGGGGTGGGGGGAGGACAGGGGACACGGGTGTTTCTTGCCGTGGCACCGCTGCGTGCATGGGTGGATGCATGCGGCAATGCCAGCATGGCGAAGCAGGAACAGCTGGCCTACACATCCTGCAAATGTTTGGGTGCTGAGGATATATGTTGGGTGAGTGGACGGGGCGATGCTGGGCCCCAGGCTCGACATATGCAGTTTGGGTGTATTGGGACGGTGTCATGCATTTGCAGCCACAGTGTGCTGGTTGCAGTCCTCCCAAGTAATGCAATGCTGCCACATGTATGCACAGCTGCCCATCTGCTTGATTCTCTGCGGCCGTCCCGACACAGCTGTGTGATAAAGCAGGGACTGCACCAACAAAAGGGGATGTGCATGGAGGTTGGCCACTCGGAATGGGGGATGGGTTCTTCAAGCAGGGATGTCCGGGATGCGGGGCAGGGATGGCGGGGATGGGGGGTGCTATGCTAACCCCGCAGTAGGCTTGCCGGCGGGACCGTTTCTCAGCGTCCTTTAGGGGTTACCTGTGGTTTCCGGGGTGCCCTGGTTGTAGAGCGGGCCTGATCAATGGCTGGTTGGGTTTCTTGGGAGGCCTTGCCCCCGGTCGGAAAGGCGGACAATCGGCCCAGTAACTTGGGCAAGGCCGTGCCACAGGGAGAGTGGTCGCGCGTAATCAATGGTAGCTTACCGTGCCTAAAAGGCGTCAAGTCGGTGTCGTTTCCTCAACTCCACGCCTTATGGTGTATCCTTTCCTTTTTATTTAAAGATGTGCACTTTAAAGATGTACACTGGCCTGGGGTGCCCCGCCAGTGGCTCATAGCTTGCTGCCACCAGCCGGTTCCCGCAAAAGCGCGCGGCGACAGCAACCCACTTGCTTTTTTGACAACCAGGGCAGGGTGAACAGGCTGCGCCGCGAGGCGCCACGCCGGGAGGTTTCCCGCCGGGCTACTCGGAGCGACTGCTGTAGCATCCCCTGTTTGCAAAGCCTGCATCGTTGTTAGCAAAGCCATCCCCCAACCCTGCCATCCCTGCCCCTCATCCCCGACATCGCTGCCTGTGGGCCCCATCCCCCATCCCCCAGTGGCCAACCTCCATACACATCCCCTTTTGCTGGTGCCGCCCCTCAGGCTGCGCTAACAGGAAGGAAGGCTTCGCAAAAAGCGAATGCCACAGCAGACGCTCCGAGTGGCGCGGCGATAGTCCGCCACAGTGCCTCGTAGCGCTAGCCTGTTTGCCATTGCACTGGCTGTCAAGAAAAGAACGTGGGTTGCTGTTGCGGCGCGCTTTTGCGGGGACCGGCTGGTAGCTGCCAGCAACGAATCGGCAGGGGTCCTACATTTCAGCTGGTTTCCTCTTCTTCTTCTTCTTCTTCTTCTAGTGCGCTGGGGCAGGGATGTGCAGCGGCGGAGATTGCACAGGTTGGATGGCGGCAGGGGTGGGATGGGGGATTGCTGGGGCCGGGCCCCGGACAACCTCCGATCATATCCTGGGGTGGGTTAATATCCAATTAGGGGGTCCGTGCCCCCCCTCAAGTGAGAACGTGCACGTGCTTGCACCCCTTGAATGTTGCACTTCATTCTGCTGCCCTGCCAATGCTGGGTGCGTGCAGGCGACGCGCAAGGACCTGCACGTGCGGCTGCGCGACAGTGTGGACGTGCGCCAGTGCCCGGACATCAAGGTGGGCAAACGCATCTACGTGCTGCCTTTTGAGGACACGATTGAGGGATTCGCCGGCAACCTCTTTGAAAGCTTCCTCAAGCCCTACTTCGCTACGACATGCCGGCCCGTGCACAAGGTGAGGGTAAATGGCAAGGGTTGCACGGAGGCTCGGCAATGCAGCATCAGTCGTGGGAAGGGGCTGGCTGGGATTTAGCTTTCGTGCTGTGCTGTTTGAGGGGTGGCACGGACCCCCTTTCCCACCTTAGGATACTTATGGAGGTTGTACAGAAGGGCGCGGCCTCATCCATCCCTTTGATCGCCCCTCGGGGGCTGTGCTGCAGGCAGCCGAGCCAACCGGCCAACCCGCAGTTGGGACTCACTCCCCCACCCCATTGCATTGCTAGGACAGATGTATCTCCTACGGTGTTGCGCAGGCCGCCGCCTTCCTTTTGTGCAGCGACACTATCCTTACTTTTACTCTGTGCATATTCCTCCCTGATCTGGCCTGACAGGGTGACACTTTCCTGGTGTGCGGCAAGGAGTTCAAGGTTGATTTCGTGGTTGTTGAAACCGGCTCTGCAGACTATTGCATCGTGGACGAGGAGACCGAGATCATCTGCGAGGGCCAGCCCATTATGCGGGAAGACGAGGAGTTGCTGGATGAGGTGAAGACACCAAAAGTGGCCATGTGCTGGGGTGTCGAGGCCTGTCAGCCTCAGCTGCATGAACCTGGTGTTGGAGGCGTTTGGGGCCTGTGGAGTGCACCTGCCGAGTTGGCAGTCCGTGCAGAATTGGGGCCCAGGTAGTTTTGGCAGGGTGGGAGCGCATGCTGGAGGAGGAGGAAAAGAGCAGCGGTTGATGCAGAGCATAGCATTTGAACACTTTGAAGTCTGGTGTTTGATACTTTTTCTTAACTGTCTTTTGCAGTCCGGCGACGGCGGCCTGAATGCAGGCGCAGGCACCTCACGAGATGCATCCACGCCAGGGTCAAAAGGTAAACTTGGAATGGAGCATGCTGTGTGGATGATGGGTCGCAGAATTTCAATGGAGAGCAAAATGCTTCCATTGCACCAGCAGCAAATGCATGCAGGCCTTTCCAGCTTCACCGCGGCAGTGCTCATTGCCACGGCCCCCCGTCACCGCTGAGTAAGCGTTGCCCTCAAACTTCCGCCAGCTTGCCCTCGTTTTCTTGCAGGCGGACGAGTCCACACTATTGCAACCTCCTTCAAGGGCGTGCGGCATCCTCTCTTGCTTCGCCCGCCCTTGCATTTCATGTGACTCTCTGCACCTTGTTCTCTCCCTGACCCTGTAGAGTTCTGGCGGGAGCAGCAGGATCACATGGCAAGCTCGCACTCCAAAGCCCTGGCAGCGGCAAACACCATGGGCATTGTGACGGCGCTCATTGCCTCTGCGGTGCTCTCCGTGCTTCTCAACCCAACCGAACGGTTGAACCAGGACAACGGCTGGGTGAGCGTCTATGTCATCAGTGCCAACCTGGCTCTGATGCTGGTCATGTTCTCACTAATGCTGTCAGTCTCCATCTCTATGGGCTCTGTAGACAGCCTGGGGGCGGCGCTTCTCTGCTTTTCCTATTCCATCGTCTCACTTTCGTGCACCGTGGTGGCTGCCATCTGGCTGCCCAGAATCAAACCCGACTCAGCCAGCTTGTCCACTAGCGTGCGCGTTTGTGGCACTGTCTTTGTGGCCTCGGTCGCCATTGGCGCCTTATACATCGCCGCACCCTTCCTGGCCTGCAATGCCGTCGGCCTGCTCCTCGCACGTCCAAAAGCTGGGATGTCCCGTTTAGCGATAATCTTTCGCCTTATGCTCAACCCGTTTGGTTATATGTTTTTCTTTGTCCGTTTTATAAAAGGATATCTCTTTTGCTTCCTAACAATAACAATCAAGGACCATGCCCTTAACTCCCAACACTCCGTTATAATTGAGGGGCGCACCCCTCGTCATTGGGCTGCGGTGGATTCCGTGGAGCCTGAAGAAGTCAGTATTCGTCGACTTTTTAAGCAAACCAAGATTCAACCAAAGGTTCTTAGGGAACTTTTAGAAGGCATCCTTGCCTATACTCGTGCGGTTGGCAGCACTGACCCGTTTTGGCTGCGTTGGGTCAAGCGTCAGGTGCTCAAGGGCGCCGGCTTTGACATTTATGGCAGCGTTGACCACTCGGTTGTGTGCATTGAACCGGATCCCGAGTCGCAAGCCAACTCCCGTTTCCTCCCTGGGGCCACCCCCCTGCTCTTTGCTGTTCACGCCGGCAGCGAGACTGCAGTGTTGCTGCTACTCAAGGCCGGGGCAAACCCCAACTCTAACCTAGTTTTGAGCACAACCGATATGGCTGGCAGTTTGCAAACATTCGATACCACTCCCTATAAAGAGTTGATGCATAAATACGCGGATGCTATGAACAAAAAAGAAGACTTGAAAAAGACAATTAGGAAGAAGAATCTTTTGGTAATGTACGGCGCAGCTGTCACCGAACACGTGTATCAACGGATTTTCGCATCAAAAAGTTTAAAGCGGGCTCTTCGACCCTGAATTTAGGGTCCCTTGCTTTTGGGGACTTGCGAAATGAAATGCGACACCCCTACGCCCATGGCCACACCTTGTCACACATCTACCTACCTACGTTCCCTGCAAATCTCCGCCCATCTTGTTCTGTCCAGCAAGCCAATCTTGTTTAGCCATTGTTGCCCCGTGGTCCCACTCTCATGCGAACAGATCTAGCACAGCGACTCCAAGGGGGCCTGGTCCGAAGCAGCTGCCACTTGCTCTCTCACCTGCCCGCATCCACTGCTATTCTGCTGCCACGTCTCTCAATCTTGGATCCATTTGTAAAGTGACCTAACATTGGCAAAACCGTGCACAGGGATGACTCCAACAACAGGCGCCACGCCGCATAGCTCTGCCGCCATGGGTGTGGCTGGGCACGAAGGCCCAATACGCTCAGGAACCAAAGAGACACGCGCGGTTCAATGGGTGCAGGCACGCTGCAGAACTGGTACATGGCGGTGCACAACGGTGACCATACCAGCAGCGCTGTCGATGCCTACTGCTTCATGTTGGGATTGTCGCTGCTGTGTGTTTTGGCATGTGTACACATGTGGGCACTGGGCCCCGGGGCAGGTGGATGCAGGGGCAGGCCAGGGAAAGGCGGGTGCGCATGCCCGGCAGCTGCAAGTCATGCATGTTGAGGGGCCGAGGGGGGCTGTGTGTATATATGGACCAGCTGGAGATGAAACCAGCATGCACTTCGTGCTGACCATGGGCGCCGGCGGCCTGCGGGAGGTGAGCAGGCACTGCAGCAACCTGCGCAGGAAACAGGGTTGCAGCTAATTGCAGCACAAGCACAGCGCACGCAGCAGGGTTGCAGCGTATGGCGGCCGTAGCAGTGCTGCTATGCTGAGCCTGCCGTGGCAGCAGCGGCCCTAGGGCTATGAAATGCACCCCTTCCAAAGGGCCCACTCTGGCTACGCAATCAAGGCGCTGCACGCATGGATAACATGGATCGTGGCAAAGCACGGGGTTTCCCAGTACTGGACACACTGTATGGCATGTGTGTGCGCACATGCATCTGTCAGATTGCAAGCCGGGCAGGCTTCGTGCCTGCTGTGTGTTGGCAGCAGCCAGGTGGCGTGTGTCGGCAGTAGGCATGCTGGGAGCTCTGGGCTGACCAGGTTACATGAAATGTGTAATCAAATGGCAAATGCAGATAGCGTGGCAGAGCAGGGCCGACGCCAAAACAGCCAGTTCAGTCCTCCGGCTCGCCCTGGACGCCAGCCGTTGCTGTCGCTGCTGCACTCAGTCGGGTGAGTGCTGCTTGCAGCCCTTGGGTCCATAGTGGCTGCCACCGGCGCCCTTGCCGCGCAGCACGGAGCGGCAGCAGTAGCAGAAGTGGGAGGTGCAGGACCAGCACTGCATGTGGTTGTTGTTGCCTGCGGGGGCAGGTTGGTGGGGGAGGGGGAACGGGGGGTTGTGGGGTGCGGTGCATGGGCGCGAGGGTAGGCTGGGGTGGATGGCGACACCGAGCGCAGGTGCGCAACGGGCGCAGCAACGGGCACCAAGGTCACAACCACACCCACTGCTGGGCCAACTAACCCTTCAATCGTCTGACCACTCTTGTGACCTGCGTATCCATCACCCGGCCAGTCCACCAACACGTGCAAGCACCTCGCCCATCTTGTGGTCGACCTCACAGCACAGCGAGCAGTCCCAGCTCCCCCCACTCCACCTCTCGCATTGTCCGACTGCACAGACCCAAGGCACTACCGCAACATAAGGACACACCTCTGCCCCCTGCCTCACCCAATTTGTGGTTGAGCTGGCCGCACTGCGGGCAGAAGCAGCCGCGGGGGCGCCCCCCCTGCCGCGCCGCCGTCTCGCCCACAAACTCGTTGCGCATGCCGGCGGCCATCACGCGCGCCGCCGCCTGCATCTCCTCCCACTGCGCCTCCCACCTGCAGCACAGCCGGTACAGGTGGCACAAGAATGAGGGGTGGAGGCAAAGGGGGCAGCAGCCGCAGCCGCTGCATCTCCTCCCAGTGGCAAAACAAGTGTGTGGGAGCAGTTGGCACGGGATGGGCTGGTGTCCATCAAGAACCCCCACTGCCTCCGCCCATAGCTCTCTATGACCCATTCCTCCACCCCTCCCACCCACACACCACCCGTCCTGCTTCACCTCAGTATCTCGGCCTCATCAAACAGTATGCACTCCCCCGTCCGGAAGTGGCGGTACCCATCAATCTCCTTGCCACACCGCCAGCACCTGCAGCAGCAGAGGGCGGCCAACATACAGCGTGCGTCATGGAGCTGCGGGGCAAGGGATGTGATGGTGTCGTGGCAGGGCTGGTGACATGTGCAGGCAAGGAAGTGGGGAGCGCCGCCACCTGCAGAGGGCATGCAGTGCATTTCTTGGAGATGTGGGTGCATGCGTGGTGGTGGTGCAGTGGTGCCAGCGGGGCGCCAGCAGGCTGGCGACATATGCAGGACGGGTGAGGAAGCAGGTAGCAACTACATGTGCAGGGTGAGAGGGCCGAGGCCGGGGCTTGGCAGGAGCTTGGCCTTTGTGGCTCACTCCTGGGGCCGCACACAAGACCAGGGCACGCACGCACAGCCCGCAGCGACAGCATGAGCATTATGCCGGGGAAAGCGCCCGCCTCCTAGCAGGCGCCCCAACACACAACCGAGTGCGCCCACCCACCCCCGCTCACCAGTACGCGCCGCACCCCCCGCACGCCATCTTATTGCACCCCTCCGCTTTCTGCGTTGCCATGCCGCAGCGTGGGCACTTCTTGGCCGTCTTCTGCAGGGGGTGCAGAGAGGGCAGGACGTTGAGTGTGAATGGGGGCGACAAGCTTGACTCTTACGATGGAGAGTGTGGGGGCCTGGAGACCAGGCGTGAACAGCGGAGCCTCAATTCTACCCAGGAAGGTTGTGCTGGCAGGAGGCGAGAACAGCACGGGGCCGGCGGGACGGCAAATCACAGCCCCTTGCACTGCGCTGCTGTCGTGCTGTCGTGCTGCCTGCGCTGTCGTTGCCTGTGCGGGGGCCAGGGTGCTCCACACTTGCCCCCGCACAACCTCTGCACATGCCACACCACCACCGGCATCCACGCTCAGCAGGCGATGCTAGGAACGTCACGCTCAGCAGGACAGCGGGCACTGCCCACGTACCCACATCTGCACCTCTCGCGGATCCCTAATCAACACCCCGTCAGGACACACAAACCCACAGGCTGCTATCTGCGTCACTCTCAGCAGCCAGCTGCACACACAAGGCTTTGCTTCCTCCTCCACCCTGCGTGTCTTAGCAGCACACCAGCCCCACTTGCCTCTGTCTGCACCCCGCTCGTGCGCCAGCTGCACTGCCCACAAGACAACATCTGCTACCCTGCTTTCCACCTCCACAAGTATGGAAGTAAACACACCCATCTCACTTGCCTCTATTTGTGCCACGCTCAGCAGGTCCTGCTCCTGCCGTCGCAGGTCCTCCAGCGCCGCCCGCCCCCCGCCCTCCATCTTGCGCCGCAACATGGCCAGCTTGGTCTCAGCACTCACGCACGTGGTGCCTGCTTGAATTTGGTGGGAGAAACGAGAGACAGGTTGGGCACGTGCTCCCCTATTTTCAGGCAACACACTATGCCACACCTGCGCCATCCTCTCGACCCTGCTTCCCAGCAACACCTGCCGCCTCCCCGCCTGCGCCCCCCTGCCCACCACCCCCTGTGCAGGCGCCCACCCGCCCACCTGGGTGCCAACCCCCCATGCAGAGGGAGCAGAAGACGAAGAAGCAGCGGGGGCACTGGGCACAGCTGTCCTCGTCCTCGATGCTAACTGTGCTGCACCGGGGGCAGTAGGCCGCATCTGCAGGGGGTGGGGGCAGGAGGGAGGGGATAGGCGCAGGCATAGGGGGTGCCGACGGGTTGAGAGCCCTGTGCAGGGGCAGGAAGCAGACCACCTGCTGGCAGTTTTGGGAATGACATGTAGGTGTCGGGGGCCCGGCCCACACAGAATGGTCAGTGCTCTGCGAGGGAAGGCAATAGCCCCAGCTGGCAGCAGCCGTGCGGGGAGCATACCATCGGCCTTGAGCTGCTCCTGTCCCTGGCTTGTCACCGCACCGCACCTTCTCGTCTGCTGCCAACCCATCCATGCCTGTCTTGCTTGCCACCGCACCGCCCCTTGCTGCCCTCCCCCCAAGCACACACCCAGCCAGCCACCGTCGCTCACCCGGCATCGTGTCCAGCGTGCGCTGCAGCGTCAGCTGCTCCCACCGCGCATAGTCCTCGCCAGACAGCACACGCTGCAGCATGCCCGGGCCCAGCGGGGCCTTGCACTTGGGGTCAGGGCAGCTGCAGGCGGGCGGGGGGAGGGAAGCACGAGTGGGTGGGGAAAGGGCGTGTGGGGCGGGAGTAGCGTGGCATGTGGGGAAGGAGTTGGGTGGGCAAGGGCTGGGCGGAACAAGGTGTGCAACACCGGCGGATGAGCTGCTGATGCATTGGCTGAAAGCCGGCCCAAGCGCACCCTGGCCTGACATTTCGCTGCGGCACAGCGGAGCCCCAGTGCACCGCAGGCATGGCCTGGCCCGCAGAATAGTGCACCCCCGCCCCTGCCCTGCCCCTGCCGCCCGGCCCCTGCTGCCCGGCCCCTCACTGCCCAGCAAGCCAGCCCAGGCTGCCCTTCTGCACCTGTCCCACAACCCTACCCTCTCAACGTCCCTTGACGCACGCACACCAACACCTTCAGGCTGCCCTCCCTTCCCACAAACCTTCACACACACCCCTCCCCTGCTCACCGCAGCTTCTCCAGGCTTCCCTCAGCCACGTGGATGCGTGCCTGCGCCTCCAGGCAGCCGACGCACCAGGCATGCCGGCAGTCAAGCCGCACAAAGCACCGCCCCGGCTGCTCTTCTAGGCTGCAGGGGGCGGTGAGTGGCAGGTGGCGTGAATGAGGATTGGCGGCCGAGCAGCAGCGGCAGCAGCAGCAGGAGGCAGCAGAAGCGGCAGCAGCAGCGGCAGCAGCAGCAGCAGCAGGAGGCAGAAACAGAAGCCGTGGTAGCAGCAGCTGGGAAATTGGCAGCAGTCGAGAGCCAGCAGCAGCAGCGGTAGCAACAGGAGAGGGAGGTGGGCTGGCAACTGAGGGCTGACCACCCTTGCGCCACAACCACCCAGCAAGCCCACTTCACCCACCCCACCCCACCCACCAGATGCCGCAGGTGTGCTGGGCCTGCAGGAAGGCCGCGTGCTCCTGCACTGCATTGTACCTGCGGGGCGGGGTGGTACGCAGCGGGGTGGAGGATGAGGGGCAGGGCAGGGGCGGCGGGGCACAGGGCCTGGGGCTGAGCTGTGCGGGGCTGCTCCCGATTGCACCAAGGTTACACCACCAGGAAGGGGCACCCCCGATTGCGACTCCCACACACCCTGGCGACAACCACGACTGCAACCTTACAAACAAATACTGAGCAGAATATAACGAATATTGCCTTACTGCACACTATAATGATGGAGAGTCAGAAGAGGTGATGAGGGGTAGCATTGCGCAGGGGAGAACGCACACCAGGGGCACCCTTCACAGACTCCCACCCCCACCCCACCTCAGCAGCTTCATCAGCGTCTCCTCCGCCTGCTCCAAGTCTGCCTCCCCTGCAGGCATGCCGCTGCAGCTGCTTGGCCCATCTGCTCCGCTGCCCCCTGCACCCTCCCCGCTGCCGCCGCTGCCACCGCACTCCAGCTCCGTGCCGCCGCCGCCGCCGCTGGGCGGCCCTCCACTCAGCACCAGCACCTCTGCCGCCCCCAAGTGCTGCAGGGCGCTGCTTTGCAGCCAGTCGGCCCAGGTGTAGCACACCGCACCGCCTGGCCCCTGCTCCTGCCACAGCTGCTGCAGCTGCGCTTCAAGTTGCGCCGCCGCTGCGCTGCTGAGCCAGAGCGCTGAGAGGCTGACGTCTGGTGGTTGCTGCGAGGGGTAGCCTCCCGCTAGCCGCAGCTGCATGCAGATGGGCGGCAGGAACTGCACACGGTAGCCGCCATCCTGTGCTCCCCTGCCGCCGCTGCAGGGGCCGCCGTTGCTGCAGCTGGTGCTGGGGTCGCCAGCGCCTGCTTCGCAGCTGCTGCTGCCAGCGGTGGCGCTGTCGGCGTCAGCTTCCGCCTCCTGTGGAAGCTGCATGCGCAGGCTGCCAGCTGGCGGCTCCATGCGCACCATCAGGCTGCAGTCCAGCACCCAGCTATCACTGGTGGGTGCTGCCACTTCTGCTAGGCTGGCAGCGTCTGGTGGGTGCTGCCCCCCACCTCCCCCTCCCCCGCTGCTGCTGACGGTCTCGTCCGCATCATCTGCGGTGATGCCGCTGGCCTCCAGAATTCGAAAGTCGTCCCCATAAATGGCCTCCAGTGCCTGCACCTCGTCCACCTGCTGCTGCCAGTCGAGCAGAGCATCGTCGCTCAGCGCCATTGCTGGCTCTGCCGCCACTGCTGCGCTGCTAGCTGATTGGCTGGTTGGCTGAAGTTGAGCAAGTTCAGCACTACCCGACCTTGGGCTTGGGGCCGGCCCAGTGCTGGCGGAGCCTGCAGTGAGCGGCGGAGGCGAGTCAGCGGGCGGCTGGCGGCAGCGGCGGCAGCGGCGGCGGCAGGCGTCCGCAACTCGTCCCAATCGGGCTTCGCTCGTCACAGAATAATCATATCGCCCTCTAAACTCACTTGCGCAGCTCAGAGGAGAGCAGGAAGCAGCCGAGAGTGATGAGGGTGGTGCCGAAGAGCGCCACTCCGGCCAGCACGGGCACCGCGATGGCAAAATAGCGTGGAGGGAAGAATCGAAGCGCGGGCTGACCCTCCTCGATGAAAGGCTGCAGGCGTGGTGAAAGCGGCACTGAGTCCCGCCGCTGTCGCGCCTTGGCAACGCACCGGTGGTGAGCCGAAACACCCAATGGCTCGACTTACTGTGATCAGAACCCAGGCAGTGTAATAGGCGTAGAGAGCGCAAGAACCGACCAAAACCAGCGCCCCTGTGGCCCGGCTAGAGAGCATACCAGCACCTCAGTGCCGGGAGCATGTGAGAATGTAAAAGCGTGGGGAGCGTGGCGAGTTGGGAGGGCCTGGAGTTTGGGCATGCTGGCAGCGCTGCGCCGGTCGGCTGCCGCCACTCACCGCCACTGCACATCTTGGCTGCTGGCAGGATACGGAGTTCTAGTGACTTGCAAGCCGAAGTAGGTGCAGTACCTGTGGCCTCACTGCGCATCCTCACTGCGTATCTGGGACACACACTCTATGAAACGCTGCTGCGTGGGCGGCAGCATGCTGCAGCAGCGACCTGTGTTGCTTTCCTTTCCTGCACCATCCGGCGGGTCCCTGGCAGGTCTGCTCCTGGGCTGCTGCGGGCTGCTTAGTGATTCGTCATTGAGTTACAAAAAATGTTCACATTGGTAGATCGGCATTTGATCATTTATGCAAGAGGCTTCAGACTGTCAGGGCGTCTTTGCAGCCGTCGGATGGCGCCTTGGCCCTCCGCACCACGCCCCAGCTGGTGCTTCCCACCACCTCGCTGGTAGCCGCGCACACATCATCAGCCCTGTTCACTGATACCACGTGGTCATTTGCGAGGGACTTGACGCTGCCCTTGCTGCCGCCCTCTAGCACCGCTGCATCTTCGTCGCCGTCGCCGACGCCAGCAAGGGCACCCACGCCGTTGGCATTGGCGCCCTGCAGCTTTCTGGCAAGGTGCCGTTTCCCCATCGGGCCCCAGTTGTCGTACCAATACTTGGCAAAGATGAGCAGCACGCCACATACTGCGGGCACGGAAGGGGAGGGGAGGCGGCGGCATCACTAGGTCACACATTTATGCTAGTTTAGCAAGCCACAGGGTTTAGGGTTTTAGGGTTTAGGGTTTACCCGTGCATGTGGCAGATGAATGACTGGCAGCAGCACGGGGACAGCCGGCTATGCCGGTGCAGCGACAAGCAGGCTCGCCACTGTACCAGTGCCACGTCTGGGCCCACCCAACCACCTCTGCGCCCACCCGCCTCCCCGCTCCCCACCCACCTGTCTCTATGCATTCACAGATCCATCCCACCGTGGCTCCCTCAAAGTACAGCTGCAATAGGAGAAGATGGGGGAGGGAAGGGAGGGAAGGGAGTCAGGGATGTTGCCAGTCCTCTTCCTAGGCCTGGCACATGGTGCCAGCAGCTGCATGGGAAGCTGGCGCAGCTAGCCACAGCATTGGGCAGGTGGGAACAGCAATGCTGTTGCTTTCCCTGCCTCAAGGCACAGCCCATGCATGCAAGTTTGGGTGCAACCGCCTGATGCCTATGGCAACAGCGCGCCTCCCCTTCTTCACCGCACCGCCCTGTGCAGCCTTTCCGCCTCTCCTGTCCGGCAGGAACTCACATACACGGTGATGAAAAGCAGGCCGACGGCGTACAACCAAAGGTACCAGTAGCTGAGGTCGGCAGCCGACTTGGTGCGCCACAGCTTGAGGAGCTGCAGGGGCAGGGCCAGGAGCGGAGGAAGCAGGGTGAGACGAGGCAGGTGCACAGGGTGAGGGAACGAGGGCGGGGCGGGGCGGGGCATGCAGATGCGCAGGGGCATGTGGCCCAGGCGCAGGCGCTTGCTGGTGCTGAATGCATATGCAACTGTGCACATCTCCTCTCAACTAGCAAGCATGCAGGGTGGCTCAGTGAGGTCCTTGGGGCCCGCAGCAGCTGCCGCCACCACCTGTGCCCGGTCTCACCTGCGGCGCCTGACAGACTGCCAGCACGACTCCCCCGACGATGCCTAGTGCGTTGGTTGTTGCTTGCGACACCGCCATTGCAATCCACTGAGCGCCGGACGGCCGCGCTCACTTCAGCGTGCAGGCCAAGCAACCTGAGCTTGCGCACGAGTTGGTCAGAGCGGGCGCTGGCTGTGCAGTGGGCCTTCTCTCTCTGTTATGTTCTGAGCCGGCGGGTAAAACCCGCCAATGACCTCATCACGTGAGTGCTACCGCGGGAACCCCAAGGAACGGGGGACCACCTTGCCCGACCCCAACGACGTCGCAATCCACGGCGCTGAGAGTGAATGATCTGGATACGCAGATGAACAGGGCGGCGCTGACTGGGCTAATGGGCTTGCCCACCGCCCCGCCCCGCCGCCGCCGCTTCCGGGTTGTCGCAGCACTACCTGCACTAAGTGCGCACAGACATAGTCCCTCCTATGGCCCGCCCGTATACATGCCCCATTTGCACTGCAACGCTTCTCAAAGTGCACAGTGCACTGCAACGAAGTCCCTGCACTGGGAGCCCAGTGGATGTGCCGGCCGTCCGTGCACCGTGTCGCCCATCAGCACTGGGCGCTTGTGCCAGCCACGGCAGGGTGGTTGCTACGTTGGCGTACCCCATGCCGCGGTATGAGTTTCGTGCATTGAATTCATATGTCGACATCCCTAGTGCCATAAGTGGCCCAGTGCTGAAATGTCACACATGGAACGCAGATGTGGCCCCCGGCATCACACGCTAGATGGAACGGTCGCCGGAGCGGCTCAGGCTGGTGGATGTCAAGACGTACTAGCATTTGCAACCTGAACCCACATGTGAACTGCGCACAACGCGCATTTGACTAAGCGGGTGCAGGAGGGAGCAACTGCAGAGTGCCAGAGTTGGTGCAGGGCGCCCTGGCTCTTCGCGCCGCTGGCAGCAGTATCCTGGCCAGTGTCGCAGGCGCTGCTGGCGTGGGCGGCCAGGCGGCGGCAGGCCAACTGACGTTGACATTGGCAATCGAAGCGTGCTCTCCCTTCAGCCGATTCTGGTGACTCTGGGTGCAAGTTTGCCGTCTGCAAGCCTTTTGTAAACTCGTGAAAATTGAAGAAAAAAACAGGCCATGGCAGACCCTGGAACTTGTACCCTTGGCGACTTGACTGCCATGCTTGCCAGCTCTGCGCCTGATGCACTTCAAATCACCAGCCTCAACATTGACTGGCGAACAGCAGTGCCGCCGCGCTTTGCATGCCACAATGAATGCTGCGAGGGTGTGCAACCACGCCGGCAACTGGTGAAGTGCATTCTGGAGGCAACGGAATCACAAGAGGATGAGTCCAGGAACATGCACTGTGATGGCAAGACAAATTGGAAGCTGCCGCGCAGCTTCCGGCGGCGTACAAGCCATCCCTCACTCCTGCATCGGCGTCGGCCCGCCTGCCTCTGCCGCTGCCGCAGGCGCCTGGTGCTGCGCCGCTGCCGCCACTGCTCTGCTGGTGGCGGCGGCCTGCTGCTGCAGCTGCTGCACAGCCGCCATTTGAGCGGTGGCGTGGGCTGCTGCCGCGGTCTGCGCCGAAGCTTGCGCCTGCATCTGCTGGTGGCGCCGCACCTCTGAGCAGCGGGGGCAGTGGTACAGCCGCCCCTTGCCCTTGGCATACTCCTTGAAGGAGCCTGCAAGAAAGGTTAGGGTGTAGGGTGTAGGGGGTTCAGTTTGGGGCACTTGAAAAATCCTGCGGGGGCAGAGAGGGCGCGTCGGCAACCGACAGGGTGTGGGCAGGGCGAGGGAAGAGGGGCAACAGAGGCGGCTGGGAGGAGTGGTTGGGTGTGGGAGGGTGAGGGAAAGTGGCGGGCAAACAAGAGCAAGCGGGAACAGGAGTGCAGGGGTGTGAAGAGGGTGGGGGACGCGGGCGGTGGTCGCGCATGGGGTGCAGGGAGTGGGCAGGGAGAGCAGCGGGCACAGGGCTGCCTGAGGCCAGGGCACTTTGTTGAACCCCGCCCGGAGAGCACCCAGATCGTCCTGCCCCTTTATGAATACTTTTACGTTTTCCTCTGCTCAGCAGCGCTGGAAACAAACACTCCTCCCCCTCCCCCTCCTCCCGCCCCTTGCCTTCCGCCCAGCCCCAGCCTCCCTCCCCTGCCCCTCTCCTGCCCTCCTCTCGCTGGCTGGCCCCCCCACCTTTGGTCTGGCGCACGTCGCATGAGAAGTGCACCCAGCAGTCGCACATGTCGCAGCCAATCCAGTCGTTGGCAACCTCGTCGCCCCGCCCACAGATGCCGCATCGGTCCCCCGGCACGTCCTCCGGGTGCGCCTGCGGGGCGGGGGGGTGCAAGTTGTTGCAAGGCAGTCAATCAGTGGTGTTGTGCTTTCACGGGGAGGACGGCTGGAAACAAAGAAGCTGCCTACCATGCCCTCGGGGTGGGCCTGCACAAGTTGTTGGGGGTGAGTCAGAAGAAGAGAAATACAGCCTGAGGGCGTGGAGTGGAGGAAGACGACAGGGTATTGATGGATGGCAGTTGCATAGTGTTGTGCTTTCATGGGGAGGACGGCTGGAAAATTTAAGCGGCCCAGCATACCCTCGGGGTTTGCCCGGGGCGGGGGGCAGGGTTCAGGCTGGGCGATTGCCAGAGGGCGGTCAGTGTGTGCTGGAGCTTTGGCGGGGAAGGGGGAGAGAGGGGGGTGTTGCCTGCCGCAGCGCTTGCCAAGGGCACCTCCCACGTCCATACCACCAGCCCACACAAACCAAGCCGTCCCTCTGCAGAGCATACACAGCACACGGCTCACATGCACGTGCCATGCCCTCTGCTGCGCCCAGCGGCTTGACTTGAAAGCAGTGGCTGCCGATTGGCACCACCCCCAGCCCTGCACACCAACCACCCACATGAGTCACTCACAAAACCTCCGCCCAGCGTAAAACCCGAAAACCCGAAACCCTAACCCACCCACCAGCTCATACTCCAGCAGGAAGACTTGGTAGTGGCGCTTCAGCGCATTGCCCACGCCTGCTTGATTGCGGGGGAGAGGGGGGAGGAAGGGGGGGACGGAGTGTGGCCAGTTTCAATGATTAGGCGGGCCAACAGGGAGGAGCGTGGAGCAGGCAAGACACCCTTCGCCGCCGCCGCCCATCACCACCCTCACCCCGCTCGGTCATGGGCTAGTCTCACTTGCTGGCAAAGAAGAAGAAGGATAGGAGAGGCGAGAGGAGGGAGAGCAGGGGCGGGTGCCCAGGGTGCCCAAGGAGGCGATTCAGCAAGGGCAGGAGAATGGAGGGTGGCATGGAGGGTGGGCGTGCAGGCTTGCGACAGGGCGGCGTGAGCGTGCGCTGGTGCTCATGGAGGGCATGCCCCCCCCATGGAACGTGTCCATCTCCAGTACCCCCTACTAGTGGCCCGAAACCATATGCCGGCCACCTGCAGTGCCCCCGCACGCTTGTGTCCTGAGACCGCATGCCGGCTATCTCTGGGACCCCCTCACACTCACCAGCATCAGCACCCCAGGTGCAGCTCCTCGAGTCCTCCCCCAACCTGCCGCCCCCCCAGTCTGCCAACATTCATGACCAATGTGCATCCCAACGGCAGCAACTGACCCGACCGGCGGCAAGGGCAAGGCCAGGGGCAGCATCCCGCCCGGCCCATTGGATGCGGGTTTAGGGTTCAGGGTTCAGGGTTCAGGGGACCCACCCGTCATTTTGTGGTTGGAGGTGAAGTTGCGCATGCGGGGGAAGACCTGGCCCTTCCAGTTGATGCCGTTGCCCACGCGGTACCCGCCACGTCCGCACACCTCCCTGCAACAATGGGAGGAGAATCGCAACAAGAGGTAGACCGGTTGTTGTGCACGGCGGAAGGCAAGGCTGGGCAAGGCAAGGGGCGACTGTTTGCCAAACAATGTGACAGCCACAAGGCAGCAGCAGGTCAAGAACCACCAGCCAAGAACCAACACACCATCTACAACGCCGCAACATCGCCCATCCCGAAACAGCATCAACAACCAGCAACCAAGTGCGGCACCCGCCCTCACCGGAAGAGGTTGCGTCTACGGCACACATGTGTGTGTACCTGCTGCAGGGCTGTAAAAACAAGGAATGAATGAATGCAAGCTCACCGGTAGAGTTGGAACAGGTCCAGCTTGCTGCCGTTCAGGATGGCCTCTGGAAAGGTAGAGGGGTCGATCTGGCGGCCCTGCAGGAGGAGACGGACAGCAGGGGGCAGGGAGGCAGGGGGGTGAGGTGGGGGAGAACAGCGGCCAGATTTCGTTTGTTCCGGAAAAAGCTGGGGACGAGGCATCTGCGGCATGATCTTTGTGATGCTGCTGCCGCTGTGAAATGAATGCATGAATGAATGGGTGGATGGATGAACCAGCAGTGGGCAGGGGGTTGGAGCAGGGAGCAAGTGGGCAGATGGTGGCGTGGGGTGAGCGCAGCAGAGCAGCGGGGATCAGCCGCCCCCAGGCCACTTGCACTCGCATGCTGGGAGCTGTGCCCACCCCGGGGGACTGCACACCCTACCTGCAGACGAGTACTGACACTACCCTCCCCAGGACCTGCCTCCGCTGCCTGCCCGTGCTTGCCGCCGTCAGCCTGCGTTGGGGGATGCCGTAGCGGCAGACTGCGCCTTGCCTTCCGCAGCCGGGATCACACGCCTTGGGGCTGTGTGGGACAGCCGCCAGCGGTGGCAGTCAGGTTCTGGGTGCACCGCCAGTCCCCAGCAGTGGCACCTTGTTGCACTCTCCTTCTGTCCCCCTCCTACTGTATACTACCGGGAGCTTGCTCTCTCGCCCCTCCTCCAGCCACCCCCAAATTCAACCGGAGCCCCTCGACACCAACCCACTAGAGAAAAAATGCAGACAACTTTACTCCGCGGGCCCTCCTCTCTATGCTGGCAGCTTGTTGGCCACCCAGGCAGTCAGCAGAACAGCAGCAGCAGCAGTGGCACCGGGCTCGACCAGTTCCCCACCCGCCCGCCCGCCTGGCGTGGCGCCAGGCTGGCACCCAGCTGCTGACCTGGCGGTCTGTGAGGAAGGCGATGAGGTCCGAGTAAAACTGTTCCTCGCTGCAGCTCGACAGGTGGGGGCGCCCACTCCTGCGGGGGGGCACACGGAGCGGGGGGCACATGGATCGATGCAGGCGAGGGGGGATTTTGGCTACATGTCGATCGAAGAGATGCATATCGAGTCCACCGGGAGACCAAACACGGTCTTGTGGGAGAGGGTGGGGGGAGAGAAATAGCGACATGCTGGCAGGCCACGGAGGGGCCAGCCAGGCAGGGGGCTGGTGGACAGGCGTGCCCAGGGCATGCAGGGGCAATAGAGGTGGGGGCAGTACAGGTGGGGGCAATGCAGGTGGAGAATGGGACGGGGTTGACAGCATGCCGTGGCCGTGCAACCCATGACAGCACAGCACGCAAAGCGCAGCCCAGCGGCATTGCAAGCACATGCAGATTGCTACGCCCCCTGTCAACCCTCCGTGCCAGCGGCCCACGAACAGCAACCCCAGGCTCACTTCCACGGCAACGGCCCGCCCTCTGCCGCCTGCTGCTGCATCAGCTGCTGCTGCTGCAGTAGCCGCTGCTGCTGCTGGTTCTGTTGGGCATGTGGCAGCAAGGGCTTGCCATCCGCATCGGCAGAGGTCTGCTCCTCCACCTCCTCCTGGGGTGTTGCGCTGATGCTGCGCGGCGCCCCGAACGGCGCGCCGCTGCTGGCACCGGCTGCGCCGCTCACGCCCGCGCCGCTGCCGGCAGGCCGCACCCCCAGCAACTCTGCGAGGCCGGGGGCCAGGGCCAAGGCCGACACTGCCGCTGCTGCTGCAGGCGATGCTTCCCCCGCTGCTGCTGCTGTCGCTGCTGCTGCTGCTGCTGCTGAGTTGGTGGGCGCTGCACTCGGGCTGGCTGGAACAGGGCTGGGACTCACCCCACTGAGCAGCAGCTGCAGCTGCTCTATTGGGTTCATACCTGCCGGTGACGCGGGCAGCACTGGCAGCACTGGCAGCACTGGCAGCACTGGCAGCACTGGCAGCGGCGGGCGGGCTGCGCTGCCAGGCGTTGCAGCAGGAGACACCGCTGCCGCCGCCGCCGCTGCTGCCGCGGCAAGAGCGGCAGTGGTGACTGGCAGGTCTGCCGCCAGGGGGAGGCCTGGGGAGCCCCTTGCTAGTACCACTGCTGGCAGTGGGGACGCTGCAGGCGGCAATGGCTGCAGGCAGGCAGGCGGGCAGGCAGGCAGGCAAGGCACGAGGCAGGCATGAGATGTGCTGTTACATGCTCGGCTGCAGGCAGGCAGGAAGGCAGGCAGGATGACACGTGCTGCTGCATGCTCGGCTGCAGGCAGGCAGGAAGGCAGGCAGGCATGAGATGTGCTGCTGCATGCTCGGCTGCAGGCAGGCAGGAAGGCAGGCAGGATGACACGTGCTGCTGCATGATCGTGTCACAATGGCTGCCCCACCACCAGCCTCGCAGCCTCAAACTGCACTGGCACACCCAGCAGCCACAAGTGCCCGCCAATGTGTCCGCCCATTCACCCGCTGCCGCCTGACCCCGCTTGCCTGGGTCTTCCTGGGGTCGTTTTGCGTGGTGGCCACCGCCAGTCGCGCGCCGTCTGCCGCAGTGTATCCAGACACAGGGGAGGTACTGACGGCGGTGAAGCCCAGCAGGGCCAGGCCACGGTACTGCGGATCCTGCAGGAAGGCGGGCAGGCACCCCGGAAGAGGGCGCCGGGGGAAATCTGGGGTCGAGAGCAGGTGCCAGGGCAGAGGCAGCGGAGGAAGGGGTGTGTGGGCAGATCCGCGGGCAGATGTGGCTTTGCTCCTGCGGGCGGGCGGGCGGGCAGTGGGAAGCAGGGTGTGAGGTGGGTTTGAGCAGGCGCAGGGGAGGTATCAAAGCGTGTGTGGGCAAAGTCACAGTGCCGAGGACGGATCAGTATTGGGTGGCTGGGGTTTCACGCGTAGCAGGCAGGTCGCACAGCAGGCGAATGCAAAGCACCAGATGGGCAGCAGGTATTCGCGAGTCTTTATTAACAATAAAAATACGCCACTAAAGCAGGCCCTTCCTTCCTCACATAAGCCAGCTACCCAGCGTCTGCACACACATCACACCTCCGGGGCCGCCACAGCAACAAGACTGCCCCCTACATCACATCAAGTGCATCGCCTGGCATCCCCACACCCCAACCAAGCTGCCTTCCCCCCGCCACTCTCACTTACGCCAGCTGCTTCAGCCCCTGCACACCCCAAACCACCGAGACTGCCACCCCATCAAAACTGCCTCCCCGCATCCAATGAACAGCCTGGCATCTCCACACCCCACCCAAGCTGCCTTCACCCCACTCTCACTCACTTGAGCCAGCTGCTTCAATATTTGCACACACCACACAGAGGTGACCGCCATGCCTTCCACCATGGGGGCCCCGTGCGCTATGCCTGCCGAGGCGTGCGTTGGGGGCGGCGGCGCCCCGGGCGGCGGCATCTTGATCTGCACTGTGTGGGCGTCGGCTGTCATGGCCTGGCGCAGAGCGTACTGAACCAGGGCCTGCAGGGAGCGGTAGCATGGGAGGGGGTCGCTGTTAAAAGAGGCGGAGAGGAGGTGCAGCGAGGTGCAGCAAAGTACAGAGGCAGGTTGTAGGCGGGGGCCTGCAGGGGCGGTGGGTGGCATGGGAGAGGTTGGAGTTGGTTGAAGAGGGGCAGAGAGGAGGTACAGCGCAGAGAGGAGGTACAGCGAGGTACAGAGGGAGCGTACTGGACCAGGGGCTGCAAGGGGGCGGTAGCATGGGAGAGGTTGGTGTGTTGGAGGAGGGCAGAGAGGAGTGACGCAGCAAAGAGCAGAGGCAGGATAGTGGACCGAGGCCTGCAGGGGGGCGGTAGCATGGGAGAGGCTGGTGTGTTGGAGGAGGAGTGCACAGCTGGGGCAGAGGCAGGGTGCTAACCCCAGTGTGTCTCAGGGGAGCAGGGGAGGGCCAGGGTTGGCTTGACGTGCACATGGAAAGCACACACACAACATGAGGCGGGCACCATGGCAGCAGAGTTGCTGAGGCGGCACCAGCAGGCCCACCTGCCCGCATGCAACCGCTGAACGCTTGCTGTGCGCACATGGCGGTAGGCCCAGCGTGCCAACAGCGTCCCTGCCTTGGCAACTCTGCACACAGCCCCAGCCATCCAGCCTTGATTTGAGGCCGAACAAAGCTGATCTTTCAAACCACTCATGCGGTACACAAACGCCCCGCATCTCACTGCTCTGAGGCACTCTAAAAGGCGCCCACCTTGTTGCCCAACAGCTCAAACGGTCCTCCCAGCGTGACCGAGCAGCGTGCCCCGCTGGGTGTGCGCACGTCGCAGCGCACCGCCCCCGCGCCGGGCGCCAGGTGCGGCGGCGGGCGGGGCAGGCGGATGAGGGAAACAACCTCCAGGGCCCGCACTTCTGAGGCCAGCACGCCACGCAGCGCCTCTCCCAGATACCTGCCAACCAACAGGGGGAACAGGCAGGGTGCAGCAGCTGTAACAGAATGAATGGATGAATGCATGAAAGAGGCAGCAGGCGGTGGGTACGTGGCAAGCGGGTGAAGGCTGGCTCGGTACAGGGCGTGTTTGGCGGCATCAACACAGGCGGCCATGCGGGCAGGCGGGCAGATGCTGCCGATCCAGAAACGGCGGCCCCGCTGCTGTTCCCGAGCTGCACCAAATGCATGCACCGCACGCAGGCACATGCACGTGCTGAACAGCAGCCGGGCAGGCACGCACGTGAGGTTGCACGGGTTGACCATGGCAGAGTGGCCCGCCATGAGCAGGCGCAGCTCAGCATTGGGTGCCAGCAAGCGCAGGTCTGCGTAGCCCGGGAAGGCAGCTGCCACCCCGCGCGACAGGTCAGCCCCAATTCCCAATGCATGCAGCGGGATGCTGGCGCAGTTGGGCAGCGCGGGCGCCAGATCAGCAGGCAGCAGCTGCGGCAGCTGCGGTGCTTCTCCTGCATCCCAGCTGCCGTCTGCCGCCGGTGCGGCCGTGCAGTGCGCCAGAGCGGCCCGGCTGGCAAGCGCATAGGCCTGCGTGGCAGCAGGGTGGGGCGGTGAGGGGAGCAGGGCACAGCATGGGCACATGACGTCGGCGCCAGCAGATGGCTGACGGGTGGCTGACGGCAGCGGGGGCGGCAGTGAAACCCTCTGCTGCTGCACACCTGGCCTTCAAGACAGCCCCAATGCTTGCCAGGCACTGCCAACGGCACCTGCTCCCCACCCGGCCCGCCCCGCCCCGCCCACCTCTGGCACGGTGACCCCCGACGTGCGCAGCATGCCGAAGAAAGCACGGGCAAAGTCCCAGCCCGCCAGCACCGGCGCCGCCACGTCAGTGGGCCACCCAATGGCGGCACACACGCGCTCCTCCTCCCCGCCGCCCTCCTCCTGCATGCTGTGGCTGCTGGGCTGCTGGGCCATCAGCTTGTGTGCCAGCAGGGCGCTGCCATGGAAGTCCAGAAAGACGGCTTCCAGGGCCAGGCCGGCAAAGGAGGACAGGAACAGATCCACGGCTGAATCGAGGAGCACGCCTGGAAAACACACACGGAATGGGAGCAGGCGGCACAGAAGGGGCAGGTCTGAATGGTGGCCATAGACCTTGATGCGCACGATCGCCAAAAGGGGTGTGTACTGGGTGTGCAGTCAGTCAGCGCACACATGCGGAGCTCGGAGGCAGGCAGACGGGAGCAGGGTGAGCCGGTGGCGTCACAGGCAGCTGGGTGGCGCATGCCGCACCGCACATCTCACAGCCAACCCACAACCCAGAGCCATGGCACAGGCCCGGCAGCAGTGCCCACACCCAGGCCTCGCCTCAGCTCCCGTCCACCCACACAACCCGGAGCCAAGCACCGGAGCCCACACCCGGTGCCCACACCTCGGCCCCGCCCGCCCCAGCCCCCGCCCACCCTGTGGTCCATGCAGCTGGGCCATGGTCGCCAACCCCTGGCTCTCAATGTCCCCCTTCTGCCCAGACACGCCGCCGTAGACGTACACCAGGTTGGGACGCCAGGCCTGCACCTGGCGAGGAATCTCGGCCAGGGCAGGGCTGCGCATCACATGCAGCTGCAGAGGGGAAAGGGAGGGGATGGGTGGGCAGGATTCGATGGGAAGGGTGGAAGGGAAGCACAGGATTGGGGGGTTGGGGGGCGCCTGGAGCGGGCATATGGCTCACGGAAAACAGCTTCAGGTTGGACTGATCACCGGAAAGTCGTCCGAGCTGCAGCATAGGGAAGCAAGCTGCCGGATCGGCCCACTTGTGTGGCGGCAGAACGCAGGCTGTGGGCTGCCCAAGCGCTGCCCAAGCCGTCCCCGCCAGCGCTGAAAGCCCCTAGCGCGCCCCGCCCCGCGTTCGCTCCCTGCTTCGCCCTGCGCACCTCTGCCTCCTCTTTGGGCAGGTCGGCGAGCTCAGCAAGAGGCCCAAGGCTCGGCGTCTTCTGCTCGCCAATGACCACCTCTTCTGGGGTGTGCCCGTTCAGAATGGCCAGAACACGCAGCTTACGGGCGCCCTGCGCCCGGAACTCTGCCATCCTGGCCCCGGTGGGCTGCCGGCAGCGCCAGGCTTTCGGACTGCCGCCACTAAGCGCTTGAGCTTCTGGGGGGCTCTGATCGCTGCCCAGGATGTGCGGAGGAACGATGTGCTTGCGGAATTGCAAGAGCACGGGCATGCAGGGCGGTTGCGTGCAGGCCATTCACAGCACGCTTCACCCAGCGATGATAGCAGTGTTTGTTGCGCCTGGAACCCGCCTTGATATCACCAATTGGCTGCATCGGTTTTCTGGGTTGTTGAGCACGGCTAGAGGGAGCACAGGAACTAGTTTGAGGCCGGCCCGCATTGTCGCAGGCGCCTGCAGCAGGCTTGGGACCATGAAAAAGACAGACCACCCCTCACCGCCTGTCAAGGTGGTGGGTTTCAGGGTGGAAGGAGCGACCCCCAGCCCACGCGACACGAGCTTGGCGGATGCGAGCGCTGGTATGAGCGTCACGGGCAGCCCGTCGCCCGTCATCATCCCACCGGCCTTTACGGTGCGCGGCAGCCCGACAGCTTGCTGCCAGCCCTACCGCCGCTGCCGCCACCGCCGCCTGTGCCGCCGCCGCCACTGCTTGTTGTCTGCCTGCCCTAGCCCTGCATGCGCCCTGCCCATGCTCATCATTTGCATGCATGCATGTGGTGCTTGATGCCTCACGCTTGCCAACACAAGCCTGCCGACCCTGCAGGGCCAGAGCCGCGGCCCCGACGGCACGCCACGAGGCGGTGCCGGCGGCGCCACGCCCGGCAGCGTCACCTCCGGGGGGCCCTTCCCTCGCATTGACGACGACGGCCCAGCCTCGCTGCCGCCCATCAGGACCGAATCCACGGGGCTGGACCCCGAATTGTTTGCCAAGGGTGAGGCGACACGCTGTGTTGTGGGTGCTGGGTGGGTGGGATGCAGCCTGTGATCTGCTGATGAGCCAGGTATTCGACAGATTGCCTCTGAAGAAGAAGAAGAAGAAGAAGAAGAAGAAGTAGAAGAAGGCTTTGAGGAGCAGTTTTTGCCACAAACTTCAGTCCCACACACTCTTCCCATAACCGGTCCCATGTGGTGGTTGCCGGCTCCCCGTGCACATTGGCTGTTATTAATTCATTGATCGAGTTGGGCAGGGCGTGGGGGGCTGCCCTCTGTGAGAACAGAACAGGCCGGCGGCGCACATGAAGGTTGGGCCTTGGAAGAATCATTCATTTATCAGCAGACGAGGTTCTGGCGCACATGCTTGCTAAGCAAATGAGTGAAAGAAAGCATGCATGCTTGCTGTGCACCGCCGCTTCCGCCGCTGAAGCCTGAGGCGTGTCAGCGCCACACATGCCCCGCTTCTGTGCCCTGCCGCCATGCGGACGCGCGCCCTCAGAGCGCCCACTGCCTGCCCTCCCTGCACTTCACGCCCTCCCCCGCAGACCGCACCCCCACCAAGGGACAGCAGCGCGGGGTGTCGCCAGCGGGGCGGCCGCTGCCTCTGACGCCTGTGGGCATGTCAGCACCAGCAGACCTGGGCGGGCAATTTGCGGCGGCCGCGTCAGCCGAGTCGCCACGTATCACGCAGCCGTCCATTCCGGAGCATGCGCCCGCAGCGGGCGCGGCGCAGGCACCGGCACCGGCAGCATCTGCCAGCAAGGCGGCGCCGGCACCCGCGCAAGCCAAGGTCAAGCAGCAGGCTACGGCGCAGCAGCAGCAGCAGCAACAGCAGCAACAGCAGCAGGCAGCGGGGGGCAAGGCGGCGGCAGGGGAGGCGGCAGATGGGGCGCAGCGGGGCGGGGCGCCAGCTGATGGGGAGGCAGGCAAGCGGCCTATGAAGGAGATGACAAAGGCGGAGCGGCGGGCGGTGCAGGAGGCGCAGCGTGCAGCCAAGGCGGCTGCCAAGTCGGGCGGTGCGCCAGCTGCTGGCAGTGGCAGCGCCGCGCAGGCAGGCGGCGGCGCCCC
>JTEE01000252.1:256403-273134 GCA_002896455.3 Chlorella sp. ArM0029B
GGGGCGCCGCCGGTGGCTGGCTGGGGCATGGGGCGGGGGGCGCCTCGGATGATTGACGTGATGTCGGCGGCTGCCATGTCGCAGGCGTGCTGGCGCCACACCGGGTCCTGCAGGGGGGGGCGGATGGGCGGCGTGATGGGGTCAGGTTGGGGGCAAGAAGTGGCAGTGGGAAGAGGCAGGGGGTGTGGGCGTATGGAGCAGGCCCAGCCGCGATAAGCAGCGGCAGCGAGGCGGAAACCGCCCGTCCCACACACCCCTGCACCCCTGCGATCGTCCTCCCACCACTTGTGTGGGTGTGTGCCCCGTCCCAATGCCAGCCAGCCCGTGTTAGAGCAGCCCGGTGCTAACGAACGCACCTGCGGCAGCGTGCGTCCGGGCGTGACGCGCAGGAACAGGGGCCGGTCTTCCTCCTTGTCACTGGTGGGCTTCTGGCCAGGCGCATAGTACCGCCCCCTGCAGGCAGGGCAGGGCAGGGCAGCGGCGACGGCAGAACGCAAGCTGGTCAGTGGCAGTGGCAGTGAAGGGAACGGGGCAGCGGCAGAAGTGGGACGCAAGCTGATTGGCGGCAGCGGCAGCAAGTGGGACGGCTTCGCATGCGCATGTGCGACCCACGGCAACTGCAGACAGAGGCCGCGCCTGTAGCACATCCATTCCCACACCCTCTGTCTCCGTTAAAATGCGTTACAGTAGTAATGTGCACGACTTTTATCTGTCCTCTGCCGGCCGCCTCGCCTCTGTGACGCACCGCGCCCGGCCCTCACTCCCCTCACCGCCCTGCCCTGCCCGGCCCCGCCCGCCACCTCACCTGACCACGCACACCACCCGCCACTTGTTTTCCAGCTCCAGCTGGGTGCTGCGCTTTGTCAGGATGTTGCGCGTGCGGGGCGCGGTGTTGTTGAACGTCACCTCACACTTGACCGACGACGAGGCCGCCTGGCTGGCCTGCTGCTGCGCCTGCGAGGCCCCCTGCTGCGTGGCAAGGTGCTGCTGCGCCGCCAGCATGGCCAGCGCCTGGTGCTGCGCCAGCTGCGCCTGCATGGAAGCCAGGCCGCCCTGCTGCCCTGGAGCATGGATGCCCTTTGCTGCCATCTCCTGCAGGCAGGCAGGCGGGCGGGCAGGCAGCCAGGAGTGCCGGTGGGCCTGGGGGTGACGGCAGCCTCGTGACACCTGAAACCTGGCTCCAGGCCACGCTGCAGTCGCCACTGTGTAGCAATTACAGCAAGTTGCACAGCCCAGACACAAAACAACTGCACCCCGAGGCGGCGAGCGCGCGGCGGCGCAACCTGGTTCATCTGTGCGACCACCGCCGCCGCGCTGGCCTGAATCTTCTTCACCATCTCCGCGTCCAGCGGCTTGCCCGGCTGGTAATCGGACGGCATCTCCACCTTTGGCAGGTGGTGGGCGGGCTGGATGGGCTGCTGGGCAATTGCTGCAGCCCCCATCGCCGCCGCAAAGCCCGCGGGGCCCGCCCAGCCGCTACCCAGCGAGGAAGTCACCCCTGCGCTGCCGATGCCCGCGCGGCTGCCCACGTGCAACCCTGCGTAGGTGGGCTGGGGTGCTGCACCCCCAGGGCCTGCTACGTCCCACTTCTGGCGCTTCATCGTGCGTGGTGCGATTTCGAGGTTTGAGCAAAGTCGCCAGCCAGGCGAGGAGCCGCTAGAGAAGGGTGGGAAGTGCGGAAGAAACCTCGAGATGGTCTAAACTCGCCCAAACAAGCTCCGGCACGCGTCCTTGTGCTTTTGATCACTCGATTGCAACGCGCCTGTGTGTGAAGAAGGCCCCGCTTCGGCAGCCTTTGGACTCGGCCCGGCGTGGCGGCCAGGCCTGCAATGTCTCATTCACAGGAGTTTACATTCGACTTTGAGCAGCAGCTAGACCCTGCGTTTGGGGGCGGCTACCAGGTGCGATGAATTTGGTGCCGTGACCACTTTTGGGGCCCTGCCTGGCGCAGTCGTTGGCGCAGAAGCACTTAATGTTGCTCTGGGGCACTGTATAACAGGTTTGGGATCGCTGAGCGAGTCACACCGATGGTGCCGCCACTGCCGCCGCCGCCTCCTCATCCGCTCGCGTGCGCAATCAATGCCCCCCCGACCTGCTCTCACTTGCACCCTGGAGTTTACCCTGTGCCTTCGTGTGCCTTGCTCGCCGCAGGGTGGTGACGCCGCTTATGGCGCCGCCGGTGGAGGCGGCCGGGGCGGCCGGGGCGGCCCCGCTGACGACGAGGACGGCCAGCCCAAGCCGCGCAACTACCGGCAAACAGTGTGCACCTACTGGCTGCGTGGCCTGTGTATGAAGGGAGACACCTGCGGTTTCCTGCACCAGTTCGACCCGGAGCGCATGCCCGTCTGCCGCTCGCTGCTCAAGTTTGGCGTCTGCAAAGAGCCGGGTGAGAGGGATAAGCAAGGGTTGGTGATAAGCAAGAGTTGGTGGGTCTGGAGGGGGATGGGGGTGGAAGTGGAAGGTGAATGACATAACACTCAGTTTTGGGCAGTTCCAACGTAAGTGTGGTGCAGGCAGGCGGCAGCACGCCCAGCGGGCGCGGCGGCAGCAGCAGCAGCGGGAGGCGTCTCTGCTAGCACAGCAACCGTGGCGGTGGCGTGCTGCTTGGCTTCTTGGCCTTCGCCTCTACATTGTCGACGGGTGCCTCCCTTCTGCAGCGCTTGCTTTCCCACCCTGACCTCCAGTCGCTGCGTTCATGCCACTCACCACCCCTGCCATGACGCTGCCTGCACAGTGTTATTCACCCGCGTGCCCTCCCTGCTCTTCCCTGCCCCGCCCGCAGACTGCCCCTACAAGCACAGCCTGGAGGCAATCAAAGAGTGCAACATGTACAAGCTGGGCTTCTGCATCTACGGACCAGCAGTGAGCACTGTTGTTCGGTCTCGCCCTTCTGTCATCTCCCTGCCAACTTCTTGCTGCTGGGCAGACGAGAGTGGTTGGCAGCACGGTGGTGCAACACGCATGAAGTGCTTGCATGTGAGAGAGACGTGAGAGACGTGAGGCAGATGTGAGTGGGATGCGTGTGGGTCCTTGCAGCTGGGGCCCAGAGCGGGGCAGCGTGCTGGCAGGCTGGCACAATCAGGAGGGCTGATGTTTCATGCGCAGGCCAGCATCCAGCCTATTCTTGCTGCTGCTCTGGAAGGGGCATGGCAGGGCATGGCATGGGTAGACGGAGGTCTCGTCAGACCACCAGTTGTGGGCTGTCCGCCCGCCTGCCTGCCCGCCGCCTGCCTGCACGCCGTGCTGCCTCCTTTTGCTGGCTGCGGAGGCACACCAATCCCTATGCCACTCAACTCATAGCCTCTCAACTCATAGCCTCTCAACCCACCCTGACACCTTCCCCCCCAAACCCCTGCCCTGTGCAGTGTCGGTTCAAGCACACCCGGCAGATTGGGCCTCCCCCCGACCCGCAGACCATCGAGGCCGCCAAGCCCGCGCAGCACCGCAACCTCAACATTGTGGCCAACCAGGCCAATGAGAACATCATGCCAGAGCGGGAAGCACGCGGGCCGCGCCGCCCACGCGGGCCCGGTGCTGACGGCGGCGGCGGCGGCGGCGGACCCTTGTTGCTGCCTGCAGCGGGCGGCGCGCCAGGTGCTGGCGCGATGCAGCAGTACACTGGCGGCGCGGGCGGCGGGGGACAGCCGCCGGCGGGGGGCTACCCTGGTGCGCCGGGGTACGGTGACTCTGCGCTGCTTGCCTCGGTGGGGCAGCAAGACCTGCGCTACGGCTTCTGACCTGCCTCCCTCCCTCTGCTACGCGCAGCTCCCTACATGTCTTGCATTCCCTGCTGCTTTCTGACTGCCCTCTTGCTGCTCCCATGACCCGCTCTCCGTTTGCAACTCCACCCTCCCTGCTCTGCCCTTGTCTGCTGCTGCTCTGCTTTCACTCCCGCTGTTGTGCTCGACTCTGCCCTGCTCCCTTGACCACTGCCTTCTGGCCCTTTACTGACATACGCGTGTTGACAGATGAAATGCACTCATGTAATCAAACACATATTGTGAGAGGGTCAGATCGCCAATAGTTGGGAGCAGCAGTCAGAGAAGAGGGGACAAAGTAGGGTGAACACAAACGCAGCGGAGAACTGAGGCCACACAGCCGGCCAAGCGGCAAGCAACCCGGTCAATAAACAAAGCAGGCAGGATGAGATGACAGAGACCCGCTTCTTAAAACTGTGGCGGCGCTCAAAGGGGCGCTACAGGGCTTTGCTGCGCTGTAAAAGTGGTCCCACCACTGGGGCTCTGCAAGGCTCCTCCAGATTGCCGCCCTTGACATGATCAAAGGCCCACGCCGTCTGTGAACTTGGTGCGCACGGAGGAGAGCTCTGGGATGTCGTCCAGGAATTGGCGCCAGGGTGGCGACCCCGCCCCGCTGGCACGCACCGTGCCGTCCAGCTGGACCTGCGGGGGGGACGTGCGGGAGGGGAGGGGCGTGTGGACGACTGTGATCAGTAAGTAGGAGGTGGAAAAACAACAACAGTAGGGGATGGTGAGAATGGTGAGGGCGACCGAGTGACCCTATCACCCACTTTTGGGAGTTGTTGATTGCGACGCCGCTGCGACCGCTGCAGTACCATACAGGCAGGTCAGGCGGGCGTTTCCTGCAACTGCATGCGTTTCCCAGGCTGCTGCGCTTCTCAAGCCTCAGAGACCCTTGCGCGCTCTACCCCCCGCATTGTGCACCCACAGCACCGCACCTGCACATACACCGCTTCCGACTCAATCCCTGAAGCCTTCCGCTGCTCCCCCAGCCACTCCTTCCACTCTGCCTCGCCAGCTGCCTTCAGCTGCCACTTGCGGTCCTGCAGGTATGCCAGAGGGCAGGCAGGCAGGCAAGAAGGCACAGTGGGAGCAGGGCATGCGTAACGAGCCAGGTAATAGGCGTGGATTCACAGTGAATGCGTGGACTTGAAGTAAAACGCGCAGGCACACAAGCCTGCATCCCAGCGCTGTGCAGCCGCCTGCCAGCTGCCCCTTCAGTCAGAGGGCACTCACACCACAACAGCGCCCACAGCGTGTCTCTGCACAAACAGGGCTGCCGCCCCTTGGCCACCCACCTCGCTTCCCCCCCACCCTAGCGCCCCGCCCGCCCACCTTTTTTGTGAGCCCCGCAACCGCCTGCGGCGTGGCCGCCTTGGCCCCCGCCTCCCCGCCGCCGCCAAAGCCCTTGCTGCTGCCGCCGGTGCTGCCGCCCTGCTCCGCTGCAAACTCAGCCTTCAGCTGGCGCAGCTTGGCACCCGGGTCCTCCTGCGACAGCTCAATGGGTATGACCGACACCCCGCGCTCCCGCAGCGCTTCCTGGTACTGCTCTGCACCCGCCAGCGTGCGGCTGATCTGGGTGCGGCTGCCGGCGATGATGACGGGGCGGGTGGTGCCGCGGAAGGCCGCCAGCGGGATCACGCGCTCGCCGCCGCCCAGCGACACCTGGCGGGAGAGAGGCGCAGAGGGGGGCATGGCGGGTGGGCAGGCAGGGTTGTGGTTGCACCGGCGGGGGGTCCACTGCGGGCACACGTTGGCCCAGCATTGCAGGCACGGGAGGCAGGCGCCTGTGATGACACACGCACTCTTGCGTGTGTCCGACACCCACCAGCACAAGCGCCCCCTCCAGCCTCACAAACCCTGCCCAGCGCCCACCCCACCCACACCGGCAGCAGCCCCTCCCTGCTGTTCTTACCTGCAGCCGCGCCAGCCCCTCCTCCCGTTTGATGACCGCCTGGTCGCGCCTCTGGGCAGACACATCCCGGTATACAAAGAAGCCCAGGCCGGCCAGGGCCGCGCTGTTGATGCCAAAGTTCTGCAGCGTCTCCTGCACCTCGGGTGCACCCTCGCCGCCTGCGGCGATTGCCAGAGAGGAAAGCAGCGGCGGCAGGAGGTGCGGGAGGTGAGGGAGAAGACGAGTGTGGCAGCACTGGCGGTGGAGGCCGAAGCGGGAAACAGGCAGGAGCGAGGGGATGGCAGAGACCAAGCAGCAAGCATGAGCGAGAGGAAGGCAGCCAGGCCGACGGGCACCGCAGGGGGCCAGGCTGGCACCGCATGCTGCCTCAGACCGCCTCTCACCGCAGTCGTGGCGCATGCCTCTGCTGCAGCTGCAAGCCTCTTGCGCTGCCCACCCGCCCACACAGCAGCGCCCGCCTGCCCCCACCCACCCTGCAGCGCCACCAGCAGGCGTCCGGTGATGATGAAGAGGCCCAGGGCAGCACCCACAGCCAGGCCCCCCAGGAAGATGATGCGGGTGAGGCGGAAGGGCGCCTTCGCCTCTGACCGCAGCTGCACATACTGCTGGTCGGTGATGCCGCCTGCAGGGGGGCCGCAGGGTGTGGATACGATGTGATGGCACAGCGGTGTGCAAGGCAGGGGGCGAGAGCACGGCACCAGAGCAGCAGAACGTCAGGACAGCAGTGGCTGCAGCCTGTGGTATGCATGCCCTGCCCATGGCACGGTGATATGATTACGGACACAAACAGGCTTGCTTGGCTATCCCAGCTGGGCAGCGATGCTCCACGCCAGCCAGCCCGCACGCCGACACGCACCGCGCATCTCTGAGAGGGCAGCCAGCCACTCGCGGCGCTCTCGCAGCGGCTCCAGGTCCTTGTCGTTCAGTGCCACGCTCAACTTCAGGTCATACTCGTTCACCGCCCGCATGATGGAGTCGACGGCTGGCTGCCACTGGCGCAGCCGCGTTTGCGCACAGGCGGCGTTGTAGCAGGCGGCGCGCGCTTCGTCGGCGTCGGGGCTCAGCTGCTGCGCGCGCACGAACAGCGCCAGCGCCGTCTCCGTGTTTCCGCCATTGAATTCTTCTAGCCCACGCTCCACTGCCTCCTTGGCGCTGCGCGCCTCGCTGGTCGAGGCGGTGCCACTGCTGCTACTGCTGGCGGTGGCCCGGAGGGCCAGAGAGCGCTTGTTGGTCGCACATTGCAGGGTAGAACGCCTGTGCCGAGCCGGCAGTGGCTGAAAGCGGCACAGTCGGGCGAGACAAGGTGGGGACAGCGCCTGCATGGTTTGAGGCTACCAGACCGCACGGGAAGTTCGAGGAGCGGGCAATTTGATTGGATCGGTTGGCTTCAGCAGGGAGGATGCCATGTTGGCGCGAGCGCCAGTGGCCCGCCGCAGCGTGGCACGGGTGCCGCTGTGTTGCCTGGCTATTTGTCAGGACTATGACCTGCAGCACCAGCCGAGTGCACATGCCAAGGCTCTTATCATCATGATGACACATGTTACTGAGGGAGGGTGGAGGGTGCAGCGGGACGTTAGTGGCTCCGGCAAGCGGACGCTCACCTGCCGCCGTTGCCACACGCGGGTGCTGGGGAGGCGCAGTGAAATTAGAACCGAAATACGGATACATACTAGCAAAGCGAAAGGTGGATGTGTAGGAGCACAGTAGGGCGACCGACGGAGTGCAACACTGGACGGCAGCGGCTGGCGGCGCGAGCACGGTGCACAATTATGCCCACCTGCTGCAAGGTGTGGCTGTCTTGAACTGGTAAAGAAGAACACTAAGGCCGGTCATGGGATTCCGAGCCAACACCGTCGACGGTTGGCAGTGTGGGGCAATTCGGAAGGAGCAGTGAATGAGGGTCGGCGGCATGGTCCGGAGGGCAGCGGACACGGCAGGGCGGCGGGGCCATGTCACCCTCTTGCCGAGAGGTCCGGCTGCCTCAGTTCGCTTATTTGACAACTTGCAGCTGGTTTGACGCTCGCACAGCACCCGACAGCCCACTTGGCGGCGACCGTTTCCACTGTTTCCGGCACTAGTGCCTGCCGCCCGCGCAGGGACCGAAAGCAGGCGGCAATTTCCGTGCCTGCGACGTGGTAGCGAGCCATGGTGCACTCTCGTGAGTCCCGCAACCCACATGTCCCGCCGACAGCTTTCGCTTGGTGAATGGACAGTATGCGCTGTGCTGCAGCCGCTGGCCTGGCTGGTGTGGGTGACCGCAACCACCGGGGGGCGGCGGGGCCCTGTTGGCAGTACTGGGGCGCGTAGCCGGGCTGCGGGCCGGGCGGGCTGTGGGTAGGCGGGCGGCGGGTAGGCGGGCGGCGCCTGGGCAGGCCCCCCCTTCTCGCCAACGGGAGCGGGAGCCTCGACATCATAGCTGACACCCTCGTCAGCGACAGTGTGCGGGGAGTAACCGGGCACATTGCATGCAGGCTGCTGCTGAGCACCCATGGATGCTGGATGCAGGGCAAGCTTCCCTGCCGGCGGGTGGCCTCTGCTCAGCCTGCCTTTTTGAGTGCCAGCGATGTGCCCCTGCAGGCGCACCAAGCAACCCTGGCAGCGCACGAGGCTCGCCAGGGCCGGCGCCCCTTTGCGGCGCTGAGCGCCCACGCCCTTTGTACACCTGGCTAGCCGATTTGGAGCGTCTGCGCGATGCTGCTGCGGCGGGCACCCGCCCCAAGCTGTCCATCCTGGACATTGCAGACCGCGCGGCTGAGCCAGGCTGCACGCCACAGTCCTGCATGCCCACCAGCCCACGCTCAGTGGAGGTGCGCTGGCGCTTGGCACCGCACCGCCGCGCTCGGGAGGCACAGCAGGGGAAGCACCACCGGCACCCGTTCACTGCTGCGTTGTGCCCAACAAAAGCAGAGGCATTGCGAGCAACAACATGCTGGCCCACGCAGCCTCCCACTGCCCTGCCTTCCCTGCCCCGCCCTCGTCGCGCCCCTGCAGGCCTGCCTGCGCTTGGGCATCGACCCCGCCACGCTGGCGCACCGCCCTATGGAGCACTTTCTGCGCCGGGAGCGCTCCCCCGAGCTGGCCAAGATGGCATTTGACCACGAGGAGCGCCTGCGCTCTGAGCGCCTCAAGTCGCTCATTGAGGAGCGGCGCCGCCTGGAGGATGACCGGCGCATCGGCAGCGGCACAGGCGGCAAGGTGAGGTGCTGGCCGAGGTTGCACACAGGGTGTGCCCGTCAGCGAGGCACTGCATACTCGAGCAGATGCAGATGACTGGCACACAAGAAGACGCTGCCGCCCCTGCCTGGCCTGGCCTGGCCTGACCTATGTACCTTGGCCGCGGCATTGCTGCCCTTCAGCTTTGCTACTTCAGAGCGTCGCACTGACCCTGGCCACCTCACCATCCTGCCTGCACATATCATCGTGCCACAGACTGGAGCTGGCAGCCGTGCCACCAACTCTTCTGGTACTGCGGGCGCAGAGGATCTGGTGGAGAAGGAGGCAAAGCGCCTGGAGGTGATGAAGCGGCGACAGGAGCGTGAGCTGGCGCAGCTGGTGGCATACGAAATGGCTCGCAAGGACATGCAGGACAAGGCAGAGGCCAAGGTGGGTAAGGCTGGGTGGACGCAAGGTTGGCGGGCGGGAATGCTGGGCCCATGGGCCAAGCCAGAGCAGGGAAAGGAGGAGCATGAGGTGGTGGCAGGGACGAGTAGTGGAAGTCAATTATAGCTGACATGCACTGGTGAGCAGGTGGGTGGTGTGCACCCAAGAGCACAGATTGCTGCTGGTGGTGGGTGCAGCGAAAGCACGGCAGATGCACGCCAGCCAGTGATGAGAGGCCATTGACTCACACCACGGCTGCATGTGCCTTGCCCCTCTGCCTGTTCCAGGTGCGGGAGCAGGAGCGGCGTGCCGAGGAGGCACAGCAGGCTAAGCAGGCTGCTGACGAGGAGTGGCGGCGGCAGCAGCGTGAGCGCGAGATGCAGCGCAAGCTGGAGGATGAGGAGCGGGAGCGGGAAGCCAAGGTGCGTGGGCCGTTTGGCAGGGCAGCTGTGCGTTGCAAAGGGCAGTAAGAAGAGAAGATGCAACAGACGAGGCGGGATGATTACGGCAGCGGACCAGTTTGGAAGCGGGAGGGCGGCGGTGCAGACATTGGTGGCGCTGCATGGGCAGGCGGCAGCATGAGGTGGACACTGCAAGTGGTGGATGCATTGTGGCTACATGCCACGCTGCGCACTCATCCCATCCGTCTGCCCTGTGCCTTGCATACGGTGCCTCCACCTTAGGTCATGGAGACTGAGCGGCACAAGCGGGAGCGGGAGCTGATGCAGCGAGAGCAGGAGGAAGAGAAGCGGCGCCACCAGGAGGCATATGACAAGTGAGTGGCAGAGGCAGGGTGGTCCCTTTAGGCTGGGATGGCAAGGTGCCCTGCTGCTGACCTGCTGGCATGATTGCTTTTTGCACAAAGGCATCCCAGCTTGCAGGAGGGTCTTTGTGCTCATACAAATGTGCCTTGCTGTGCTGCGCTGCGCTGTCAACGGTGTGCAGGGAGCAGGAGCGCATGCAGAAGGCGGAGCTGGCGCGGCTGGAGACGGACCGCATCCTGCGGGAGCAGCTGGTGCGTGAGATGGCAGGAAGGGGACGTGCCCTGCATTTGGCCTCCCTTGGTGCTGATGGTGTTGCTGCTGCTGCCGCCATGCTAGTGGTGTGTCAGCCTCCCAGTGTGCAGTTTGCTGCTTCTTCCTACCCCCCCAGGTCTTCTTCTTCTTCTTCTTCTT
This sequence comes from Chlorella sp. ArM0029B, assembly GCA_002896455.3. Lineage (NCBI taxonomy): Eukaryota > Viridiplantae > Chlorophyta > Trebouxiophyceae > Chlorellales > Chlorellaceae > Chlorella > Chlorella sp. ArM0029B. Next base: position 266,852 of record JTEE01000252.1, read on the forward strand.
CTTCTTCTTGACCCCGCCAGGCTTGCCTTCACGCACCTTGTTCCCGCAGGAGGCGGTTGAGAAGCGCAAGGAGGAGATGGCCAAGCGCGACGAGGAGCGGGAGAAGGTGAAGCTGGCGCAGGCGGAGGAGCGGGCGCTGGCCAATGCAGAGGCGCAGCGCCAGGCCCAGCTGCGCATCGAAGCAGCGCAGGAGGCCAACAAGGCCATCCTGCAGGTGAGTAGGGGGCAATGGGGCCCGGGCTGGGGGCTGCTTTTGGGACTGGTGGACTTGCAGGGAGCTTATGAGGAGAGTTGGGACCTGTTGGACAAGTGGTGTCGCCGGAGAGTGATTGTGGTGCCGTTGATGAGTGATTGTCGCATGCCTTGCCTTGCGAGTGTCTGGAGCCGCATTGTACGGAGGTTGCTTTGGTCAAGTGTGACCGCTGGTCTCCCCTGGCTGTGTGCACTCTCGCCGCCCCGCAGAGAAAGCGCGACGACTATGAGGAGCGCCAGCGGCAGAACGAGGAGCGGCGGCGTGCCCGCGAGGCGGCACGCGAGATCGAGGAGGAGGCAAAGCGCGCAGCTGAGCACCAGCGCGAGCTGCAGCGGCAGGCGGCGTATGACGAGGCGCAGCGCCGCGAGCAGGCCCGCATTGCAGAGGTGTGCGCCTGGGAACAGCTTGCACATAAGTGCTGTTGGTGGACAGCAAGCGGAGGTGTGAGGTGGTATGCGAGCCTATGCCTGTGCTCTTTATGCTGGCGCCTTGCTGGCACAGTGGCTGCCGCCAAGGCAGGTAGTCGTGCACCGCCTGCCTCATCTTGTTCCTGCACTGTCCTGGTGCAGGTGCTGCGCAAGCAGCGTGAGAAGGACGAGGAGTTGGCGCGGCTGAAGGAGGAGCGGGACAACGACCTAGCGCGCCGCGCGCTAGAGCGCAGGATGCAGCTGAACGACAAGGTGTGGCAGGGCGGGTGGGCTGCGCTGCATCTGGCGTGCTGACGTGCTGGTCCGTGTGATGCATGAAATTCTGGGTGTTGTGCCAAAATCGTGCCAAGAGTAGCTCTGTGTGCGTGCGTTTCTTCTCGTCCGCTTCCCCTGCCATCCAATCGTACCATACGCCCCTCCATCTGCAGTCGGACAGCGTGGAGGAGATGAAGCGGCGGGACGCGTATGAGCGCAGCCAGCAGCTGCGGCGCATCCAGGAGGAGACGGAGAGGTCGCGCGCTTTGCTGGCACAGCGCCGCGACCTGCAGGACCAGCGGCGCACCGCCAACATGCAGGCCTCGTTCCAGCGCCAGCAGATTGTGGAGGTGGGTGGGACTGCCGGGGCGCAGATGGCACCGGTGCAGTTGCAGTGGTGGGCAGGCGATTGCGGTGCATGCCGGGGGCAGCATGCAGCACAGTGGAGCGACCTGCACTGTCCATCTGTCCCAGTGCCCGCAGCTCAGCTGCCTGCTGCCACCCCCTCTGTGTGCCCACATCCCCTGCCCTGCCGGTCTGCAGGCCATGGCGAAGCTGCAGGCCAGCAAGAAGCTGCAGGACCTGGCTGGAGGGGCGGGGCTGGATGCTCTGCTCAAGAAGTGACGAGAGCAGCCGGCAGGGGGGCTGAGGAAGGCAGCACAATACGACAGGCACGACTGGGTACCGACTTGACATGACTGAGAGGACAGCGGGGCAGATGGACTGCGGGGCTGACGCACAAGAAGCTGGGGTCGAACACTTGCGACCACCACCACCATAAACGTACACACACCATTACCATCATCACCATTTTGAGGCACACGTTACAATAATTTCCCAACTGGCGGGGAGAGCCATGCTTGCGTGTGGGGGAGGGGGGGCTATGGGGGGCGCCTGGTGACGGCGGCTCACCGCCCAGCAGCAAACACCGCGTGTAAGCTATTGAGACAGCGGCAGGTCACTAAAGCAGGCAGCGATGAAACGGTCAGGTCAGGAGATGCATTTGCAACAGGTGGGGCATGCTTTGAAGAGACGGGAGGAGGGGCGAAACAGTGGGCCGTAGGTGTGTAGCATGGTGAGGTGGCATGTGAGGGGACAGGGTATGTGTTGCAGCAAGCGTGCCACAGGAGGTGGCGTATGTGGCCTTGCCTGCCTGCAGGTGCTGGGTGGGTGAATTGCGTCATGCCAGAGTCGCTCTAACCAGAACAGGCGTGCACAGCAGTGCGTGCAGGGGGCTGGTACCGCGCGGTACAATGAGGCGAGTGTGTACAGGTGGGCAGCTGCTGCTCTGAGGTAGAGCATGCTGCAGGGCTATGGGGGTACAAAGTGCTCAGACCCCGCTGCGCGACTGCCTGCGGCGCCGCCCGTCGTTGGGGTCGTGCCACCCCATCTGGAACTGCATCTCGGTCAGAGGGGGCGCCAAGGGCCACCCAGCGCCAGCTTCCAGGCCTGGCATCCGCAGGGCCGATGCAGCAGCTCCGCCGGCAGCTGCCGGGCCCAGGGTGAGCGGCACGACGTGAAACGGCACATTGCCCTGCACAAGTGAGCAGTGAGGAGGCGGGGCACAGTCGGTGGGTGCTGTGGAGCATGTGGCGACCCCGCCACCCCGCCAATTGGGGGTGACGTAGTAGCACTGCTGGGCGGCGCAAGTTGCCCTTGGGTGCGGCAGGCAGGGCTGTCAGGGCGGGGAGGCAAGATGCAAGCGAGCAGGCAGGCAAGCGGACCTCAGTCTGCCTAACTGTCAGGCAAGCCTGCCGGGCATGTCGGTCAGGCACCGGGAGGCAGCTGGGCTCACCATTTGTGCTGCGTGCAACTGGCTGGGCGTGGCGGAGAAGTGTACCACTTGCAGCTCAAAGCTGTGCTGTGCATGCTGCTGCTGCTGCTGTGGCTGCTGCACGACACGGGCGTGTGGGTGCCGCTGCTGCTGCAGGGCGTGGGCGGCGGCTGCGGCTGCGGCGGGACCCGCGGGCTGCTGCCGCTGCCCGCCTGGCAGGAGCGAGGCCAGGATGTTCTGCAGGCCCTGTGCCAGGCTCAACTGCTGCTGCTGCTGCTGTGGCTGCTGTGGCTGCTGCACATGGGCCGGCGGGGCGAATGCTGGTGGAACGTCAGCCTGGGGGAAGGCAAGGCCCGGCGGCGGAGGCTGGCCGGGGGGCCCTCCCCCCGCAGTGGCGGCCGCTGCCTGACGTGTGGGGTAGCGCCGCTGCACCAGCCGCCCCGCCTGCTGCTGCAGCGTCTGCGGAAAAGTGCCCAAAAAGCTGCGGGCCGCCTGCAACTGGGCCTGCTCCTGCTGCCCTGCCGGCTGTGCCTGCAGCATTGCGGCTACTGCGGAGCTCTGGTGCCAAGCCCTCTGCGCGCTGCGCGCCGCCTGGGCCTGGGCATGCGCCTGCCCCTGCTGTCCCTGCTGCCCCTGCTGTGCCTGCTGCGGCGCTGCTGCCCGTCCGCCTGTCGGCTGCCGGCGGAAGATGGGCTCGTTGAACAGAGACTCCAGCACCGCCTGCAGCAGGTGCTGGGTGTGCCCCCCCGCTGCCTCGTGCTGCACCGCCTCCTGCCGCCGCGCCTCGTCCCGCGCCCGCTTCTCCGCTGCCAGCGCCCGCCGCTCTTCGGCCACCTCTGCCTGACGCTCCTCCAGACGCTGCGGGGCAGGGAGGGGAGCGGGAAATGAGGGGGCCAGGGAGCAAAAGCGGGTGAGAAGCTCGAGCAGGAATGTGTGGGAGGGCTTGAAGGTCCACCACCAGAAGAGAGAGCGTAACAGCGTTAGGAGCAGGGCGCGTCCACCAGAGCCACACCAGGCGCACGTTCAGTGCACCGTCCTTGCACCAAACCCACAACGTCTTTTAAGCAGGCCACAAAAGCATTGCACCCGCCCCTCATCCGCCCCCACACACCTCTGGGAAGAGCGCCTGGATGGTGCGCTGCAGGCGGTGGCAGATGCCGGGCAGCTCCGGCGCCAGCGCCTTGCGGCAGGCCGGGCAGCTGTTCTTCCCCTGGTCCACGGTCCACCTCTGGAAGCACAGCTCGCTGTATGGGGTGGAGGTGGAGGTGTGGGCGCAGGGAGCATCGGTGAGAAAGGAGCCTCGGCAGGGGGATCCAGGCGAGGAGCGAGCGGGCAATCAGTGGGGGTGGGGGGCACGAGAGGGTGCGGGCAAGCGCAGGAAAGAGAGGAGGGGCAGCGGCAGGACGGGCAGACAAAGTGTGGGATGGTGGACGGATGGCCAGCACGCACGCAAGCAGACGTATGGTAGGCCACAGAATGTGCTCACACACAGGCATCTCAGGGGTGCGCCTGTGTAGGGTGCTTGCTCACCAGAAGTCGTGGCCACAGGAGCCCACCACTGGGTCCTGCAGGGCAGGCAGGAGCGCAGGAGGGCAGGAGGGCAGGAGACAGGGAGGTGAGCAACAAGTGGGGGCAGGGCAGGACATGTGGGCAAGTTGAGGAGGAGGCAGCAGGCAGGGTGCGACTTGGCGGCATTCGGTTCGGGCGGTCTGCCCCCCTCCCGAAGCGGGCCAGAGGCAGGGCAGCACGCAGCCAGGTGATGGACACGGAGCTGATCAGAGGTCAGGTAAGAATCTGGCCCAATGATGTTGAAGCGTTCAAGCACGGGCGGTGCTTGGCAAGCTCCACAGACCCTGCCCGCTTGGCACCCTGGGCAGGCAGCAGCGTTGCCCGCGCCACTCAACAGAGTCGACACACTTGCCTCCGTACACCTGGTCAGCAGGGCAGCCGCCACCAGGCCAGCCAGCCCACCCAAAACTCACCACAAGAAGGCTGAGGCAGACGCTGCAGCTGAAGTCTTCTACATCCAGCTGGGTCTCACGGGGCCGCTTGATGCTGGCGCCGGCGGTGCCGCTCGCCCGCTCGGCGGGTGGGCCGTGGGCTGGGAGTGGCGGGCAAGCGGCTTCGGAGGGCGCACCGTGGTGCGATGCCCTGGGATTCTCTGCCGCAGCCTTGGCACTCCTTGCTCGTGTTGCCACAGGACTTCTCATAGCGACGGCCGGCCGGCTGCCGCCCAAAGAGACCGAGGCACCAGCTCCCGTAACAGGGCGCAAGGTACTTGGTGGCGAGCTGACGAGGGCAGGCAATGGGAGTGCAGCAGAACGCTTGGCCAAGGAGACCGGCGCCCTGCTGCGCTCGAAGCTTAGCAGCCCCCGCGGGCTGAGTCGAGCGGGTTTCTCTCGATCCCAGACCACCCACACGCACAAAACAAGGTGTGCAGCAAGCTGCTGACGGCGCCCGGAAGCCGCTGGCGGCGCGAAACATGACTTCCTGTCAGCAGTCTTGTTCAGCCCCCGTCATAATTGGTGCTGGTAGGGTAGGAACAGCCTTTCAAAGACTACTTCCCAATGCCCCGGTCGTCCGCCGAGGCCAGAGCCTGTCCCAGCAGTTGGGCAGCGAGGGCCTCCGCCCGCTCCTCGTCGCAACCACAAACGACGCGCTGGGACAGGTGCCTGGCCCTTGCTTACACCACTCTACTGCCACCTCCATCTTGCAGCACTGCATTCTGGGCCGCACTCGGCAGCATACGCAGCAGCAGGTTCTCATTCATGAAGCCCATGTGACCTCACTCTGCCTCTTCCGTCCCCCGCCCTCGCCTCGCCAGGTCATCACCACCTGCCCACCCGCTCTACGCGCCGACCTCGTCTTCCTCCAAAACGGCCTGCTGCTGCCGCTACTGGACACACACGGGCTGGCGGGCAACACCCAGGCGCTGCTGTTCCTGTCAGCGGCACAGGACGGCAGCGTGGTGGATGGAGGGCGCACCGTTGTGACGGGCAGGTGACACGCAGGCGCTTCCAGCGGACAACAAGGGAGCGGGCTAGGCTCTGCTGTTTGACGCGCTGTGGGGTCTGTGTCGTGTGGTTATGTGCGGATAAACAGACTGTAAGCCCGAAAGCAAAAGCAAAGCTGTCACCCTTGGCCCTTTGACCTGGCTCATGGCCTGGGCTTGGCGTCACGGTTGGCTGCATGCACTGGATGCTGCTTTGCCCCCACGACCACCTGCCCCCACGCACATACGCCTGCATCCCCGCCCGCACACGCCTGCAGGTGGGCAGACGCGTTTGCCTCCCTTCTGCACTCTGGCGGGCTGGCCTGCCGCCACGTCAGCCAGGCAGAGTACCAGGCCCTGATGGTTGAGAAGCTGCTGTGGGCCTCCATCTATTGGCTGCTCAGCGCCGGCCTGGGAGGCCTGTCTGTGGGTGAGGTGGCGCAGCGGCATGGGGGGGCAGCAGAGGAGCTGGCCTCTGAGCTCCTGCCGCTGGCACAGGCGTATCTGGTGCAGCGAGCGGCGGGCGGCAGCGGATGTGACTGCGGGGGCGGTGGGCAGGGGATGCAGGCTGGCAGCGTGGA
>JTEE01000252.1:273164-288827 GCA_002896455.3 Chlorella sp. ArM0029B
GTGGGGGGTGGGGTGGGACACTGGAGCTGGGGCAGGCTGGGGCTGTCAGCTGTGGGGGCCGCTGTCCATGGCTGCCTGCTGAAGGGCTGCTGCCCTGGCTGGCTGTGCTGCTTGTCCTGCACCTACATACACCGCCGCTGCCACCCCACCGCTGCCCACCCACCGCTGCCGCCACCAACACCGTCACGTGTCCCCTACCCCATGCCCCGTTCCCAGGTGGCCGCGCTAAGCGTGCCGGGCGTGTGTGCCTCCATGGCAGCATACTCCCGCAGCATCCCCAGCGCAGTGCCCAGCCGCGCCATGGCCCTGGCAGAGTTTGAGTGGAGGAACGGATGGTTCCTGGGCCAGGCCCGCACCCCTGCACACATGGCCTGGCTGGGCCGTGCAGGGGTGGAGGCGTGAGCAGCACCCTGATTGTGACAAGGGGAGGCTCAGGGGTGTGTGCGCCCCGCTGGGTGCTCTGGCGCAGCAGTGGCGAGTGGCACAGGAGGCGCATCGCCGGCAGAGCCCCCGGGGCAGAGCCTGCACGGGTGAGGCGGGGAGGCAAGCAGCACGCATGCATGTGTGTGCGCGTGCACGTGGAGCATTGGTTGCTTGCAGACGTGCAGGAATAGGGGCGGCTTCGCGGTGCTTGCTTGATTGTTTTGTTACATGCAATGTCCACGGGGAGCTGTGAGAACGGGGAGCTGTGCGAACGGGGAGCTGGAGAAACGCCGCCGCTGATGGTCATCCTGGCTGCTTCGAGGTGCAGGCCAGCATCGAGCATGCCTAGGCGGCCTCCCGCTGCAAGCCGTGCACCCACCCACTCCCTCCCTCCCGGCTGCAGCCCACCCCACCCCGCCTGTGCTCACCCCTTCGTGCCCCCTTCCTTCCTTCCTGACTGCCCTGCCCCGCTCTGCCCCACCCGCCCCACCATTAGATCCCCAAGAGTGCGGCGGCCTCCTTTGTGCGTCGCATCGGCTACGGTGAGGGTCTGCGGTTGGCGCTGACTGTTTTAGCACTGTCGTGGGCAGGGTGCAGGCAGGTGTGACGTGTACTCTACGAAATCTTGCCTGCTGTGCCATGCTCCTTTGCCCCGCGCCTCCAGCCCTGCCTGTGTTGGGCCCGCCCATCCCCCTATCTTCAACCCTCACAGCTACCTCCCGCTGGCACACCGCTGCCGCCCTCACCGGCCCCACCCCCGGCAGTGCCCATGCTGGCTTTGGGATGGATGGGGACATTCATGCCCAAGCGGGTGGGTGGCTGGGTGGCTGGGTGGCTGGGGTTATGGCTGCGGCGGGGACATGCGGGGAAGGAGGCCGCCCACTGGGTGGCAACTAGTGGCACCTGTTGCGGCAAGCGCTTGCATTGGCCATTCCCCATTTTGTTCTCCGGCCCTGGAGCTGTGATCCCGCCCCGCCATGCCCCGCCCCGCCCCGCCCACACGTGCGCTCATGCCCACCACTCATCAGCAAGCATTGTTGGTCCCCTCCGCTGCACCATCCGGCCCCCTCAGCTGCCCGCACACGCACCCTTGCTGGCCTTGCCGGTGTCCTTTCCTGCCGCAGTTACCGATGCATTGTGGCAAAGCTCATCTCCCCTGAAGAGAAAAGCATCATACGCACACCATGGCAATGGGGAGGGCACCGCGGCTCTCACGCCTATGCACACCCCTGCACACCTCTGCACGCCGTCGCTCCTCTGCCTGCTGCATGCACCCCTGCACATTGCGGTGGGCTCGCCGCCCTTGTGCAGGTAAAGCACCACGGCTCTCACGCCTGTGTACACCTCTGTGCACCACTGCACACCTGTGCACACTGCCACTGCTCTGCCTGCCGCAGGTGCCCCTGTATAAGCTGGTCTGCTTGCCTTTCTTGTGTTTGTGTAGGGAGAGCACCACACCTTTGCACACTCCTGCACACCGCCGCTCCTCTGCCTGCCTGCCGTCGGTGCCCCTGTTCAAACTGGTGGGCTCGGCCCCCTTGAGAGCACCACACCTCTGCACACCTTTGTACACCATCATGAATCCCGCCTGCCGCAGGTGCCCCTGTACATCGTGGTGGGCAGGCCGCTGGCAGTGGGCCAGGTGGAGCACCCCACACCCCAACTGGTATGCACGCACTCACTCCAGCACCTGGCCGTGTTGATTGATTGGCGATCCATCATATATCAAGTGCACGGGCAGCCAGCAGCGGTGTCGTGGGACTGGGTGTGCGGGGAGCGTGCTGCACTGCAGGGCTACTGATGCTGGGATGCTGGAAGCCTGTGCCCCCCTGCTCCCCTCAATGCAGCCCTGTGCCCCGAGCACCGCTGCCCTGTGCTCCCACTGCTGCCCGATTTTTCTCGCCTCCCTTTGCACTGCTGCCCTATGCACTGCTGCCCTGTGCTCCCTGTGCTCTCCGCGCTGCTTCCCGCTCCTGTCCCCTCCCCATCCCAGCCTGCATGCCCGACACCGCACTGCTACTGCTGCGCAGTCGCACTGCTGCGTCCCTGGCCTGCGGCGGTGCAGTCACCACAGCCACCCTTCCCACCCCCATGTGCACACCGGCACCGCATCGCCAGCCCTCCCTCCCTGCCTGCCTGCAACCCCATGCCCATCTCACCTGCGGCGGTGTTGTGACCTGGCGAGAACGCAGGCGCCCCCACCCCCTCCCTCTCCGCCTGCCTCCCTCCCCCGCCTCCTCCCTCCCCCGGCCTTCTGTTACTCACCCGCCGTCACACCTGGCTGCCTTCCCGCTGGCTTGCCGCCCCTTTCACTCTACCTTGGTCATTGGTGATTGATTTATGCAATGCTCGACTGGTTCTTTGCAGGTGGACGCACTGCTGCAGCGCTTCATCGGGGAAATGGAGCGGCTGTTTGAGGAGCACAAGAAGGCGGCGGGGCACGAGCACACCCAGCTGACCATCCACTGACCCCCGCCACATCAGAGGGATCACCGCGCCCCGGGGATCCTGCCCGGCTATGTCGGGGGCGCCTTCTCGGGGGCACCATCTTGGTGGCACCTTCCACGTGCGCTGCACCCGGCCCCCCGCCCGTCATGCGGGCCACCCTGTGTGTGCTCAAACGGCGAGTGCCGCCAGCCAGTCAAGGCCATGCGTTGCCCTTTTAGGGATCGCGGAGGTGATAGCAGCACTGGGCCATTGCGAATTACGTCTCTGCTTGCCTGCCCTCTCAAGCAGGCTGGCTGGTGTGCAACCATTTTTGCCTAGAAATTTTGAAAGTCACAAGGCGGTGCACATGGGGCGGCATGCATGCGCAGGTTACTGGTTGCCTGGCAGCACGTGTGGCAGGGAGGGTCTCTGCTATGGCCTTGCTGTCCTGGCATGCACATGCTGCGCGTGCTGAGAATGCTGAGCGTGCTGGCGTGCTCGCGGGCCATGTACCCCACGCGCCCCCCGGGGACCCTTGCGTGCACCGTTTGTTCGGACTCTGGCACCAGACCGCTGAAAGCGTCAACTGGGAAGCGACGTGGCAGTCGCCGCTTGCAAGCATTGTGATGTGCTGGGCTGCCCACCCTTCTTGGAGGAGTTGCATGTTGAGCACCCCAAGATTGTGCTGGTGGTGGCGTGGCACAGGTGCCCACCCCAGCGCACGCAAAGGCTGATGATCCGGCCATCAGCTAGGAAATGTTGGGGAACCAGCCCCGTGCCAGTGTGGGTTTGGCGTCTGCTTGCGACCTAGCTTTATCAGATCGGAAAGCGATGCAGGGACCCCTTCCAAAGCGCCCAGGCCTTGAGGCCATGCACTCTAGCCAGGTGGCGGCCTTGCTGGGCGGGAGCGGCAGCTGGTGCCAGCACATCATGTGGGGGCCACATGCCACCCGCTTGCTAGCCCTCGCAGGCATGTGAGCTGGGTGTGCAAGGCTTCCTGCGTGGCAGCCAGGCTGACAGTGCAGCACACAGGGCATGTGTTGAACGCCGTCTCCTTGTAGGTGTACTGGACATATGTTTTGTAGTACTGGTGCCTGTGCAGTACTGCCGGCCCCTCACACACCACAAGCGCTCCCGCTTTCGCTCATTCTTGGTGCTGAAAACCCTTTTGCGCAACAATCAGCCTTTTAGTGTGCCAGGCTTTTTCAGAACAACACTGGCCACATGTGGCCACAGTGAGAAAGGGGGATTTCCAATCTGGCTGGCACCAGGTCACCGCTTGGGTCACAGCCATTTGCACGAAGCGTTGAGCGAGCGAACACAACCTGGCACTACTGGATGGCTTGCAGACAACAGGAAGCAGCTGCTGTTGCACGTCCCCGAAAACTGCCCCGTGTCCACGGCGCGCGAAACACAGGGCGTAGATCCTCAAGTTGCGGCCCCTGGTAAGCTACGTTGGGTGTGCTTGGCGCTTTGCCCCCAGAGGGCAGTCCGCGAACCAGCAGCCGCACACGGCCACCAAACGTTTGCACCAACGCTTCTGCCCTGCTAGGTTTTCAGAGCATCTGTAAATTGCGGTTGGAGCTTCGTTCTGTGGACGGCATGCCTCCTTCTGGCGCCCGGCCAGCTGCGGCTGCGGTGCCCGCCGCCACGGGCGGCAGAGGCGCGACCGCCGGCGTGCTCCTCGGCACGCCCGACATGCCGTTTGTTGCGCGTCACAACCTAATGGCTATCTCTTCCTACGGGTTTATGAACACACTGACGCTGAGCGCATCGCCCAAACACCGAGTGCAGCATGCGCCGGCCGCCGGCAGCACCCAGAACTGTCCACCTGCGCCGCTCACGCCTTTGTGCCACACATGCCCGCAGGCCATCGTCCTCGCCATCATCTGGCGCCTGTCGCCCCACATGACAATACACGCACGCGCCTGCACCGGAATCCTGGCAGCAGCATGCATAGTAGACCTAGCGTGGCGGCGCTGCTGTCTGGCTGGCTGCCCCAGCGGCGGCAGCGCCTACCTGCGCTGGCGCGAGGTACTTGTGGCAATCGTGCTGCGCCTGCTGAGCCACGGTGCCGGCATGCGGGGCAGCATGATGACGTCCGACGTCCTGCACGGCCTTGCCAACAACACAGCCAGCGGGGCCGCTGCCGCCGCCCTGCTGCTCATGGCATCCTCCCTCCCAGTGGCGGCCTGCCGCTGGGCTGGCTGGCGCGTGCGCATTTTGTGAGCGGTGGCGCCGCTGCCTGCAGTGCAGTGGGGCGTTAGCGCCCTGCACACGGTGCAGGAGGGCAGTGCTGGCGCTGGCGCTGTGCCTGCAGTCAATGCATGCATGCGGGCGGGGCGGTGCTTGCGAGCCCCCCCCGGGCCACCCCGTCCGGCCAGCTCTCTCCGAGAGAGGAGGCTCCCCTCACACGTTCACTGCCTCCGCCCCCTCCCACCCCCCCCTGTGCTGCAGCTGGGCACTGCCTGCGGAGTTCTGTGCACTGGTCCACCTGTCTTGGTGCCACCGCGACCTGTGCGGCATGCAGGGGCTGATGCAGCCCGGGGTGCAGCGCGTGTCGGGTGCAGCATACAACGCCCTGGCCTACCTGCAGTCTGTGTTGGTGCCGCTGGCAGGGCCCTCTGGCCTGCCCACGGAGCAAGACAAGTGCGGCATACTGCTCCTGTGGCTGCGCATGGGCCTGGGGCTGGCGGTGCCGGCGCTGCTGCAGGCGGCCTATGAGAGCCGCTTGTTTGCCACCCACCAGCAGCAGCGGCTGCAGTGCGGCTTACAGCCAGAGCGCGGCTGGCAGGCCCGAGCATACAGCACCCTTGCTGCCTGCCTGCATCCCGAGCACACCCCGCAGCTGCTGCTGCTTTCGTGCCTCATGCTGCTCCTGCTCACCTGGGAAACCGCTGTGGTGCTGCACCTCTGGCGGCGGGGGCAGCCTTTGTAAGCCTTTAAAAGCCTGTGTGCGCCTTCATGCCCGCAACAGGCCAGGGCTCTGGCAGGGATGCACCCGCCTGTGCTGCCAAATAAACACTCCCCCTCAGTTATGCAGCGCCATCCCGAGTTGTGTGCGGTGTTTGTGCCTGGCAGCCGGGCGTTGTGACGGCAGCGGGTTGGTGCAGTACCGCCTAATTGAAGGTTGCACCCTGTGTTCCCAGCCAGCTTACTTCGCGGCTATTGTACATACTGTCGGGCTCTTCCTGGCGCTTGCGGCCATGCTGTGGGGCCACCATACGGGTCCAAACAAAGTGGGCTCCTAGGGTGCACATGTGATCTATAGTTTGGGCCCACTTGCAGTACAGGCTGTACTGTTGGGCGGGTTGGGACTGCGGCTGCGCCGCAGAACTTCTGCCAAGCTGCTGGTGGTATCAGCACCAGCGGGCAAGCAGAAGAAGCAGAAGCGGACGAGGCCGTGCACTTAAAACACTAAACCCGCGCTTCCTGCCACCGAGAGGTTGTGCAGTAACTGCGGAGTGCAACAGGCTCCTGCACCATGCCCGACTACAGCGCCCGGCCAGCGGCTGGGCCAGGCGGCGCCCGGGGGGCCAGAGGCGCCAGGGGGGGCACAACCGCGACCTTGCTGCTGCTGGGCACGCCTGACATGCCCTTTGTCGCGCGTCACAACCTTACAGTCATCTCCTCCGCCGGTATCATGAACATCCTGGGGCTGGTGAGCTGAGCTTGCCCCTGCCTCCGCCACCCATGCAACATGCTGGCATCACCTCTGCCTGCACCGGTGACGGGCCAGCACCCGCCGCCTGCCGTCTGCGCCGCTCATCACCTTGTCTCGTGACTGTGTGCAGGCCATCCTGTTCAACATCATCTGGCGCCTGCTCCCTGTCCTGGAAATGCACACGGGTATCTTCATCGGCATCCAGGGCATAGCGTGCACAGCAGACCTTGCGTGGCGCCGCTGCAGCCTGGCCCGCAGCCCCGCCTGCGGCGGCAGCTACCTGCGGTGGCGCGAGGTGCCCGTGGCAATCGTGCTGCGCCTGCTGGGCTATGGCATTGGCATGAGGGGCTACCTGACTCTCAACTACCTTCTCAAAACCTTGGAGTACAGCAAGTTCAGCGGAGGCGGTGCGGCCGCACTGTTGTTTGCGATCAGCACGGTGCCCATTCAGGCCTGGCGCTGGGCTGGCTGGCGCGTGCGCATTTTGTGAGCGGGGGCGGGGCCGGGCCGGGGCTGCCTGCAGTGGGAGCCATGCATGCAAACGATGCAGGGGGGCAGCATTGGTGCCTTTGGCTTAATGTTCTGTTGGTTACCTCAACCCCACGCCCTCGGGCTGTAATCTTCTTCAGGGGGGCAGCACTGGTGTTGGCAGGCACCTGCCAGTGGCATCCAGAAGACCCCCGCTGAGCCTGCTGCCGCTGCATGCTGACAGCCCCCGCCCCCTCCCACCCCCCCCCTGTGCTGCAGCTGGGCAATTCCCGTGGAAGTGGTGTCAGTGGCCCACGCATCTTGGTGCTACCGCGACCTGTGCGGCATGCAGGCGCTCACGCAGCCCGGGGTGCAGCGCGTGTCGGGCGCAGCATACGACGCCCTGGCCTACCTGCAGTCTGTGTTGGTGCCGCTGGCGGGGCCCTCTGGCCTGCCCACGGAGCAAGAAAAGTGCGGCATACTGCTCCTGTGGCTGCGCATGGGCCTGGGGCTGGCAGTGCCGGCGCTGCTGCAAGCGGCCTATGAGAGCCGCTTGTTTGCCACCCACCAGCAGCAGCGGCTGCAGTGCGGCTTACAGCCAGAGCGCGGCTGGCAGGCCCGAGCATACAGCACCCTTGCTGCCTGCCTGCATCCCGATCACACCCCGTGGCTGCCGTTGCTTTCATGCGTCATGCTGCTCCTGCTCACCTGGGAAACCGCTGTGGTGCTGCACCTCTGGCGGCGGGGGCAGCCTGTGTAAGCCTGTGACAGTTTTTGAAAGCCTGTGTGCGCCATTCTCGCGCGTAGCAGGCCAGGGCTCTGGCAGGGAAGCGCCCGCCTGCGCAGCCAAGGGGCGCGTGTCGCAGCGGCATCCCAAGTTTTGTGTGCCAGACGGCAGATGGCAGACGGCAGTTATGACGGCAGCGGTTTGCGTGCCGCCGCTGCTGCCGATGAACAATACAGCCCGCATGTGCTTGCGCAGCGTGGCCTCCACAGTGACCATTGTGTGCTCTTGAAGGAAGGTCACCTTCCCATGTCAGGCAGCCTCCTGCCACGTCACCCGCCCGCTTGCATGGGCAGTCGGCTGCCAATTGAAGGGGAAGTCATGCCTGCCTCACGTGCTAGCGTTGCACTTCCGTATTGGGTGCATGCATCCTGGGGTCTTCTGCTTGGTGGGCGATCCAGCCTTCCTGGGTGAGTGGTGCTGCTGATTCTCCTGTAGTACCCGCATCCGCGCTGGGTGCCTGGGCACCGTCGCCGGCGTGGAAACACCTTGGTGAGAGGTACAATCCCGACTACTTCCGGCGCAATCTTGCACAGCCACCCTCACCGGCTCCGCTCGATTCCCGATCATTCTGGTGTATATTGGGAGTAATTTTACGCACAATGGACGCCCGTTGCCGCTCGCAAGTTCTGGCCCGCAACTATGGCCCGCCGCTGCACGGCCGGGTAGCTCGCTTGGTTGCCTCCCAAGACAAGAGTTTGTCTTGTGGATTCATTGCCCTGGCCGCTGGCTGCTGCGCTAACTCTGCCGGGGGGCTGGCCATGTCAAACATCCGTGCGGTCTTTTCCACAGCGGAGGCGCTGTGGGAACGGGTCTCCGGCGAGTTGACGGATCCAAAGGAGGTGGCGCAGTACTACCCCGATGCACAAGTTGCACAGTGAGAATAACAGGTCTGGAGGGAACAGCTGATCTCTGTGGCTTCGCCCCTGAACCCTGTAAATGCAGCCAGCCTGCTGCCACCTGCTGCCGCCCCGGGCCCTACGCAGGCTAAGTGCTTTGTGGCAGCCGCCCCAGTGCAACCCCATACAACGCTGCACACCGCGGCTCTCCCGCTTTCATGCTGCTTCCTTGATGTAATTCGAACTGATTACCTGGTAATGGGCGCGGTAGAAGCGGCATATGCGGCAGGCCACTTTTGCTGCTGCAGTTCGCTTGCGCGATCGCGGCGCAACAAAGCCTAAAAGACTCCCAATATACACCAGAATGATCGGGAATCGAGCGGAGCCGGTGAGGGTGGCTGTGCAAGATTGCGCCGGAAGTAGTCGGGATTGTACCTCTCACCAAACACCTTGTGGCCACCCGGCCCTGAGCGGGCTCGGCATCGAATCGCAAACCACCCGAGATTACTGGCGATTGCTGGAAATTCTGCAATCGACGACGGCGGCCTTTTTCTGCCCGCTCCTGCCGCCGTCGCTCCGCCTCGCCGGTGCCGCCCGCCCAACTACGTGCCTGCTCTGTCGGGCCGTGCAGTAGTGGTTCTAATGTCGCCTAACGTCTGAATACATCTGGTCGCACCTTGGTCGCGCCCCGAGCGGCAGAAGACTTGTCCGGGAGCTGCAGTACCGGCTGGAAACTATTCCTGAGGGGGTTAAACCTCCCGCGTCCCACCGTTCAGCATTCGCTCTCTATCAATCCCAATCTACTCGCCGACATGCGCACCGCCCTCTGCCTTGCGGCTGTCGCCGCCCTGCTAGCTGTTGCGGCCGCCGGACCAAGTGAGCATCCACAGCACTGGGAGCTGGTGCTCCCGTCCTGCAGATTGCCCCTGGCCTACCCTGCTTCAGCAGGGGCGCGTGCGTAGTGGTTTGGCATGTAATTTCAATAACGGCAAGCCAATGGCCATGGCCGGCGGTCAATTCCAGCAATGCACCTGCCGCCTTGCGCCGCACCCCCCGCACCCCACCCCCCGCACCCCGACCCCTCCACCGCACCCTCACCATCGCACACTCTGCTCCACTGCTGCCCGCAGTCAACCTCAAGCCGGGATGCCACGGCACGGACACCGTCAAGAGATGTGAGGGATTTCGGGTTTAGGGTGGTCCACACAGGCGGCGCCTGCCTGTGCCTGCCGGTAAAGCTTGTTGCACACATGGCTGGGTGCTCGTTTGATGCCTGCGCCAAGGCAGTGCACATGTTGCTCAACTTGCTGTGCCCGTGGCAAGAGGGATGCAGCTCCCACGGCTGTCTCACACACCCTTGTTGTGGCGGCCCCCCATTTGGTAGAGCCTGCTCTGCACAGCCCTCAACACCCCTGCCAACCCTGCCCCTGCCTCCCACCCTCCATTTTCCCCTGCCTGCCTGCAGACCCCATCCGTCGCTCAGAGTTCGTTGATCGGGTGAAGAAGAACTTTGTGAGTGGGAAAAGTGCCGAAGTGAAGGGTAGAAACGGACCAGGAGGTTGGGGCGGATCACAAGGGGTGCGGTGCAGGGCATTGTAGACATTGGGCAACGGGCACGCAGCGAGCGACACGCAGGTGCGGGGCAGCTTCCCACACCTGGCTGCCCCGAAACCCTGCACGCCATGCACCCCAATGCTGCCTTGCAGCGTCAATCTGCCACGGTTCCCCTCTCAGGCTTTCACGGCCCCTTACAATGTTCTTGTGGGGAGCCCCCTGGTGCACATAACACACAAATCCCTCACCTCCCAGCCTCCCCCTGCTCCCCGCCCCCCTCAGGTGAACATGGCTTACATCCAGGCACGCAAGCGGGGCAGGGTTCAGGCCGCCACGCTGCTTCCCGACACCTGCGTCTACATTGGCCACAGGCCCCTACGCGCGGTAAGGCCCCCGCGGCACATGCATCCTGACAGCGGGCTTGCCATGACTGCCGGGCATGCACCTGGTCTTGCAGGCACACAGCCAGCTGGCACACAGCCTTGCCCGACTCGCACGATCTCACCGTGAACCAATGTTGCAACTCTTAGCACCACGGTGTCCTTCCCTGTTCCCCAACCCCACCCGTCCCCGAGCGCAGTGCTACAACTCGGTCATTCCGGGGGTCGTCCCGGGCCGTCAGGTGCGCTGCTCTGCCTGCTTGTGCCCCTGCCTGCGACATCAGCCGGCGCGAGAGCATGCTCTCGCTGCATCCCACCGCCACCCGGCTCTGCACTGCCGCCTCCCCATCATGCTGAGTCCCTCCCCCACACTCCGAGTGACTCTCAGGGGCACCGGCACCGACCCTGCATTGGCCCACCCCTCACTACTCGGCCCCCTTCCAGCGCAGCCCTGACCTCCTCTCTAGGGCCTCCGACACTGCCCCTGCATTGATCCACCCCTCCGGACCCCCCGACACTGCCCCTTCATGATTTACCAAAGCATTGACCCACCCTTCCCTGCCGCCCTCACCCTCGTGCAGATCGGCGGCCAGTACGGCTTTGTCTTCAACGCCCGTTTCAAGTGCGGCTCCGCCAAGATTGAGGTGCCCTGCAAGGTCCGCCTGAACACCCAGGTGAGCACAAATCATGCACTGTTGCTGTTATACCGTGCTGCTGTTATACCGTGCTGGGCCTGCCGCCAGCTCGCTGCCAGCGCACAGCAGAACACGATGCCTCGCTTGTGCCTGTCTGTCCGCCTGCCTGTCTCTCGATGCAAGTTAAGTGCAGTCGGTGACGCCTTCGGGACACCCTCGCACCTGCATGTGACTGGTGCCCTCTGGCCTCCTGGGGTGCTCAACTGCCACGCGCGCGCCTTGCGCAGGCCGCGCCCTCCAGCTCTCGCCCTACCTGCTGTCCTGCCCCACGCCTCACCCGACCCCTCTGCGCCCCCCTGCTGTGCGCCACCCCCCCGCCCACCTGCAGCGCCAGAACCGCCCCCTGTCGCCCCCCGTCTTCCCCGATTTCTGGGAGCCAAGCATGGTGATGTGCAAGCGCTAGGCGCACTCCCACACTGCGCCTGAGCTCTGCCCTGGGCGACCAACGTCGCAAAGACTGCCTGGGCGAGCAGAACTGCACACACGTCCCTACCCCCCAAATGCCGGTTGATTTTTCCTAACTACCACTCCCTCATCCACTCTGCTGACCTGGCCAGCCTGCTGCAATGCGGGAAGCCTTGTAATGATGCCTGCCCCCCCATCCTTTTGGACCCCTGGCATTGCTCGTGCAATTGCCGCCTGACTCGTGGCCGCCCCAAGCGTGCCTGCCCAGCTCCCTCTGCGCACACCTATGAGGCCACCCGTCGCACATCCCTCCCCTCCCCTCCTCCCCACCCCTCTCTTGATTCAACGTGTCGGGCAGCCTTGTTGCCCGCTCGTGGCCCTGACCTCCCATCCCTCCTTGCGCTGCCACCTGCCTGCTACGGCTGCAATGACCGCAGCGGCGGTGCTAGCATCTCAATGCCGCATCCAGTGCACAGCACACTGCATTACGCCGCAGTGTAACGCCACCCGCAATGTAATACACACACTGCTCTTGCGAAGTAGAAGAAAGATGACAGCGGGGCTGACACAGCCTGCTTCAGGAGATGGCTGCCCTATGACGTGACCCAGTGGTGTGCACACAGGGCGTGCACACAGGGCGTGCACACAGGGCTGCATACACTTTGAGATGTGGCGCAAGTATGTGGCAGGACCTTTGCATGGTGGGCAGGACAGAGGGATGCATCTGGCAGCAATGCTCCTCGTGATGCGTGGCATGGTGTGCGCTTGAGTTCGACCTCGAGACAGTTGCGTAGTTTACTGGCCCACCCTGCACACGGCCATGTTGCCGCATTAAGACGGGTCTGGTGCGGCAGCGCCATGGCAGCTGGCACCTCTTGTCCGCCTCCCCTTGTGGCCTCCCGAATTGCACGGGGATGGGCAGACCCTTGTTCATCATGTGTTCCTGCCTGTGCTGCTGGCCACGGCCAACCTATGCAGGCGGGCGTGAGCAGCCCCGACCGTCTTTGCTGTGCACAACTGGTATAGTTATAACCAATTCTAGGGGCGTGTTTCGCCGCCTTGAGTGCTACAGACCCACCGCCAGAGGGGCCGAACTGCAAGCGGTTTCAACTTGTACCCTTGAGAACCATCACCTCCGCCACGCTGAGCCGCGCTGCCCCGCCGCCGCTGCAGCCTCTCGCCATGGCGTTTTGCGCCCCTTCGCAGCTTCGACCGCCCAATAAACTTCCAAGAGGCATTCTACTGCCTCCATTCTACACCTCCAAGCCTGTGCTGCGGACCAAAACAGGGCCGCTGGTGAAGCACGGCGCGCAAGGTTTCGAAGCTCTCGTGCCAGGCCGCAGATGGATCTGTAGTGGTCATAGCCAGCAGACGCGCGGAAGAGAGAGCGGCACCGCACCCAGCAGGGCTCTTCTGACCAGAGGGCGCCTGCACGAAAATGGCCGGCAAGCCGAAGAAGGTGGGAGTGGCCATGCATTCTAGACGCTCCCAGACAAGGGCTCGGAGCGGGGAAAGCGGTGTAGCAGCACACAAGTCTGATCTCCGAGCGCCACTCTTTACTTTGGTGCCCGCAGTTCAAGATAGAACCCTTCAAGCACCCGCTGAAGTTGGATCCCAACTATGCGGGTGAGGGCCGCGGGGAGGGCAGTGTGGCGCCTGCGGACAGCGGCAGCGGCGCCGCGAGTGGCGGGACACGCTGCCTGCTGCGTCCGCCGCCGTCTCCCTCCCCAACCGCCCTGGAGACATGCATCATCATAGGCGTCAACCCCTGCAGGCAGTGCAGCAGCAGCTCGTCCAACCGCTGGCTTGCATCTGTCGCAATGAGCTGCGCTTGCTGCCTCCTTGCATTTTGCACCGTCCGAGCCTGCGCCGCCTTTTCGCTTTGTGGGTGCAGAGAACACGTGGCAGCTGCTGGAAAGCGCGATCCACGAGATCAATAGCCACAATGCCAGCGGGCTGAGCTTTGAGGAGCTGTACAGGTGCGGAGTGCTGCCGCAAGTGGGGCGGGCGGCAGCAGCTGGGTGCAGCAGGTGGGGAAGGGTGCGGCAGGATAATCGGGGATGGTGGCTTTTTTGGTTGCTGGCCTGATCTTTTGGTTGGGAGGGTGCCGCCGTGCCCAGTAGCTGCACACTGCTGGCCAGGCTCAAAGGATGGCATTCTCGCTGCTGCCGCTCTGCCTGCCCGCTTCGCCCCGCCCTGCCTGCAAGCTGTCCGCCCGTCGCCCAGCGCACCAGCACGCGGCGCAAGGCTCCGCAAGCAGGCCGCTGCTGCTGCTGCTGTTCCCTGCCGCGCTGCGCAGCGTCTATACTCCACATGCTGCCGGTACTCTAACCTGCGTGGTGGCGGTTTGGCTACATGCATGCTGCCCCGCATGCCCCCGCCTCCTGCCTGCAATGGCCACCTGCCCTCCGCCTTGCTGGCTCTCTGGCCGTCACACAGCATCACAGTGCAGGCACAGCTGGCCCGCCCGCCCTGCCCGGCGGCCGTGTCGCTGTGCACCCACCCACTTGCGGGAGACCGGCCTGCGAGAGGCCGGCCAGCAGCCTGCCCTTGTAGGAGGGGCAATGGCAAGACAAAGGCACTTTCCTCCTACCCCCCTTTGACTGTTTCACGCAGGAATGCATACAACATGGTGGTCAACAAGTACGGGGAGCGGCTGTACCGCGGGCTGGTTGACACAGAGACAGCAAACCTGCGCAAGGTGGGTGCAGCAGGCAGGAGGGTGGGGGTGGGGGTGGCGGGGTGTGCAAGAATGGGTGCAGCAGGCAGGAGGGGCGGGTGGGGTTTGGTAGGATGTGCAAGAGTGGGTGCACTGCATGCATGGGTGGGTGTGCAGGGATGGACAGGAAAATGTGTGTGTGGCGTGGCGGGTGGGCAGGTGTTGGGGCATCTTTGGGTGGCACGACAGGCTGGCGTGTGGTTCTGGCGACCTGACGGCACGCTGGAGTGTGCAGCCGGAGGCATCCGCTGCTGCGCTGCCATGCCGGGGCCGAGGAGATGCCTCCTCCTTCTGCTGCAGTCGCGCTGCTGTTGCCCGCGCTCTCACTTGTTGTTCTTAGCTCGCGCTGCTCATGCCGCCTTCAAGGCCGCGGCTGCCGCCGTACGTCTGCTGCATCCGGCATCTCACAAACCAACCCTGCCATGCCCACGAGTTGAGCGCACCCTGCCTTGTCCTGCCTTGCCTTGCCCAACCGGCACGTCACTTTCTTTCCTCCCTGCAGGTGGCTGCCCGCATTGAGGCGGCTCAGGGAGACGGCTTCTTGCGTGCTCTCAAGGGGGAGTGGGAGAACCACAACAAGTCGGTGCAAATGATTCGGGACATACTCATGT
Organism: Chlorella sp. ArM0029B; assembly: GCA_002896455.3. Taxonomy (NCBI): domain Eukaryota; kingdom Viridiplantae; phylum Chlorophyta; class Trebouxiophyceae; order Chlorellales; family Chlorellaceae; genus Chlorella; species Chlorella sp. ArM0029B. Next base: position 288,134 of record JTEE01000252.1, read on the forward strand.
ACATGGACCGCATCTACGTCAAGCAGCAGGTGGGGCGGCAGCGGCAGTGCAGTACACAAGTGCACAGGGCGGCAGCAGCAGTGCAATAAACAAATGCATAGGGTGGCAGCGGCAGCATCCCACAATAAACAAGTGCATGGGGTGGTAGCGGCAGTGCAATAAACAAGTGCATAGGGCAGTCAATGCAGGGGTGGCGGGTGGCGGGTGGGGGTGGTGTGGGCCAGCAGGCAGGGGGCATGCAGCATCCCCCAATAAACAAGTGCATAGGGTGGCAGCGGCAGTGCAATAAACAAGTGCACAGGGCAGTCAATGCAGGGGTGGCGGGTGGCGGGTGGGGGTGGTGTGGGCCAGCAGGCAGGGGGCATGCACATGGACCGTATCTGGCTCAGGAAGCAGGTGGAGCGTGCCTTTACTGGACCTAGGTGGCAGTCGTGGGTGGCAGATGGTGGTGGGGGGGGTAGTGGCATGCACACGGACCGTACCTACGCCAAACATCTGCGGCACGCTGTTGTGTTGCTGCAGCACTGTAAAATTGACTGACTGACTGACTGACTGCAACTACGTCAGCAGCAGATAGGGCGGCATGCCTGGCGCAAACAACTATGTTGGGCTGCCATTGGTGGGGTAGGGGGGAGGAAACAACTATGTTGGGCTGCCATTGGTGGGGTAGGGGGGAGGAAACAACTATGTTGGG
>JTEE01000252.1:302614-323689 GCA_002896455.3 Chlorella sp. ArM0029B
CCTGCCTGCCCCTGCATCCCCTGCCCCTGCGGTACCTGCCTACCGCTGGTGCTGGTACACGCCTGCCTGCACACCCCTGCCCTGCACACTCCTGCCCCGCATCGTGTGCCCTGCATTGTGTGCCCTGCATTGTGCCCTGTTGCCGCCCTACCTACGTGTGTGCTCCTCGCCTCTGGCACTTCACGCTCTGCCTTCCCCCGCTTGCTGTTGTGCAGTGACCTGGCGCTGCCAGCTCAGCACCCCGCAGACAAGGAGCCTCGCGGTAGCGAGCCGCCCAGGCTCTGCATGCGACGGCTCCTCCCCCCCTTACCCTGTTTTTCTACTGCTGTCCTCCTCTTGCCTGGCGCTGCCTGTGAACACCTCGACACCCGCCGCCGCTCCCGCCCCATGGCCCCCATTCCTTGTGCCGACCAGGCGCCCCCGCCACTGCTCCTGCGTCCTGCTCTGCTCGTCCCACTGCACCCTGCTTTCTCTCCGCTCAGTTTTCCGAGGTAACACATCCTGACAAGGCCCGAATGGAAATCTAGCAAAGGAGGAGGTGGGCGAGAAAGACACAGTGGGGGGGGAGCGTGCCGCAAGACGCATTGCAGTGCTGATCTCAGAGACGCCTGGGATGGAAGAAACACTAGGTGGGGCCGCTAAAAAGGGGTACAACATGCCTTTTCTTGAAGCTCATTTACAGCGGGGTGCCGCCAGCCATGCCTGTGGAGCGCCGCTTGCTGCCACCGCCGTGGTGCTGCTCCGCTGCGCCTCGCCATCCGCCGACGCAGCAGAGGGCAGCGCTGGCTGGGAGGTGGAGGGGCGCACCGCCCTGATGCGGCCCGGGGAGCCCTGCAGCGCAGGCAGCGCCTGCCCCTTGCTGCTGCCCCCGCCTGCCAGCGAGCCGCGCGCACTGCGTGCCCCCTGCTCTCCCATGTCATCTGCTGCCACCTCTCCAGCTGCTGAAGCGTTGCTGGAGGTGCCAGCTAGCTGGGGCTCATCCCTCACGACATCATACAGGTCGGCATCCTGCTCCTGCCGCCCCTGCTGCAGTCCCGCGGGGCGTGGCGTCGCCCCGCTGCCGCCGCCGCCCACAGGCATGGCGGTCTGCGGGCGCCCAAGCCCCACGGCAGTGAGAGACGGCTGGTGCTGCAGCAGCTGCTCCTGCACGCTCTCCCGGCGCTGCTCCTGCATGCTGTCGCGGCGGGAGGAGGCAGGGCCTGCACCATCCAAGCTGGCGCCGCCCGTGTCGCGGCGCATGCGGTGCATCCAGCTGCAGGCAGGGACAGGGGCAGGTGTGTGGTGGGTGACCAGCCGGCCAAAAGCGTGCCACAGTGTGAAAGACGAGAAGCAAGTCAGGCCAGTGTGGGTGCAAGGCGTGGTGGCTTGTAAGAGGCGGGTCCCGGCGTGAGGATGGGAGAGAAGATGATATCACAATGTGCATCCAAGCAGAACGGCATAGGGCCTATTGAGCAGCCATCCAGCCCAGCCCCAGCAACAGGTTTGTGCCCGCACCTGACGGACGCTCCCAGGCGAGAGGCGGCTGTGGATGGCCGTGCAGAAAGCGGTGCCTGCCCCGGCGGCGCCAATGGCATCTGCACCTGCGCCATGGGCAGCGCTGCACCAACGGCCGCAGCCACAGCTGTCGCACTGGCGTTGCTGCTGAGCCGCGACGTTTCAGGGCCAGCTGCCGGCGCGGCGTGAGGTGAGCCGCCCACAGCGGCGGTCCAGTGCTGGGTGGAGTTGCGGGGCGGCGAGGCCACGGGCACCTGGGAGTACCGCAGGTCTGCGGTACCGCCGGTAGTACCGCCGTAGGGTGGCAGCGATCCCAGGGGAGCGGCAAACACAAAGGGCTGCATGTCGCTGTCGCAGCTGATGCACTTGAAGCGCATGCCCGCTGCGGGGCCGCTGCCGGGCTCGGCGGCGGCGGTTGCGGGGCGGTGCTGGCGCAGCATGCGCTCCACCTCCTCTCGGGACACCTTGCTGCCCACCTGCAGCGGGGGGGAACAGCAGTGAGGCAGGCAGGTGGTGAGGCAGGTGGTAAGGCAGGTGGTAAGGCAGGTGGTGAGTGTGGGTGATGGGTATGGGCACAGTAGACGGACAGGCAAAGGATGTGGTTGGTGATTGACAGCAGGCGAGGGCCAATGGCGGACTGCCAACGTGCCTGGCACACAGGTGCAGCCGCACAATGCTGGACGCCTTCAATCATTCGCAATGCCGCCCACTGCTTACATGCCCACTGCTTCATGCCCCACCTTGCTGGACAGCGTCTGCAGGTCCTGCTTGGTGGCCAGCCTCTCCGACAGGCGCCGCTCCAGCCCGCGCCCCACCTCCACCACAGCCCCCGTCACCGCATCGTGCACCTGCGCAGCACGAGGTGGGGCAGGGGCAGCAGTGAGGGTTGGTCAGCTGGCTGGGTGTGAAGGAGCCACCCAGCCCTGGCCGGCACAACATGCACCCCCAGAGCCTGCCGAGCTGGGAGCTCTTACAGAAACTGAGAAAGAAGCGGTAGTGCACCCCGAGGCCTGTACCGCAGCTTGCACCGAGGCTGGCATGCCCTGCCCCACCCCGCCCTACCCCGCCGTCGACCCACCTGTCCCGCCAGGCCCTGCTTGATGCCCCCAGCCAGCGCCTCCATCTGCGCCTGCAGCTTCTGCTGCTGCGCCAGCAGGTGCCCCTGCAGAGCCCCCAGCGTGTCCTCCCTGCTGCCGGTACTGCTGGCGCGTGCCAGCTTCACAGCAGCCGCCTCCACCTCCCGCAGCGCCTCCAGCCGCTGCACACGCTCTGCCGTGGATGCCACCTGTCCGCTCACACCCGCCAGCTCAGCATCCAGCTTGGCATCCAGGCCGCTGAGCTGCTCCGCTCCGGAGCGCACCTTGCTGCCCAGGGCGCCTACGCGCTCCTCCAGTGCCTGCGGAGAGGTGGGGCGGGGGGAGCCTTCAGGTGATTATACAGCTAGCCAGCTGTTCTTGGTGACAAGCAAGAAGGTAGGGCACTCAGCGCAGACGTTGGCCAGCTGCGAATGGGGAGCGCTGCTCCTCCCTGCTGCTGTATTCCCGCTGGCACCAGCTCAACTCGCTCCCCCCACCCCACCCTGCAAGCTATTTAACCCTCATCCCATCCCACCTTGAACTCCCCAATAGACACGCGCGGCGTCAGGCTTCGTGCCGTGCTGGCGCCATCTGAGCTGCTGCTCTCAGCAAATGCATCAGCAGGGTTGGCCCCCTGGGCCTCCACCAGCGCCTGCACCCCGTCGATGCGCAGGTTGCACCGCTCCAGCCCCTCGCCAGAGCTGCTCTGCACCGAAGCCAGCTTCTCCTGCAGCGACACCACCTCCCTGTGTGATGCGGGGGGCAGTGGAGGGGAAGGTGAGGCGCATGGCTCAGTATTACCCAAGAATAAAGGGAATCTGATGCAAGCGTGTTCAAAGAGCCCAGGCTGACTCCCAGCCCCCTCCTTGCGCCCCTCCTTGCGCGCCCCTCCTTGCGCCCCTCCTTGCGCCCCTCCCTGCGCTCCTCAACACTCTTCCTCGCTCCGGCACCAGATCCCAACGCTTGACACGCAGCACCTACAAACCACATTCTGATGCACTCACCCCCCACCCTGTCCCATGAGACCTTTGCTGCCTCCCCCTGGACTTGAAGTGTAATGGATTGACTGATTGCTTGTACATCACCGCTTTGCTGTGCTGGCCCACCCATCACCCTGCCACTGGCTCACCCCTTGAGCCGCTCCTGCTCATCCAAGCTCTCCGTCAGCGAGGCCTGCAGCTTCCACAGCAGGCCTGTGTGCTGCAGGTTGGGCCGCTTGCGCAGCATGTTGACCACATCGGCTAGGCGGCACTGGGCGGCTGCAGGGCATCATGGGCAGGGCAGGGCAGGGAGGGCAAGTGGGTGCAGCGGCGAGAAGCAAGGGTGGGTGCTGGATTTCTTGCACAGCCTGTTGGCTGTCCGGTCCAGACGGCCCTGGGCAGGTAGGAGGCACTGGGGGGAGGCAGGCTTATGAGGAGGCAAACATACAAGCATGGCGCAGCAAGGAAGAGCGTGTGACGAGCAGGACGTGCGCCAAGCACGCAGCAGCACATTCGAACTGTGAGTGCTGAAAGTCTGCTGCATACCTCTGCATGCCCCGCTCACCTGACTTGGGCCGCAGCGCGGCAGCCTCACCAGCACCTGCTGGCCAGCTGCCTGAAGCGCCGGTTGCCGGCTGCAGCACGCTGCCGGAGCCGACGATCCTGGGTGTGGCAGGCTCAGAATCCTGCACTGCCACTGCATCCTCCACCTCAGGTGCAGCTGCTGCCTGCTGAGCAGAGGAGCTGGATGCTGGCATGCTGGGAGTGGTGCTGCGCAGGGCCGCTGCAGCTGGCTGGGTGCCTGCAGGAGCCGGCTTGGCCTTGCCCGCCTGCATGGCCGCAAACAGAGCGGCAGGCGAGCGCACCCCGACGCGCTGGGCGGGAGCTGCGGACGCAGCATCTGTGGCATCGAATTGGTGGCTTTGGGGGGCCACGCCAGCTGGTTGTACCGCTGCCTGCGGCTGTGCAGTGGCAAAGCTGGGGGTGCTGTCGCCGCCAGTGGTGTGGGCGGAAGGGAGGCTGTGCGCCGGCACCGGTGCTACGCTGTAGCCAGGCTTGGCGATGCCGCGGGTGTGCATCTCACCCTCCAGGCTGGCAGTGTGCACAGCGCTCACGTCGCCCTGGCCATCAGAGCTGGTGGCACCACGAGATGCTGCCTGCCACGGCTCTCCTGCTGCCGTGGGGGCTGCAACCTTGGCATAGCCACTGCCCACGGGCAGCACGCCTGTCTGCAGGCCCGTCTGGGCATCAGCAGTAGCCGTGGCACTGCGCCCCTGCTGCTGGCTGCCACCAGAGCCGCTGGCACCCAGAGGGCTGGCAGAGCGGGAGCTGGCGCCGCTAGCCGGGGTGTGCGTGCCAGCCGCCGATGCTGAGCGGCTGGCGGCGCCGCCCTCACCACTGCCAGGCACCGCTGCTTGGTGCCCAAGCGTGCCAGGAAGCTGCGCCGTGCTGGAGCGCGCTGCAGCAGCCTCTGCATTGGCCTCCACAGCTGCCGAGTTGGCGGCCTGCTCTCCAGACCCCGTGGAAGCGGCCACAACTGCCGGCACGCTGGCCACAGACTGCTGCTGCTCAGTGTCCGTGCCGGCTGTCGCTCCAATGCAATCAGCTGCACTGCGGCTGCCGGTGCGGTCAGAGCTGCTTGCCGGGTCAGCTGTTGTGGCGGCAGCTGTGGCGGCGAGCCCGCCCATGGTGCCGCCCAGCCCAACCGCAGGCGGTGCTGAAGCGGGCGGGGCGGCCTGCTGGGACATGTGCATGGGCAGCAGTAGACTCAGCAAGAGGGTGCACCCAGCAGACGTGGTAGTTGACACTGCCAGCTGTGCATACACGTGCAGCACCCATCTCGCCAAACACATGCCAAGGCCCTGCTATCAACTGAGCCCAAAACCATGCATGGTTGGCGGCAGCACCCACCTCGGGCACGTGGACCCCCAACATGGTCGCAATGTCGTCCAGCGCCGCTTGCCGCCCTGCCAGGTTGCTGGCCCCATGCAGGCGCAGCTCCAGCCGCAGCAGGCGGGCATCTGCCTCGCGCCGCCCCTGTTCGGCAGCCAGGCGCTCCGCCGCAATCTGGCTCTGAAGTCGCTGTAGTGCAGCACTCGCATCGGCGGCTGCCTGTCGTGCCGCCTCCCGCCCCTCGCGCTCCCGGGCATCCAGTGCGCCCAGGGACAGCTGCAGCCCGTCTATCGTGACATTGTGGGCTTGCAGCTGGCGGAACAGGTCGAGCAGCACGGCCTGCAGAGGGGCGCGTACGAGGTGGGGACTAAGTGAGTGGGGCAGGGGCTTGGGTGGGGTGGGGTGGGGGCCAGATGCTGGGTATTCAAGTGAGTGGAGCGGGGTGGAGACAAAGACGGGTGCTGGGAGGGCGCAGTTCGGAAGGCGGCGAGGCGCGGGTGGGTGGGCGGCGGCAGCGGCAGGTGGGGCTGGTCAGGGCGGCAACTCAGCCCTTCGGTCCACCGCCTTAAACCAGCCCCGCGCACCTGCAGCGGCGCCTGAAGCAGCAGAGGCTGCGCCACTCGCTCAGCAAACGCCTCCGCCTCCATTCTGGCTCAACGCTCGGCGGCCCGGCTCAACGTTGGGCGCCTCCGCGAAGGCTGGTCCAAATATGGACGGTGGAATTGCTGCGAAGCAAATATCTGATGGCCTGTTCTAATTTTGCCGGTCAGCAGTTCCGACACGGCGGCGGCTAAATGCGCAGGTCACTTCAAATTGACTTGCTCGTCAATGCCACTGCGATTTGAAGGCACCGCTAAAGGCGCGATCTTCCTTAGCACTGCCGGCACCGACCTCCGGCCGCCGCCGCCGCCGCCGCCGCCGCGTGGGCAGGCCGAGCGCCCGCCGGTTGCCAGCCGCTTGCGCACCAAACTTCAAGCTTGATCCAGCCAGCCAGTCACCTCTTTCTCCTGGCACCTCAAGGCGACATAAAGCGCAGTATATCGGGTGCCAGTCCGACGCACCACCCTCGCACTCACCTTGCTTTCAGTAGCGGGGGGATAGGCAACATCTCTTGTTGACATAAACAGCACGTGCTGGGCATGAGCTGTGCAACTCACTTAGTGCTGGGGTATTTGTGCTTATCCACGCAATCGACGATTTACATGCGCAGGGCGCAGCCTGGTCCTGGCATCGATGCACCCACTTGTGCCAGACGCTCGGTTCCTGTCCCCAGTTAAGACACTTTCGCAGCAAGCACTACCATCGTGATCCGGCCATCCACTGTGCAACCCGCAAAACGGCCGCGTTTGCAGGCAACAACCAGGGTGCCTGGTGGTGGGGAAGGTGGGTGACTAGGCAGGTAAACCGGTGAAACTTCACGAAAATGCACAACAAATTCAGGCACAGCATTTCAGGTTCCTCCGACCTGAAATGGCATTCTACGCACACGAATCTACAGTTTCGAAGCACACCGCGTGCATGCGTGCTTCGCGAGTTGCGGCAGGTGCCACCTGGCACAAACACCGCTTTCGGCTGGGTGCAAAGGCCCGCCTACTTCGTATGCCAGGCCAACCAACCCGATTAAACACCTCCTGCGCCTGCGAGTTCCGCATTCGCCCTCGCCTGTTCCAGCATCAATTGGTTGGTGATCAGCTGCTCCTGAGCTGAAGCAGCAGCAACAACAAGCAACATGGTCAGCTACCCTCCACCCTCCACAGCTACCCTCCACCCTCCACCCTCCACCCTCCACCCTCCACCCTCCACCCTCCACCCTCCACAGCCGACAAGGGTGCAGGCGTCGATGTTGAGGCTCCCGCCCCCGGGAAAGGCCTCCCTGCACAGGCGCCAGCCGGCTACCCGCCGCCAGCTGCCTACACGCCGGCCGCTGCCTACCCGCCACCTTCCTCCTACCCGCCGCCCGCCTCCCACCCACCGCCCGCCTCCTACGCGCCGCATGCCTACCCGCCGTCCACCTGCTCACCCCAATCCTACCCTGCCAGCCCAGCGGTTGATGACAAGAGCCGGGGCATCCGCTGCGGTGCACAGCTCGTTCTGTTCATCCTCGGCTGGTTCACCGCCATCGCCTGGTGAGCTGTGCTGCCCAGGCAGCCTCTGTTGGACTGACAGGCGCACATGCTGTCCAGTCGTGGGAAGTGGCGAGGCAAAGGGGGATGGCCTGGGCACGTGGGCTGGCGTGCCTGCATCCGGTTTTTCCCATAAGGGTCACCACCACCCCCTTGCTCCGCTCTGTCCGGCAGCTGCCACGTCAGCTGCACCTACCCCGGCCCATTTGCTGCGCCTCCCGCAGAAGCCCCACAGGGTCCCACTTGATTCCCACCCACCCACTCCTGAACACCTCTTGACAACCTTCCCCTACCATCCATCATCCCCTGCCTGCAGGTGGGTGGGCGCCGTCCTGTACTGCTGCTCCAGGCACAAGCACCCGCGGGACAAGTGCCCCGGGGTTGCCAACGTCGCCATGTCTGTCGTCAGCATCGTCCTGATCGCCGTCTTTGCCAGCCTGGGGGCCACCAACCGCTTCTGTCACGGCTATAACTGCTGACTGCGGCACCGCCGGCCGCAGCCTGCGAGACCGACACTCCCTGGCAGGGTTTGTTGGAGGCCGAGGACATTGCCCACAGCGGCAGCTGTGGCTTACCCGCTCTCTTCCTGCGCCCTGAACGGCCGTTTCGGCAGACAACCTGTTTCCTTGTGCCCACCGCTCTCTGCCTATACTTATATGCGACAAAAAGTGCACCCTGTGATGTTTGTATTGCTGTTACGGTTGTTTAATAACCCGTTGCGAGAGGCAGAGAGTCATCCATCCACACAGTGAGATTTGGCTGAGCCGTCCAGCGTCATGGGGCAGGATGGCGCATGAGTTGCTGCAGACTTGAGACCGCCTACATCTACAGACCTACCCGGCTTCCCGTCTGCTCATACTTGCCAGCCCCCTTCCTGCCCACCCGCCCACCTGTCTGCTGCTCCTTGCTCTCCTGATGCGTCTTGATGTGTGCCATAATTCGTATCGGGAGCGTCGGTACACCACTCCTCAGCTGTTTCGGTATACCACTCTTCAGGTGCTGACTGGTTGCTCGACGTGCATTAAGATGTGGGCTGAAAAACTCTGGGCTGACATGCATCAGGGGTATGTGCCGACGAGAGTGCACCCGCCTCATTGCGGCGCCCCCAGGAGTACTTGAGATGTGCGTGGGGGGACGACATGCCTAGTGAGTGGAAGAGCCTCAGTGAGGAAATTCGCAGATGCTGCAGCGTTGGAACACGAACACGGCGCAATCATTGCCACCTCACCGCCACTTCTGCACCTGTCGCCAGCTGCCTGCCCACGCAGGGCGCTGTGTCCGGGCCGCGGCCTTCTTGGGCTGTGCGCAGCAGCCCAGCGGCATGGACCGCCGAGTTGCGAATGCATGTCTGCCTCGGTTACGTCTCAAGTAACCAGAAGCTTCCAGCAGCTCACAGGTCACGCTGCGCCACGCTGCGCCGAGGGCGGCACAGCGTGGCGGCGGCAGCAGAAACAGCCGGTTCCGAATTTTGCCGGTCAGCATGTTCCGACACGGCGGCGAGCCGCGGCGGCTAAATCGCAGGTGGAATTGAATTGCTGGTCGTCAATGCCACTGCCATTTGAGGGAGCGCTCTTGCTTAGCAGCGCACTGCCGGCACCCGACCACCAGCCGCCGTCTCGGGCTGCTGCGCGCCATGCCCCGCGCCAGCCGTTTGCCAGTCACCTGCGCACCGAACTTCAAGCCAGCCAGTCACCTCTGTCTCAGGTTCCGGCAAGACAGTGTAATGATCAGCATCATATTAGGTGGCAGGCTGACGCACCACCCTCGCATCTCACTCTGCCTCCATGGGCAAAGGGGGGCAATGCAACGTCTCTCGGGAGGTCAGGTGAAGCCGGTGCCTGCTGCCTGCTATTGCAAGTCCCCGTCGGGCCAGTCCAAACTGCAAATGCCTTATCGCGGCAAGAAGTAAGGATACCGATGAGCTGCACAAAGCAAGCAACAGAGCTCAAGTTGGCCTCACGTCATCGCTGCTGCCAGTGCTGCTGCCGCTGCGAGTCGGGCCGCTACCGTGCACACCTCTGCCCAAATTCGGAGGCTCAACTGTGCAGTTCGCTCCTTGCAAATCAATCTGAAGGGTCGACAAATAAATTGAGATTGTTATGGGAAATGCCCAACCCATCCGCTCTTGGCAGAGCCAGCCGCCCGGCTGGAGAGCTTCCCCCTTGCAGCGTTCCCCTGGGGATGACGCTGAGCCCCCTGAGCGCTTTCGTGTCTTTGGTTCCCACTACTTATCCCAGAAAGCTGCAAACCAGACGCTTTCCTGCACCGTGCACCCACCCCTGCATGCGCCAGCGCGTGAGGAGGGAAGTTTAAGAGATACCCAGCCTGGCGTGCGCTGGCCCGCTGTAGTGCCTCCTTTAAGGTCCACCCAGATTCAGACACCACCCTTTGCCTGACACAGTTTAAACCAATCCCCTCTTGCGCCTGCTTGCCGCAATTACGCCTTCGCCCGTTTCGGCATTGGGCGGGAAACAGCTGCTCAGCCGCCAGAAGTTGCACCAACAAGCATCATGGTCAGCCACCCTCCGCCCTTGACAGCCGACAAGGGTGCCAGCTTCGACGTCGAGGCTCCTGCCGCCGAGAAGGGGGCAGCTGCGCAGGCACCGCCCGCCTACCCGTCGCCCGCTGCCTATCCGCCGCCCGCAGCCTATCCGCCGTCCGCCTCCTACCCGCCGCCCACCTCCTACCCGCCGCCAGCCGCGTACCCTCCGCTAGCCGCGTACCCTCCCCCTGCCTACCCACACCAGCACCACCCTGCCGCCCCAGTGGTTGACGACAACAGGCAGACCATCCGCTGTGGTGCACAGCTCGTACTGTTCATTGTCGGCTGGTTCTTCTTCTTTGCCTGGTGAGATGTGCTGCCAGGTAGCATGCATTGAATGCCGGCGCACACGCTGCCCAGCCGTGGGAAGTGGCGAGGCAAGGGGTGGTGGCCAGGGCAGCTGGCTCGTCTGCATTTGGCTGTGGCACGCGAACGGTGACCTCTGCTTCGCGCTATGCCACATCAGCGGCCCCTGCCCCTGCCCCTCGCTGCCCCACAGGCTCCCTCCTGATTCCCACCCACTCACTCCTGAGCACCGCCCGACCGCCCCAACCGCCCCTCCTCCCACCATTCGTCCTCCCCTGCAGGTGGGTGGGCGCCGTCCTGTACTGCTGCACCAGGCACAAGCACCCGCGGGTCAAGTGCCCCGGGATTGCCAACATCCTCATGTCTTTTGTCAGCATCGTCCTGATCGCCGTCTTTGCCAGCCTGGGGCCACCAACCACTTCTGCGACGGCTACCACTGTTGACTGCACCGCTGGCAGCCGCCTGAGGCCGGCACTCCCTGGCGGGGCCTGGCAGAGGCCGGGGATGTTCCTTTGAGCGGCGTTTCTGTTGTTGTTGCGCCACCCGCTCTTTTCCTGTGCCCTGACCGCCCGTTTTGGCTGACAAACACGCGTCTTGTGCAAGCCGCCTTCAAGTGCAACATACTCACGACAATTAAAGCAAGCGTCGGGCTCTTGCTGCCCCATCAGCCCCTCCACACGCATCCCTCCACAGGGCATCACCAGCCTTGTCAAGCGTGCCTGGTTGCGACCGAAACACAATCCAACACTTGTGTGTGATGGACACAAGAAGGGAGGAGGAGCGGTTGGGAGGGATCACAGCTGAGAAGGGCGCCTCAGCCAACCACTGCCCCCTGTGCCTGCCATTACTCTTGCCTGCCTGCTGCCTTCCAGCTCAAGTGATCGCCCAAGAAAGTGTCTCCTGCTGCAATCATCAACTGCCTCACAAGTGTGCCATCAGGCAACTAGAAAACTCAAGGGGCTTACAGCTGCGGGGGAAGAAAAAATGCACAGAGAGAGCCGCAGCGCTCAAGGCCCGCCATCGTCACCACTGTCGCTGCTGCCGCCGCTGCTGCGAGGCGTGTCGCTGCCTGCGCTGCCGCTGCCGTGGCTGCTGGCTGCCCCTCTGCCGCCCGCCGCTGCATCGCTTGTGCCGCCGCCAAGCGATAGCGCTTGGATCACCGCCTGCAGTGGACATGAGAAGCAGGCAATAAGTCGGGTGTAGCACGCCAGGATGCATGGCAGGTCTGGGTTTGCCCCAGGCAGTGCATTCAGCGTGTCAAATCCGACCTTGCAGCCTAACCTCACCTTGCAGCCAGACCCAGCAGCCTCGTCATCCACCCACCCCCTCTCCAGCCCTGCCGCTGTTCCCACTTAACCACCCACCCCCTCATCTGCCCGCTTGCAGCAGTTGCACACTCCCACCTGCAGGTCGTGTATTTCCTGGTCTTTCCTCAGCAGCTCCTCATAGTGCAGCTTGAACACCGACCCGTGGTTGTCCACCTCAGCATCCAGCTCAGCCACCCGCGCCTCCGCTGCCCGCCGCGCCCGCTCGCTTTCCTCCAGCCGCGCCACCACAGCACCCAGCTGCGCCTCCAGCTCCGCAATCTTGCGCTGCTGGCCCTGCAGGGGTTGGTGTGAAGGCGCACAGGGGGCGGGTTGCAGGGGCAGAAGAGGCGTGAGTGTGCAAGACGCGGCGGGGAGGGCGGAGGGGCGGAGGGGCGTAGGGCAGAGGTCGAAGGGGCGAAAGTAAGCATTCGGCTACAACTTGCACACTCTGGAATGCTCATCATCCCTCCAGCAACTCCGCCGTAGCCCCAACAGTCCTCTTCCACCCTGCACTGGCACCCGTCGCCGTGCCGTCGCCCTGCCGCCACTCACGTGCAGCGCGGCGGTGAACTGCGCCTGCGGCACTGCCTGCCTCCACGCCTCCTCGTCAAGGTAAAGTGCCGTGTCCAGTTGTTTCGCTAGGTCGTCCAGGCTGCGCTGCGCCGCCTCCACGTTCTTCACGGCCTCCGCCCAGCGCAGCGGCACGGGCGGGCCGTGAGATCCTCCCGGCTGCAGCGGCTGCATCGTTACTTGTATGGGAGGCATTTGATCGCTGTGTCGGGCGGACGGAGCTGCCTCAAAGAGACGAAGGTGCCGGCAAGAAGAGTCGACCTTTTCAAAGCACGATCTGGAGCTTGCCGGCGCAAGAATGTGAAGTCAGAAATTCACAAAGAGTGTGGACTTGGCTGGATGCGCGATGGGCGCCTCGGATCACAAGAACGGCACCTGACAGGCTGGCAGTGCCGCTGTGCCGCCGCTGTGCTGCCCCTCAGGAGCTGAGTGGTCGCATTCTGCGTGTATTCTCAGCTACCTCGAACTCATTCCCGCGCCCTAGTTGTCGTCCTCGAAGCACGAAGCATGCACCCCATGAAGGCACCGGCTCCCTGGGCAAAGCTGGCCAAGCTGGCCGACCTGACGGCAGCGGTGAGGCCCAAGGGTGACTGGGGTCTGTCCGAGGACTCTGCTATGGGTGCATACACACACCTTCAAGGTTCCTGACGACTGCGGCCGTGCATGCCTGCAGGCCTCCCCCCACCTCAACCCCTTCCCCGCCGCCGATGGTGACGGCGGACGCCTGCTGCGCGCGACGCGCGCGCTGCGCCTTGGGGACTGGCAGGCGGCGGCAAGCCTGCTGAGCCAGGAGGCGGAGGAGCACCCTGGCAGCTACCTGGCCATCGACCTGCGGGCGGCATGCTGGCTTCAGGCGGGGCTGCACGAGCAGGCGCTTGATGATGCAATGCTATGCACCAAGCTCAACCCCGACTGGTGGGTGGGCGGGTGGGTGTGTGGTTCAAAGCAGCTGCCTGGGGACGGTGGGGCCTGGTGTGCTGTGGGAAGGGGCCCAGCAGTTAGCCGACGCTTCGCCGCAAAACGATCTAGTGGACGCATGCCCAAGGCATGGTGATGTACAGTGGTGGGCACTAGGTTTAACCCGACCCTTAGCCTCAACCCGGGCTGGTGGGTGAGTGAAAGCAGGAGGAGTGGGGCTGTTTAGGTGCCGCGGCTCGCAGCTGGCAGGAGTGGGGCTGTTTAGTGCCGCAGCTCGCAGCTGAGCAGGGGTGCAGGGTGCAGTGCAAGCTGAGGCATAGAAACCATGTATTCAGCGTCGCATCTGCTGCTCAACGTCTGGTCTTTCATTGTCCTTGCCTGGCTGCCTCCCTTCCTGCTGCCCCTCACCATCTCACTCACCCACCCACCACACCACACGAGCAGGGCCCGTGGCTGGGCCCGGCTGGGCGCGGCACAGCTCAGCCTGGGCCACGCACGCGCAGCGGTGGCCGCCTACCGCCGGGGGCTCGGCCTGGAGCCTGGCAGCCGGGAGATGCAGGTGGGGCTGGCGATGGCGGAGGAGGGAGAGATGGAGCAGGGGGAGCGGCGCAAGACGATGCGGCACTAGGCAGGGCGCGGGCGCTGGGCAGGCGAGCGCTGGAGCGGCGCAAGTCCTGTGCGGCACTAGGCGTGGCGCTGGGCTGGATATTTCAGTGAGCAAAGGCTGGAGGGGAGCGAGGCAATGCGGAATGAGGCGTGGCCCTGGCCAGGATGCCGAGTGAGCAAGAGGTGCAGCTGAGCGAGCACGGCGGCAGGCAGAGTGTGGCAGTGGGTAGCTGGCGGGTAGCTGGCAAGGCAGGCCTGTTGTGAGGCTGCTTCGTGCTTGCGTGAGACGAGCGTGTAACCAAGGCTTGCAGCGTACCCACAGGCAGCAAGAATTGGTTGCAAGGGGTGATCTGGTGCCATAGGATGGGTGCAGATGGAGTCACAAACAGCAGCATCTAGACATGTACTGCTTCACGTGCCCACCGCCGCTGCTGCTTCCCGTGCTTCACGGCCGCCATCTGCTGCTGCCGCTGCTGCTGTCCCTGCTGCTGCTCCTGCTGCGGTTGCCGCCATCGATGACGCCGTTGCTGCCTCGAGCACTGCTGCCCCTGGCTGCCAATCATCGGCAGCAGTCCAAGAGAAGCAGTGGGTGACAGAGCGCACCGGCCCAGCTTGCTGCAGCAGCCAGCTGAACGAGGCCCGCATATCTGCACGCATGAAGAGGGCAGGAAGCAGATTGCTCAGGGCGTGTAATATCAGCATGCTGGGGGCAAAGCGTGTCGTTGTCTCCACCATCCCAAGCATGCACCGGCCAGTTTGCAGCCCAAGCAAGCCACACATGCTGACCTGCCAGAGCCTGCCATGCAGGCGGTGCAAGCTATACAGGCTGACAATGGCAGGCGGTGCAAGCCACACAGGCTGACAATGGCAGGCGGTGCAAGCCACGCATGCTGACGGGCCTTGGCACTGCACACGCTGCCCACCACCCTCCAGTGCACCCGCCCCCTCCACCCTCCGCATAGTCACGTCACCTGTCCCTGCCTCACTCCACCCCCCTCATTCACCCTTCACTCAGTTGTCCGGTGCCTCGCCAGAGATACAGCTCAAATGTAATACTTTTGTTATGACTGCTCACCTGCCACAAAGTGCGGCGGCTCGTGCAGCGGGCTGGTGGACCACCGCTGCAGCAGCTGCGCGTCAGGCAGGCTGGCCAGCTTGCCAACATACCAGCGCACGTCTGCGGGCGGTGCCCCCTGCTGCAGGCACAACTCCAGCTGTCCAGTGGAAGGGTTGTACACCCGGCGCAGCCTGCTTCCCCCCTCGCTGCTTCCATCATCATCACCGCTGCTGCTGCCGCTGCCGTCGCTGGTGCTGTCATCACTGCCGCCGCCGCCGCCGCTGCCTCGCAAGCGGTAGGCCCACTGCGCCGAGCGTGCAGGCAGCAGCGGGCCGCGACGGTCGGGCGGGTCTGGCGCCGCCGGCCAGGCCTGCAGGCTGTGCAGGTCCACTGCCAGAGCAATCGCCCGGGGGGAGCCGTCTGGTGTGGTGTTGAGGGCGCCCAGGCAGGCCAGCTGCACGTGCAGTCGGGCTGGGCAGCGCTCCAGGAAGCGGAGGAGGCGGTTGGTCACCCGCTGGCCGCTGCCCTTTGCATCTTCATAGCAGCCTGCCAGCCACAGCAGCGCCTCTTGTGAGCCCAGGCCTGCCACTGTGGGCTCCAGGGCGGTGCCCTCGTCGTGATGCACCACGCGGGCTAGCGCTGCTGCTGGTACGACACCTGCAGCCTCGCCGCCGCCGCCGCTGGGAAGCGGGACGAGTGCCAGAGCGCAGCACGTCGTGGCGTCGCTGGTGGCCAGGATGGCCTGCTCGTCGCTGGCACATGTCGCAATCTCTCCCTGGCACACGTACACCGTCTTCACACCGGTTGGCAGGGCTGCAGGCTGCGCCAGGAAGGCCGACGCGGAGGCTTGCACTGCTGAGAGTCCCAAGAGGTCAGCCGCGGACACCACCCTGCCTTCCACAATGAGAACCATGGTTGCAACACACGCCACGATCGCAGGAGGCTGAGTTTGATGGGCCGCCGCATAGCATACGCGCCGCATAGCAAACGTTACGTTGTGCAGCCGCTGCGCGTGCAATCCTGCAGTGCACCACATCTCCGGTACCGCAACCAAGTGTCCAAGTGTCCAGCCTCGCAGCTGGCACTTCAACTGCCATTCAGCGCATGCTGTTGACCCGGCTCCGCAAGCCCCGCAACAGCGATAACAAAAGAGGCCGCGCAGCATGACGCTGACCTACTACAAGGAGGGGAAGCCTGCCTTTGGCGCCGGCCGTGCCGCCGCGCCGTCGGCTGGCGGCAACACGTTGGGCCACCGCCCCCGCAGCATTCCGCACACCACGTATTACACGCCCGGTTCCATGTGCGTGCCGCCTACCATGCACACTGCGCTGACTGAGCGGGACCCTACGGCTCCGCGGCTGCACAGGCCCCAGCACCAGGCATCGCCAACCACCGACGGCGCGGCCACGACGTGAGGCGGGCAATTCGGTGCACTGGCTGTTGGCGTGCTGGGCTGCCTGGCTGGGATGTTTTCGATGCTTCACGGTGACCTTCCACGGCCACTTTGCATCACCGTTTGCGGCTTGCACGAAAGCCATGCGCTCGCTTGCTCTGTTTCTTCAGCAACTGTCACCCCCGACTGCCCAGAACCCGCCTGCCAGCCTCCCTGCATTGCTGGCCATCCGCTTTGTTGCCAGAACGTCACACACTCAGACATTCTGCTAAGCGCATTGCATGAACGCCTGACCCCTTCCCCCACATTGCTCATGCCAAAACACATCCCCCCGCATCTCTGCCGCCGCTCCCGAGCTCTGCAGGCATTTATCAATTTGAAACCCTCCCCCCAACATCTCGCTTCCCTTGCCCACCCTGTGTCTGTCGCAGCTACTCCTCTGCCTACCACGCCCCAGAGGGCTTCGACTACTCGGCTGACCTGCGGGTGCGCCGCCCCACCGCCATCGCCGCCCCCTCCGCCACGCCGCCCTCCCCCCACCTGGCACAGCATGGGCGCAGCACATACCAGATGGAGATCCTGGAACGCAGCAGCAGGGACATCAACGGCAGCCCGGGCAGCCGCTTCAGGGGGGCCAGCGGCGGGGGCAGCGCGTCAGCACCCGGCTCGCCGGCGCACCGCCACGGCATTGCTGCCGTGCGGCCTGGCTACCTCACCACCCCGTCGGCGGCCTCTGCCCTGGTGGCAGAGCGCTTTGCTACATCTAGTGCCACCGCTACTGCCGCCACCGCCAGCGCAGAGGCAGCAAAGCGGCCTGGCTCGCCTGGCTGGAGCCCGCTGGCCACCGGCAGCCTCAGCCCTGCTGCCAGCATGGGCAGCTGCAGCGGGGCCTCTGCTTGCTTCAGGGACCAAGCCGCGCTTGCCCGGGCCCAGTCAGCGGCAGCAGCTGCAGCAGGAGCAGGAGCAAGGGGAATAGCAGCAGCGGGAGCGGGAGCAAGGGGAGCAGGGGCAGCAGGCAGCTCGCTGGCACGGCCCAGCAAGGATGCTGCCTACCTGTGTGGGCTCGACCAGCACTCGCGGGGGCGGCTGCCGGGGTACACGGGGCACCGGGCGCAGCACCACGCCACGCTGGAGCTGCCGGCACCCAGCAAGCTCACGACGTGGGGCGCTGACAGCCAGGCGGCGCTGCGCAGGTGGGTGTGTGGATGGGTGGGTGGGTGAGTGGCAACGAATGGAAGAGGGGCAGGGGGGGCTGGGGCTGCAGGTGCATGTGCCGGAGTGCTGGGGCGATGGGTGGGAGGCGAGCAGACACCTCGCTTGCATAGGCCCCCCGCCTGCACCCTTTCACCCGTGTGCATGTCCCCTGCCCCGTGCCGCCCGCCCCCAGGCCGCTGCCACCCAACGAGGCCAGCCACGGCATCAAGAGCAGCCTGCTGGGCTTCTTCTCTGCGGGGACGGCTGCCACGGAGGGCGGCTTTGTGTCGGAGAATGGGCTGGCAGAGGCGTCGCGGTTCCACGAGACCACGCGGCCGCTGGAGGGGTTGATGCGCATCCCGCAGGCCTCCCACACCACCCGCCACGGCGCCAAGTTCACGGGCTGAGCGGCGAGGGTGTGGGGAGGCCAGCGGGCACAGCACTGCAGGCTGCACTTGCGCCCACACTCGGGCAGGCAGAGCAGGACGTCGACAACCTGTAGCTGACAGCGGCTGGACTGCAAAACCTGGGCCGGCAGAGGAATACGGCATTGTTTTGATGATACTGTTTAAAGTTTGTTATTGTGCTGATGTCTTCCGAGCCGAGTGGGGAGCAGAGCGGTGCTGTTATACATGTCAAAGTGTGAGCGAGAGCGTCAGAGAGGTAGAAAGCGGGGGTAGCAGCGCAGGAGTGGCGCCAACAGGAGGAGCGGTGGGGTTGAGCGACAGGCAAGGGTGAAGCGGCCGGGGCGGAACGCAGCAGGGAGACGGGCAGCAGTTGCCAAAGAGGATGAGGCGGGCGGGGGCACGAGTAGAGAGGCAGAGTTCTGCGCAACTCGAGCTCATCAGCCCGCCGTGCACACAAGTCCGGGGCAGCACTTAAGATGGAGAAATGAATCGTGTGCCACATGGGCCACAACAACAGCACTCGAGAAGAAAGAAACAAGTGTGACATCACATGTGCCAGCCATCTCAGTACTCGTCTTCATCCAACCCCTCATCATCATCATCCTCGCCCTCCCCGCCGCCGCCACCCGCCGCCGCCTCCCCCGCCGCCCTCTTCGCCGCCAGCGTGCGCGTGTGCTCCAGCAGCTGCCCCCGCATGAAGTCACCCACCGCTCTGCACCCCGCCACCGCCAGCTCCATAACCTCCTCAAACGTCTCAATCGCCACCCGGTTGTCCTGCTGCAGCAGCACCACTTTGCTGCCAAAGTTGGGGTGGATGGCAACTGCCACGTCAGGGCCGCCACCTGAGTCCTCCATATAGTTTAGGTCCAGCAGGGGGGTCCCCTCCAGGTAGCCGGCAGCACAGGAGGCCACAATGTCGCGCATGGGAACGGCGGCGGCGGCCAGGGCCAGGAAGGCGGCGTTGATGCAGGCGCAGCGCGTGCCGCCGTCGGCTTGCAGCACCTGGCGGGGGGCGGGAGAGGAGGGGGAGGAGAGCAGGGAAAGAGGTGGGGAGCAAGCAAGAGGGGGTAGGGTGAGGGCGAGCATTGGTGGAAGGTGGGCAGGCGGCAGGCAGCGTGGCAGCCAGCAGGGCAGACGGGACGAGGAGGCCGGGAATGCCATTCAAGCCGGCAGGCAGGCACGTGAGCGCAGCATTTGCCAGGGGCAGAGGCCAGGGCAGGCGTCAGCTCGCCCCAGGCTGCTCCAGCTGGCACTGCAGCAACTCTGCACGCATCCCCCATCTATCCCCTCCAATCTATCAACAGCAGCCCCTTAGTCTCACCTGCCATCACCCAGCAGAAGACAAGCAGCCCCCTGCACCCCCTGCACTCTTCCCTCATCCCTGTCCCCATGGCTCGCCCTACCTCCGTCGCCGCCCCGCACCGCCCCATGCCCAAACTGCTCTCGTCACCGCCCCACCCCGCCCTTCCCCATGCCCGCACTGCCTTCTTCACCATCCCGCCCCGCCCTGCACCACAGCCCACACTCCCAACTTCACCACTCTACACACCACAGCCCGCACTGCCTTCTTCACAACCCGCCCCGCCCCGCAACCCCCTCACACCTGCACATAGATGTCGATCTGGGAGCGTGGCATGAGCTCCGTCAGAATCGTCTGCTCCAGCGTGTTGCGAATCGCCTTTGTGATCTCAGTGGCCCGCCGGTCCGACTTGCCCCGCCGCCGGCGCTCGCCTGACAAAGGGAGGGGCGGGGTGCGGAGGCAGCAGCAGGTGAGGCGAAGACGGAAAGGAAGGCCGGGGTGGGGAAGCAGCAGCAGGTGAGGTGAATCGTGAGGGTGGACAGGGGAGGGCGGGTGAACGGCAGTTGGTGAAAAAGAGGCGGGCTGCGGGCACATTTCTTCCACATGCTCGGCTGCAGCACAGCGCCACACTCAAAGCGCTCGAGCCAGCATCGCCTGCTCGCACATTCACAACCACCTGCGCCAGCAGCCGCCTCACGGCACCACCCTCGCGTTGCAAATGCCCGCCTGTGCACGGCCGCGACATGGCGCCACTGCGCAGCCTTAACATCTTGACAGTTCCCCTATCAAACACCCCTATCAAATACCCCCTATCAAACACCCACAAACAACGAGTAGTATGAACCCCAAACCCCTCCCACCTGTGCTGAAGGCTGCCATGGCATACTCGCACTTGATCACCGCCCGCTTGTCGTCCTCATCGCTGCGCAGCGCGCACGGCTTGGGCCCAAACACCGCCGCCAGAACCTGTGGTGGCCGGAGGCATGAAGGGGGCAGGGGAGACAGTATAGATGGAGGGCGTGTGCAGAGCGAGCTGCACTACATACGCCAGCCTGGCCGTGGCTCTGCTGCCGGCAACAGCAGGGCCGGTAGCAGTACCAGGCCAGAAGCAGCCGACGGCACGGCAGCATGGGGCAGCAGCAAGCCCAAGCAGCAGGGCCGGTAGCAGTACCAGGCCAGGCGACGCTGGTTCCCCCTTTGAGGTTCTGGTTGGCGGCAGCACCTTTGTGTTGCCCATTTCAAAGAGCGCAGAGCCGTCGGCTGTGGACAGCACGTCCAGCTGAGCCTTCAGCTGGCGCAGCTCCTTTGGACGCCTGCAGGGTGGGGGCGGTGAGTCAAAAAGAGGGTGGCGGCAGCAGGCGGCGGCAGGAGCGGCGGCGGCGGCAGCAGTGTCGAGCGGCCCTTTGCAGCGATGCGTAAATGGCATGCTTTAGACATACCCACGCAAACCCGTCAGAGCCTTCAAGGCGCTTCAGTGCAAAGCTCAAGCCATGCAGGCGCGAAAGGCAGGCGCATCGCACCTGCCGTCGAGCCGCAGCCCTTCTGGGCTCACATACTCCATTGTGGAGCTCTATGGACCGTAGCCGACGCGAGAGGGCAACGCAAAAAATGCAAGGCGGTGTCAAAGCTCGGAGGAGCGCCTAGGCGGGCTTGGCGATGGAAGTGATCGAGCCCAGTATTTTATCGGACCAAAAAGCAGGCGTGCAAAGCAAGGCCACACCGAGCTAATGAGGGGTGACGGAGCGTGCCAAATGGGCTGATCCGGCAGGTTTTTTTGGCGTGTCCGGCAGGCCTCCGGCAGCCATCCCTCACATTTTGGGGGGGCTCCAGCGCGCCTAAAGGTACCTCCTTTTGCCGTTCTGAGGTGCTCAGATGTAGACTAGTATCCATCTGAACCCGTAGCAACGCC
>JTEE01000252.1:337667-348184 GCA_002896455.3 Chlorella sp. ArM0029B
CCCCCGCAGGTGTACTGGGACGGCCTGCTGATTGCCAGCGCCGTCACCGGCAAGACGCGCCCCCTGCAGCCCGGTGGCGCGCTCATGCTGGGGGCGGAGCAAGACTGCTACGCCGGCTGCACAGACAGGTGGGTGGGCGGGTGGCGGCGGGGCGGCACCCGGCAGATGTCTTTGCGCAGGGCTGGCTGGCTTTGATCAATCAATCAATTACGTCTCAAGTCCAGGGGGAGCCAGCAAGGTCTCATGGGACAGAGTGGGGGTGAGTGTATTGGAATGTAGTTTGTAGCAAAATAAAAAGAGCAGCAGTTGTTAGTGAGTGGCAGGGGGCAGAGCAGGACTGCCACGCAGGCTGCACCGACATGTGGGGTGGTCCTGAAGTTTGGTTCGTCCTGAAGTTGAATCCCCTTTCAGGTGATGTGAAAAGCTGTAACGACTAGACTAGACTAGGCTGCACCGACATGTGGGGTGGTCCTGAAGTTTGGTTCGTCCTGAAGTTGAATCCCCTTTCAGGTGATGTGAAAAGCTGTAACGACTAGACTAGACTAGGCTGCACCGACATGTGGGGTGGGGGCCGGCCGGCAGGGGTCTCTTGTGCAGGGTTGGCTGGCTTCGTGCAGCAGTTGTTGGTAGGTGCCGCTGGCGGCGGATGGTAGGTCCCTCTGCCACACGTAGAAGAGGGCAAAGAAAGAACACTTTGGCTATCTTGCCAATGTCGAGCAGCTGCCCAGGGCATCTCAAGATATTGCTGCTATCTGAGATGACGGGGCACCTGCTCAGACTTTGAAAAGATAGCCAAGTGTTTTGTCTTTGCCCTCTTCTGATTGTGGCAGGGGCAGAGGGTGTGGGCAAGCGTGACTCGAGGCACATTAACCACACGGTGCAGGGGGGACGGTGTCCTGGGCTTCACCTGACCCTCCAGGGGTGGTGGCCCCTCTCCTCCCCACACTGCTCGCTCGCTCGCCTGTGTTCCACCGAGCTCCTGCCACGCTCAGGAGCCGGGGTCATAATGGAACTGCAGGGGGCTCAGGCGCTGCATGCCCGGCGCTGCGCAGCCTTTCCCTTCCTCCTCACTCCCTCTGTGCGGCTCCCTCTTTAGATCAGCAAAATCCCACATTGTGCTTCTCCACTGCTGGGGCACCGCACTTGCGGCACACTTTCGTGATGCTGCAATGCTTTGAGATGAAATGCCTGAACAGGGTGCGGCGTCACCCCCACTGCTTCCTGCACAATGTTAAGGTTACCCTGCCGCTTTGACACCGTCGTCACGCATGCAGGGGCCAGGGGTACTATGGGATGATGGACGAGGTGCGCATCTGGCGCACCGCCCGCAGCCAGGCGCAGATCCTGGCACACATGCGGGACTCGGCGGGGCTGGACAACCACCCGGTGGGTGGGGCTGCGCCTGTTTGCTGCGCCTGCTGTGTCCTACCGTGCCTGCTGTGCCTGCTGTGCTGAAAAGGGCATTGGGGAGACCCCATAAGGCTGGACAACCGCCCGGTGGTTGGGGCCCTGCCTGCTTGCGGCGCCTGCTGTGCCTGCTGTGCCTGCCGTGCTGCTACGGAACAAACAAGTGCATCCTACCCGCACCCATCATCTCGCCCACTCATATTTGTTTTGTGTGGTTTCTGTGTCCACCTGGCAGGGCCTTGCGGCGTACTGGAAGTTCAACGACCCCGAGCAGTACGGTGTGTACCGCCAGACCCTGGTGGCCCACGACAGCAGCGGGCGGGGCAACGACCTGCCGCTGGTCACACTGCCTGAGGCCAAGCAGGAAGTGATTGAGAAGGTGAGGGGATGTCATGTGGAAGGAGTGTGGGTGGGTGAGCATAAGGCAAATTCATTACTATGACATGACACAAATTGAAATGGTGATGTTATTGGGTGCTGCACTCAAGTGCCCACCCGGCTTTGACACCCGAGATATGCTCTGCCTGCTGCCAGGTCTGGCGTGCTGGGCTCTTCTGTGACCGCCTCGAGTATGCCATCTGCCGGATAAACTCTTGCCTGCTGCCCAGCTCTTTCCGTGCTTCCACTGCTCTAACAATGCAAGCTCTGCCCCCTGCCTGTCCCGCCTCCCCCTGCAGGGCGGCCAGCGGTTGCAGGCGGGCGCTCTCACCTTCCGCAACAACTACGCCATGCAGCAGGACTATGCTGACATGCCCAACAGGTGGGAGGGGTGGGTGGGAGGTCAGGCGGTGCCTGCAGGGGGAGCGGGATGTTTGGCACACTTGCAAGGGGGCCGAGGCTGTGTGGTGGCTGCGGGACTATGCTGGGCATGCATGACAGGTGGGCGGGTGTGTGGGTGCGTGGGAGGTCAGGTGGTGCTGTGAGGGAGGGCAGCAGGACATCCCGGCACAATTCCGGGGGGCAGGGGACCTGTGTGTGTCAAGGTGGCAGCGCTGTGCTGGTATGCCCGACAAGTGGGTGGGTGGGCGGGGCAGTGACGGGGGAACCCTCACCCCGTTAATTTTCAAGGGTTAGGGTTTTCATCAAGCATGCAGGTGCCTAGGCCACTATTATGAATGCTCCCTGTGCAGGGACGTGACTGTTGAGGTCTGGGTCTTGCCACCCAAGTATCCGGGGCCCGCGCACACCGCCTACTTGAGTGCTCTCAATGCCACGAATTCTGCTACTGCAGGGACGTCACTGCCGAGTTCTTGGCACACCCCCCAGCCTGAGCACACCTGTTATTTCTGTCACCACGCATGCAATCAATGCAGGGACGTGACTGTCGAATTCTGGGCTCCCACGGCCTTCACCGCCTACTTTATGTGACCGCACCCACGCCTCACATCTTTTTGCTGCCCCACTGCAGGCCCTGAAATGGCCCTAGGAGTTACACCCCAGCTTGCGTTCCGCCCCCTTGAACGCTCCCAAGTCCAACAAAAACCCCAACTCTGCCAGTGCAGGGACGTGACTGTCAAGTTCTGGGCATGCACCGTTCACATGTACATTTCCCACTCCTTAATCAATCAATGCAGGGACGTGACTGTCGAATTCTGGGCGCGCACCCCCGCCTACACCGCCTACAACGACAGCACGCCGGAGCGCCACGCCGAGTTCTTTTCCTACTCCACTTTTGTGGAGGACCCGGGTGAGGGTGGCGGGGCGGGGCGGCAGCTGGCTGGAGCCTTTGCTTTATTTCCTGCCGGTTTTCTCAACCCCACGCCTTGGGGCTTCAATCTTCTCCTTCCTCTTCTTCTGGGTGGGCAGCAACTGCCGGGTGGGCAGCAGCATGGGCAGGTGAAGAGGCGCTTTGGGCACTGCCGGGCTAGCTGTCTGTAGTGAGTAAGGGTTCTGTGGACTGCATCCCAGCTCTGAAGGCTAGCACTTGGCCCGCCTTGCGAACGTTTAAAGCTAGAGATGAGAGGCACACATTGCACTCGACATCACCTACCCACCCACCCCCTGTGCACGCCCCTTCTGCCCTCCCACGGGTGCAGCCTCCCCCTCCAAGCTGGTCTTTTTGGACGACGCCATCCTGATCGAAAAGTACATGGACGAATTCGCGGGCAGCCACGTCCTGAACTACGAAAAGATGAGCACACGAGGTGGGCAATAGTACTGGCACAACATGGCTCTGTTTTTTTTTCTTTTTCTTTTCTGTTTATTTTGTGCTTTTTGCTGACGGTGTTCGTCGGGCGGGCGGGCAGGCAGGCAGCAGCAGCAGCAGGCCGCCACCCCACAGTCACTCTGTGGTTATTTTTTTCAGCATGACGCACCTGGGGCAGGGCTCGGGCGGCAGAGGGAGCGCCACTCTCCGCTGGCAAGCCTTGCCGGCATGCTAGGCCCGCACAGCAGGCGCAGCAGGGAGGAGGGCAGCGCCCAAGCACACGGACACAAGCCAGCGCACAGCCGGCATGTTGAGGCCTCCACGCCGCACGCAGGCGCTCCCCAATCTGCCCCCCTGAATAATCTCTCTCTCTGACCTGCCTGCCCTGCGCAGGATCCATCAGCGTGCACATCAACGCCAACCGTGAGGGCAACGGCAAGCGGTACGATCACTGGGTGGACTACGCGGTGCGCTGGTGAGTGCACAGGGTGGGCTTTTGTCTTCTGTTTCTTTGTTTTTATTTCATTGGATGAGGGGACACTTAGGTGAAGTTGATCACTGGGTGTACTGGCGAGTTCGGCACTTTGCTTCCCTGTGCCATTGGCATTCGTGGCACTGGGTGCCATTGTTTCCAGCTGGGAGGGGGAGCCTGAGCTCGTGCTCTCTGCTTCTACCCTGCCCCCCTTCAACCTTGGGCTGGACGGCTAAAGTACCTGTGGTGTCAGCTGAAACAGGTGGCCTGCATCCACTCACTCCCTGCCCTTGTACTTGTTGTGACTTTGACAATGTCATGCAGGCTGGACGACCAGTGGCACCACGTGGCGGTGACCTGGAGCTGGGACAGCGGCGAGGTGAGGGGGGCACCACAGCATGCACAGCAGGGGAATGATGGAGGAGGGAGTTGAGCGGGCACCACAGCATGCACAGCAGGGGAAAGGATGCTTGAGAGCACGCCACTGCCAAACGGTGTCCTGGCGGTGGGGCACGGGCAGGTGAGGTGGAGGGAGACCAGCAGGCACCATAGCATGCACAGCAGGGGATGGCGCAGACTTGCACACAGTGCAAATTCCTTCCTTTCCTGCCGGCAGGTCAAGCTGTGCTGTGCACCGCTGTGTGTGGCTTATGAACAAAGGCACGTCGATGAAAGTCTGCTCTTTCGGCCGCTGCCCCCTGCCACCCACTGTGCCCGCAGGTCAAGCTGTACTTTGATGGCGAGCCTCAGGTGCCCTTCTGGATGTCCCAGGCCGGAGCAGTGCAGGCAAGCAGGGCGATGCTACGTTTGTGCCCGCATTGGGATGCTGGATCACCGGCATGAGCGGTATGGTGGTCCTCCGACCCTCTGAATCAGCTGGCCAGCGCGCTTGCGCCTTACTCTCTGGCTGTCGCGCCGTGCCCTGCCCTTCTGCCCACTGCCCGCCTGCCGGAGTAAAAGCCAGCGCGGCGGGGTGAACCCCTACAAATTAGCTTGCACCACGCCAATCTTTCTCCCTGGATCTGGAGTTATTGCCTGTCTGCCTGCCCACTGCCTGCCTGCCCTTTCTTGCTGCAGGTGCGGAGCCCCGACCGCGGCGGGGTGGACTCCCACATTGCTGCCCGCACCACCCGCTCCCTCAACGGCTCCCTGGTGCTGGGGCAGATGCAAGAGTGCTACGGTGAGGGGGCGGGGGAGGAGCAGC
This sequence comes from Chlorella sp. ArM0029B, assembly GCA_002896455.3. Classification (NCBI taxonomy): domain Eukaryota; kingdom Viridiplantae; phylum Chlorophyta; class Trebouxiophyceae; order Chlorellales; family Chlorellaceae; genus Chlorella; species Chlorella sp. ArM0029B. The sequence continues at coordinate 342,897 of JTEE01000252.1, forward strand.
GGGGAAGGGGAGAGTTCAAGTCCTGGGTTGGGGTTGACAGGGGAGGGGCAGAGCAGGCAGGGTGGAGTGGCGTCAGGCGGGGCGGGGCTGAGCGGGGCAGGGCATTGGACTGTAGGCAATGTTACCTTTCATGCATGCCATGTGCCGGGGGGGAACGACCGACGAGAGCCTGCTGTTTCTGCACGCCTGCATCAGCTGCCACGGAGATTCTCCTAGATGGGCCCTTTTCTGGGGGGAATGGCATTTGAGAGAGACACTCTGCTAGCTTCACACGCACAATGTGCTGCAAGCCCCCAGCAGGCGGGCTGCCTGCTGCCCACGCCCTCACAAGATCGGCACCTGCCTGCTCCTCGCACACACATTGCCTGCCCAGTCTCCCTGCAACCGCCTGCCTCAGCTCTCCACTTTGCCTGGCGGCATGCGCCCCCCCCTGCCGCCTCACCCCCCCCTGCCCCAGGGCCCCTGGCCCCGCTCAAAGACTTCAGATCACCCTACTGTGTAAACCCACAAACCCGAAACCCACAAACCCGAAACCCACAAACCCGTTTGGCTGACCCTGTGCCCCGCACCCCTGCTCTGCTCCACACCTCTTCTGCAGGTGGCTGCTTCAGCCCCCAATACTCCCTGCACGGCGACATGGCCAACCTGCGTGTCTGGAACCGAGTGCTCAGCAAGTGAGGCCCTGCCCTGCTTCACCTGTATGGCACTGCCCTGCCCGGCCTTGCCCGGCACTGCCCTGTCTCTGTTCCAGTGGTCTGGCCTGCCCTGCCTGCTATGCCGTTGCCTGGCCCGCCCTGCCCTTCGCTGCCCATGCTGTGTCGTGCCCCTGTCCAGCGGCCTGGCCTGGCCTGGCATGCGCGCGTCCTGCTCACCAGCGATGGCCAAGCCTAGCCGTCAGTATTCGAGTGCCAAGGACGCTCCTGCTGTGTATCTGAAACCGTGCCCGCTGTGCCCGCTGAGCCTGCACGCTAGCGGCTTGCCTTCTCCACTGTAATACGTCTAAAAAAAAAATGGAATTATTAGAATTATTGTAAGAATTGTAGACATCTTTAATAGAGTATAAAAAAGCTTCTGTTAATTCTTCTGCTACTCTCTGCCTGCCTGCCCCATGCAGGCAGGACATTGGCGCCGGCATGTTCACCCAAGAGCCTGCCAATACGGCGGGGCTGGCGTCACACTACAGCTTCCTCCCAGAGACCCTGGATCGAATGCCAGATGGGCGGGTGAGCAGCTGTGGGGTAGCTGACTGCTGCCTTTGGCTTGATCGGTTTGTTGGTTTCCTCAACCCCGTGCTCTTGGGCTATTGGGTGTCTTCGTCTTGTTTCTGATAGGCTGGGGAACAGCTGCTCCCCAGCTGTTTCCCAGCTGATCAGAAAACAGAAGAAGCCATCTGATAGCCCAAGGGCGCGGGGGTGAGGAAACCAACAAACCAATGTTGAAGGAACCAACAAACCAACGAAAGCTGGGGAGCAGCTGGGGGTTTCATTGGATGGATGGGCAGGTCTGCATCGGGGCAAGGGCAGGCATGCTTTCCATCCTGCTGCTGCCCGGGTCCTGATTGATTGCTTTGCGGGGCACCTCCTTTCACATTGTGTCCTTGTCAAGCACCCTCTCACTCTCCCACACGCGCACGCCCCAAGCATGCAGGGGCGAGCAGATTGAGCAAGTCAACACTGCACAAGCTCCTGCAATCTCTGCTGGTGTCTGCTGGCCCACACACGTTACCCTGCCATCCCTCCCCCTGCCCTGCCATTCCCTGCAGGCCCAAATCAAGGATGTGCACAGCGCCGGCGCCAACCCGCTGCAGCTGGGAGCTGATGCCCCCACATGGGCCTACTCCACCGCTCCCCTGGCCCAGCCCGACGGAAGCCCGGTGGAGCCTCCCTCTGCCGGCAGCGGCGGCTACGCAATGTTCCTGTCAGACCAACAGGCAAGGCGGGCGGGCAGGCGGGGCCATGGGGGGCGAGGTTGTGGCATGCATTGCATGCTGTGTGCTGTTTGTGGGCGAGACAGCGCTGGGCAAGGTTGCCTTCGCCATGCAAGGGTTTTTGGTGAGATGAGGGGGTAAGCGCAGGGGAAGGTGCAGGTGCTGCTACAAAGCAGCGGGCGCCCTGGGGCAAGGCGAGCATGTGCGAGTGTGGCTTTTGGTTGCTGCCCACCCCAGAAACAAAGCCCCTTCTAGGGTTTTCTTTCTGTGGGCGGCCGACATGTCAAGAGCCCACACCGCACACACCCTCCCTCTTGCCTGAGGTGACTCCCCCTGCATTGTTGAATTCTGACACCGTGCTCGCTCTCGAGAGGCTCGGGGCCGCTTGGCGTTCTCAAATGCCGGGTCTCGTGCCTGAGCAAGTTAGGGCGCTTTGTTGAGGTTGCCTCATGCGTCACACCAGTGAGGGTGCAGGTGCAACCCCAGCGCGAACGCGCGCTGTGTTTATGTTTGCTGATGTTTGAACGACCGCCGCCATTCTGTGCGTCTGTCGAGGGGGGCCGCTGATGTGCGTGCGCCGAAACACCCCAGCAGGGATGCAGTGTGTGTTAAAACAATGGACACACGTGGACCCGTTGGCTGCTGCCATGCCGATTGGTGCACTCTGTGTGGCTGTTGAGGCACGCTCCGTCAGCAAGGGAGGCATGGGCATGAGGGGTTTGGCTGCTACGGTTGCCAGGAAACGAGGCTCTCTGTTTGCAGGGCCGACAACGTGTGGTGACAAGCCCCTCCTGCCCTTGCTGCCCTTGCTGCCGGGCCGTCTCTTGACTTCACCTTTGCTGCTGATTGTCTGATGACGCGCTCACGTTTGGGAGGCTTGGGGTTGCTTGGCTGCTTCGCGTGCTGGGTTTTCAAATTCAACCGGTGACCCTCGACACCACCTCACTCAACGAAAACCCTTGGATAGTTCAGCTCCTCGTGCCCTCTTTCCAATGCTGGATTTCGTGCCTGGGCAGGGTAGGGCATGTTATGGAGGCCAGCTCGTGCCCGCTCATTTGCGGGCGCAGGGACAACCATGGCAACACATGAGCTGTGTTCTTGATCCGCTCACGTGGACCCGGTTGCTGCTGTTCGGTCAAACGGCGCCATTCTATATACCCCGGCAGCAGAGGGAGGTGTGTGCAAGAGGTGTGTTGGACTAATTGGACTCGAGAAACGAGGCTTTCTGTTTGCAGGGCCTCGCTTCTGGGCCACGTGAGTGACGAGCCCCTCTTGCCGCCGTGCCACTGCTGCCGGGTCCTTGAAATGACCAAGTTTCCTCAACCCACGCCCAAGGGCGTACACTTCTTCCTCTTTTTCTTCTTCTGCCGGGTCCCCTGAAGGGCCTCGCGTCCTGCCATGCTGGTGGTGCGGCATCCGGCAGAGCCACAAACTCCCCCAGTGCCCCTTTATAGCCGATTGAGGCCCCTGGGCTTGGTTGTGTGTTCGATGGTTTGATTTCAACCCCGTGACGTATGGGCTTCCTCTTGTTTTCTCTCGGTTTCCTCTTCTGCCTGCCCTCTGCCCCACATGCCCTCCCGGCTGCCTGGAGAGCCCCAGACACTGGTCCTGCTGTAGCTTCCCCGAGCGCCCAAATGTTGTGGCCAGCTTGGCGGCAGTCGTGACTTGTGGCCAGCACGGCTGGCAGCGGCGTGCTTGCATGGGTGCACTCACACACGTGCCGCTTCTCGCAATGCACTCTGCGTGTGTTGGCGGGGCAGAGGAGAGCAGGGGGGAGAGCCGTGGCATGCTCTGGCTGTGCCCTGTCTGTGAAGAGGTCTTCCACAGGAATAGGGTTCCTCCCTCCTGGGAGCCGCCTCTTTTCCTGGGATGGGCTCTTCTGACCAGGGCACATGCCGGGCCCCATCCCACTAAACTGGCAGCGGCTCGCTCTGCCCCCATCATGCCCAGATGTTAGTACTCGAGCGCTTGTGCAAGGCGGCTGCAGCGGAATGTCAGACTGCAGGGCTGGGTGGCCCACAAAGGAGTTAGTTTTGGTTACTCTGACACTGAGCCGTTTGATTGGATACGGCGGAGAGAGTGAGAGTCGGGAGAACATCTTGTGGGCCTGCTGCTGCGCCCGCGCCTGCTGCCGCTCCCGCACCGACCGCATGTTCTCCCGACTCGCACTCACTCGGCCACTTCCCATCACGCCACTCGATGTCGGAGTAACTAACCTACCTCCTTTGGGCCAGCCAGCCCTGCAGTCTAACGTTCCGCTGCAGCGGCTGGCTGGGACAAGGCACGCGCCGGGCAACCCAAGGGCTCCACCTACCAGCCTGTGTGTTATCAACCACCCCAGCCCCGCACCTGACCACACACCCACACACACCTGCAGGTTCTGATCAGTCCCAACATGAGCATACCACCAGACGAGGTCACCGTGGAATTCTGGATGCTCTCCGTAGGTGAGCGATAGGATTAGGGTTTGGGGTTTAGTGTGTAGGTGTAATTGTGGATGCTCTCAGTGGGTGAGCGGGGCTTGCTCCTGATGTCAAGGTTTCCAAAACTTCAAAAGTACGACTCAATATATAAGAGTGCCTCTTCTTGCTTGCTAGTGTCCCATCTGACGGGCGGGGCGGGCGGGGCAGAGCGGAGCGGATTTCTGCACGCTGCCATGCAAATGCTGCCTGCCACACACCTGCTCCTCGCCACCTTCCCGCCGGGCTGACGCGGCGTGCTCTTCAGCTGCTGCTTCACCCTGCACCCATTACTACATATCTGAGGCAGTGGTGGCAGTGCTCGACACCTTGACCACACATGCCCTGCCCTGCCCTGCCTCATCCCTCGCCCGCAGACGCCTGCCGCATGGGCGTCCCCTTCTCCTACGCCGCCCCAGGCTCAGAGTATGCCAAGTCAGGTGGGTGGGAGCAAGGGGGGTGCGTGTTTCTTCAATTTTGGTGCTACAATGTTATGATGCTGGACGCGGGGGCAGCTGCGCTGCTGTACGTGCACTCTGCTTCTTGCACACTGTGCTGGTCCAGCATACGCTGCGGTACAGATCGCCGCAATTCCCGTGTAGCGGTACAGGCCAAGGCACTTTCCATGCCTCACAAGCCCTCCCCCCTCCCCTCCCTTCCCACCTGCGTGCTGCAGACAACGCCTTCCTTGTGTTCAACTACAACTCGTGGGGTGTGTCTGTGATGGAGGATGAGGGGAGCCTGAGGGACCACCTGAGCGGGGTGGCCTCAACTGATGGCAGGTGGCACCACATCGCGGTGACCTGGCGCTCCTACGACGGCCAGACCAAGCTGTACGACAATGGGCGGGAGGTGAGGCGGGGCGGGAGGTGAGGTGGGGAGGGTAGGGGGGAGGGCCGTGA
>JTEE01000252.1:348200-376032 GCA_002896455.3 Chlorella sp. ArM0029B
CGGGGCGGGCGGTGAGCGGGGAGGGCAGGCGAGGCCGGGCGGGAGGTGAGGTGGGGGCGCGGCATGTCAGAGAGGTGGGGCGACATCTACTGGCGGGATAAATGGGCGCCACAACTGGCATTATGAGGTCAGGTGGCGCTGCCTGGGCGGCCAGACCAACCTACGACAACGGGCGGGAGGTGAGGCGGGAAGAGAGACAAGGCGGGGCGGGGCGGGAGGTGACGCAGGGAGGGCGGGGAGGCGGGGCCTGAAAGCTGGAAGGGAGGGAGTGTTAGGGGGGCAGGCATGGCCAGAGGGTTGGGGTGGCCTCCACTCACGGGCAGTGCCACCACAGCTGATGTCAACATGCAGCCACTGTGCGCTCCTGGGTAGGGGAGGTGGGTGTAAGGGTTTGGTTACTTGGCTGCACCAACGGCAAGGGGCCTGCTTTCCACCGGGGGGCACCTCAACCAGGCATATAGGTCACTTATACTAAACGCGCATTGCCGAGCCCCTTTAACACTAAGTTAACATGACTACCGCACCCTCCTTTCCTCCCCCTCCGCCTGCAGTTGTGGTCTGTCATCCGGGGCAAGGGTGCCCGCATTCCCTCTGGGGGCACCCTTGTTGTTGGGCGGGAGCAGGACTGCGAGGGAGGCTGCTTCGACTCCGCAAAAGGTGGGCCGGGCTTTTAAAAGGACTGCCTGTGCACTGCGACTGAATGCCAGAGCGGCAATATATGAGCTGCGTGATGGCTGTGTGCTGCCATGAACGAGCCGCAGATGACATGGTGCAGCCTTTGCTGGCCCATCCCACTGCCAGTGCCCCCAAAAGTTTCACGTGCTACCTTCCTCTGTTGCATGCCTCATGTGCGCTGCAAGCAAGCAAGGCTGCCTCCCCTGCCTGCCTGCTTGCCTCCTGCTCCCGCTGGATTGAGCATTCCACATCTTCGGAACACCGCCCACCCTCGTCATCCCCACACCTGCTTGCCGTTGCCTCTTGTTGTGTGTGGTGCAGGTGCAGCGGGCGCCACTCAGTCGGACTTTGAGCTGGAGTATGGAGCGCAGGTAGGGCTACCAGCTTAACAAAGACAAAGAAAAAAGAAAAAAAGATGAAATTGTGTGGGCTGAGTACACAGAAAGAAAGGCAAACCAATGAAACATTGGAAAATGGAACGCAGGTAGGGGGCCGCTGCCCTTTATACACTTTCAGCCCAGGACGCGTGGCGCCTTGCCGGGCTAGGGCTGAAGTTGGGGGTTCGGAAGGGCAGCAACTGGCTGGGTGGTGGAATCCATGGCTCCTCAACGACACCGCGCTCCGACACACGCGGTCTGCCTTCCCACCGCCCTGCAAATTGCAGCACGCTGCTGCCACCAAACGTCTGGGGATTTGCAAAAAATACCTCATTTCCTTCCCCCGCCCCCCACCCCCGCAGGACTTCTTTGGCTCCATTGACGAGATGAGGGTGTGGAGCAAGGCACGCACACAGGATGAGGTGGGGCACAGCCGCACTGGCCACCTAGTCAGCTTTGCGCAAGCACCCTGTGTAAGAGGGGCCTTCAACATCAGCACTGGCCATCCTGGCCTGACAGCACAGAGCGCATTCATTCAAGTGTCCTCCCCGCACCCTTGCCTCTACATCGCAAACGGTTCGCGACATTCGAACATCTCCGCAAATCACAGAAGCAGCATGTAACGCTCTGCAGGCTGCAGACAGCTGCAACTACTTGCATGTGCGCCTGCGGGCCCCGGGGGCCGTCGCGCACATGAAACGTAGTTGCAAACTGTCTGCACCCTGCAGAACGTTGAATGCTGCTTCTGTGATTTGCGCGCATTGCTGTGCGCGGCAGCCAGCGGCCCCAGGGGCAACGGTGACGGTAATTGGCCCCTCTCTATGATGGGTCGTGCAAACACAGAACATGTCAAACCCAACATTTAGCGGCATTGGCGGCATTGGCGGCCTCTGCCCCTGCGGCCTGGCCCCTGCATTTGCCTGCATTGTCGGTCTTTGAGTGCAGCTCATCCCCGCCTGTGACCTGCTCGGCGTGCTGCCTTGCTCTCAAATGCACCTGCCCTATGTGCGTGCACGCTCAGCCAGGGCTCTGCTGGTCCAGATGTTGTGGCTCTCGCCGACGTTTCCTAATTCTCTTCTGACCGCCTGCCCTTCCCCCTGGCTCAACAATCCCCCCGTGCCTGCTCGCCTCCCCCCTGTCTGCTCGCCTCCCCACTGCCCCTGCCCCCAGATCCAAGAAGGCATGCGCGCCAACCTGTTCCGCAAGGGCGTGACCGGCAAGCCTTACGACTCCCCTCCCATCGACCCACACCACCCAGACCTCCTGGCCTACTGGTGAGAAATATGCAGTGGGGAGCAGTCTAGTCTGTGCCTACAACTGTACGCAAGCAGCCTTTGTTGCTTATGGGGCCTTCAACTTCATTTTGGAGTGACCTGGTTCGTTCCAGTGGGGGGTAGCAAGGATGATGACAAATGGAATTGAAACACAAATTGAAAGAGACCAGGCAAAAGTGTAGCTGGTAGCGGTCGCGGTGGGACGGTGGTGCAGGCGGGTTGTGACGGTGGTGTGTGGCTGGAGGGGACTTGGAGGGCGGGGTTCAGACAGACACGTGTCAGTTTGATGGCATGTGTGGGTTGGGCTGCTGGCCCTTCCATCAACCCTTGTCATACATGCAATGGCTGGCCTGTGGATCTGGTGAGGGGGAGGGACAGCCTGGACGAGGCGGGTCAGGGGAGGGTAAGCGGGCAGGAAGCAGGGCACGCACATCCCATAATGCCGGCTGGGAGCAGGTTGGTGGGGTTGGTGTGGCAAGAGGTGCCTCCTCGCCTTCTTGTGTTCGTTAGTTTGCACCCCACGCTGCCAAGCTTGACAACCCGTAACACACGAGCCCTCCCACCCTCCCTTCCCGCTGCAGGACCTTTGACGAGGGCAAGGGCTGGCGGGTGCACGACCTGACAGGGCACGGGCACGACCTGATTGCTGCTGAGAACCCACGCTGGGAGGTGGTGCGCTGGCTGGCCGTGTGCGGCAACGGTGAGCGCTGCCGTTGCATGTGTCTGGCCATTAAGGGGCAAAGGTTTGATATTTGATGGGGCCACAAAGTGTGCAGCTAGAATGGGGGCTGTCAGGCCGGCACACAGCAGGCAGAGCAGCCGACAGCACTCTCTGTCGCAGCTTGGTAGGGCATGCTAATAGCGCCCTCAATGTCAACCCTCCTCTAGTGTCTATCACATCAATTAACATCAATGAATGCTGGTCTTACACCTGCAGGCGTCATGGAGGGGCTTGAGGAGTGTGACGACGGGCACACCACGGACGGGGATGGATGCAGCTCCTCCTGCCAGGTGTGCCAGGCGGGAAGGCGCCCGAGAAGGCGTGGGAGGGCAAGGCGTGGGCAGGTGGCCTTTTGGCTTCCCACAAACGCCCAGCATCAGCCGACTGTGCTATCCTCCTCCTGCCGATTTCCCGACAGTTGAGGCAGCTGGTAGCTCACTGGTGCCTTTGGCTTGATTTTGGCTTCCTCTACCCCACCATCCCTCTGTCCCTGAAACTTACATTTCATTCTCCCTCTGGTCCTTCAACCCACACCTTCTTCTCCAGATTGAGGCCGGCTGGCACTGCACCCGCACCAGCCCCTCTGTCTGCGCCCACGTGGGCGAGCGCCTACCCGACGTGCCACCGCCTGTGGAGCCACAGGGCGATCCCACCGCCCCACCCTCCGACAGCGGCGGCGGCGACGTCCTCCCGCCCGCCGGCCCCCCGCCGGGCCAGAAGCGCCGCAGCCGCCACGGGTTGCTGATCACCACGATTGTTCTGTCAGCGGTGGCGAGTGTGTGTGCTGCCCTGTGGGTGGGGCGTGAGCGCATCTACGACCACTTCCCGCAGGTCAGCTGGGGTGCGGTAGCCGCTACATGTGGGAGAGTTGTCCGGTTGGGTTGGCTGGCCTGTACCGCTGGCCTGTACCGCTCGGGGTTGTATCGCCAAGAATGCAGGCAGGCAGGCAAAGCAGGCCGGCCAGGCATTGGCGTTGGTGCTTGTGTGTCGCGGGCAGGGCATGACCAGGAAAGCAACATGCGTGCTCACTAATCAAGAACGCTTTGCTCCCGCTCGCTGCCCCGCAGGTGGAGGGCGTGGTGCGTGCGGTGGGCGCCCGACTGCCCTGGAGCCGCCACCGCTACTCCTTCGCAGGTGCCTGCCTTGCTTCAGCACAGCCTGTGCTGGCGGCTGTCCACACCACCTGCCCACGCCTGCACACCGAGCCCCCCCAGCCACTAGCTGCTGCTGCACCCTGCCCCGTCGGCTCTCCCCAGCGCCCGCCTCATGCCTTGCCCCCGTTCTTTCCACCTTGCAACCCTCGTCCTCCCCTCCCGCAGGCGACCTCCCTTACGACGAGTTCCGTGAGGCAGGCGCCCCAGGGTCTCCAGAGTTCACGGCCACCAGCCCCGCCCCAGGCAGCCGCCAGGAGCGAGGCGGGACCTTCCTCGGGTACAGCCGCCTGCCCGCCACGGCGCCGCCGCCCGCGCCGCCGGAGGAGCAGCCCTGAGCGGGATGAAGCAGGCAGCTGGCAGCCGGCATATGCCTGTTGGATTGCTGCCTTCCCGAATTGTGTATGCCCATTTCCCTCGGCAACTGTGCCCTTACTGGGCATGGCTTGGGAGCCGAGCATTTCTGGGGCAGGGTGCCCCAAAAGTTCCGGGGCACCCTGCGATGCCTCCTCGTCTCCCTTGCCCACCCTACTCACTCTGCCATTCAGCCTCCCGTTGTGTTTGTCTGTTTGCTCATGCCCCACTCTCATTGTAGTCTTCTCGACTCCGCCGCTCACGCTGCGAGCGAAATCTGTATACAAGCATAACACTAAAACATCTGCTTTTGCTTGAAACGATGCACACAAAAGGGCCCCTTCCAAGAGCTGTGCCGATGGCCGCAGGCAGGCACAGTCCAATGGCAGTCGCAGCAGGCCGCTGCTTCCTCTTCACTCCGGAGCGCTGCTCGTCGCGACCGCAGCCTCATCGAGTCGTGTGACACTCGAAGGTGCCTCCTCCGCTCCCCGGCCCGGGCCCCGCCTTCTCCGAACGGCCCGCGCGCGTCGGCCAGCCTGCAGAATGGGCCCCGCAATAGCCACAGCACCCGCACCTTTCGCTCTGGAGCTCATATCTCGCAAGCTCATCAAGCCGCGGCCTGGATCGGGTGTGCAGCGGCAAACTTCTGGCGGGTCTGCCAGCGGACCTGCCGCCAGCGGTGGCAAGGACGGCGGCACCGTGGAGCGCACAGAGCTCTCGAGTTTTGACGCCATCAACGCTTTGCTATTCACTGCAAGGGCCTATGGCTTTGCCGGAGAGGCCGGGGTAGATGCCCGGGCGCTGGAGGCGGCCCTGGAGTCAATGGTGGGTGGGTGGGTGGCGGCAGGGCTCGGGGTGGTGGCAGGGCTCGGGGTGGTGTGCAGAGCGCACCGTGAGCATCAAGAAGGGTACGCTGCAAGCTGACTTAGTTTTCCTCACTTGCTTAGTCTGACAGCATCAACACATCGCGCCCTCCCTGCCCGCCCTGTGAGCAGGTGACCGACCTCCCCTTCCTGGCGGGCCGGTGAGCAGCCTGCCTGCATGCTGTGGCACGCTGCGCCTGCTGTGCCCAGCATCTGCCTCGTCCTGTCCCACACCGACCCCCTGCAAAAGCAAACGCAAGGTTGAAACCCAAAGTGGAACTGACCTGCCACTGGTTAGCTGACAAGGCCATACAAATTTACTGAAGCACAGCTTCCTTCTGACCCCTCTCTTCACTGCAGCATGGGCGGCATGAAGGGCCTTCGGCTGGGCAGCCTGGCAATTGAGCACACTGGGGAGGGAGCCCTGCTGACGGTGGTGGAGGCGGAGGAGGTGTCTTTGGCGTGCATGGCTCCTGACCTCTGGCCCCAGGCCCGCATGTCTCTGACGGATCAAGAGGAGCTGGCCTTTTACATTGACAAGATGGACACCGGCAGGTGGGGTGGAGGGAGGGTGTGTGGTGGGCAGGGAGTCGTGGGGAAGCTGTGGGGGAGCAGGGGACGGCGCCGTGTGTGGCGGGCCCAGTTTCTCTTCGAGAATTAGGAGCTCAGGAAGCTGTGGCAGGGCGAGGCTGCCCTCCACCAAGCGGGTAGGACAGGGCCTAAAAGGTTGGCCGGTTTGGCCCAGATGAAAAACTTTGGACAAGGGGATGGGGTTGGGGGAGGGAGGGAGGGAGGGATGCGTGGATGCAGACAGCCTGCACTGAACACACCTCCACCTGCCTGCCCACCGCCTGCCTCATTGTGCCCTCGTATGGAAGCAGGGCGATGCTGACGGGGCGGGAGCCGGTGATGAAGGTGGGGGGCCTGCCTGCTCTGCCTGCCCTGCTTTGCCTGCTCTGCCCTGCTGCCCATCTCAACCGCCTGCCCTGCTTACCCGCCTGCCCTGCTTACCCGCCTGCCCATCTGTGCACCATCAATCTCTGCACATTGGCTCCGCCATGCCGGAACAGGCTGGGCCAAACTCCGTGGCAGTGCCGCAGCGGCGGTTGACTGGGCTGCATTGGCAACGACAGACTGCGTCCCATCCCTCCCCCATCCCACCGCCACACATGCACACCAACCCCTGCGGGTTGCCCCCCCGTGCTGCTGCAGGTGCGGCTGACGCGGCTGCAGGATGGCGACATTCTGGGCATCACGCTGTCGCACGCCATCCTGGGTGAGGGGCGGGCAGGCGGGCAGGCGGGCGGCAGCGAGTCGGTGGTTCTGCCAGTCAGAAAGTGTTAGTGCCCATGCATCCCCCCTTCCACTGCCTCAGGTGCCCCTGCTCTCTCACTGCCATTCTGCCACTCTGTCCTCACCCTTTCCAGACGGCATGCGGTGGCCGGCGCTGGAGGCCCACCTGGCGGCGCGGTACCGCCAGTTTGCCGGCGGCCCTCGCCCCGACCCCTCCCAGCTGCTGCACCCCGGGGACCGCACCCTGCTCTCAGCTGAACACATGGCGGAGCAGCTGCTGGGGTGAGAGGGAGGGTGACACTCTAACGGTGTTGCACGAAGCCACTGCTTCGGGGAAGGATAGAGTGGTGCTGCCCTTTTCACACCCAGTGGCCCACCCTGCTGTGCTAGCTGTACACATGTGCCTCCTCACCTTCGCGCGCCTGTTTGCCTCCCCGCCTCCCCTGGGCAGGGAGGGCGCCAGCTGGACGCCTCCAACCACCCCCATCCGTGGCTCACTGGCGGGCTACTGGCGCCTGGCCAAGCAGGTGGGTGCCAGTGGCTTGGAGACGATGGAACAAACTGACCACCCTTGGCTTACCACAAGTGCCAACTTGCTGCTTCCCACAACACACGCACTCGGGCTGTTCAGCACTCTGTGTTGCCTTCTTCTTGCCCTGCTCGAGCAGGCGTGGGCGGCCACCCGCAGAGACACCGATTTCATCATGCTGCACGTGCCCCGCGCCTCGGTGGTTGATCTCAAGGCGCTGGCGGCAGGTGCGGGGGCTAATGCTGTGGGTGAAGGATTGATTGGCACACGCTCGTGATGCAGGGAGCAGGCCAGCATTCAGGAGTGCAGGACTGTCGAACCATTTTGCAGTCTACATCTGTCACTAGCACCATGTGCACGCCGCTGCCCCCTTTGGTGACTGCCTCACATCAGCCTCCTTCCCCCCATCCCTAATGCAAACCATCAGAGGGCAACCCAGTGCCAGGCATCACCACGGGCGACGCCATCCAGGCCGCCGTCTCGCTGCTGCTGCACGACGCATACGGCAGGCCCCTGCTGCCGCTGGCACCAAAAGCGGCGACTGTGCTAGTGCAGGTCAGGTGCAGTGACTGACTGCTCACGGTGCATGTATGGCAGGCGACTGGCCCGTGCCCCACGCTTTGGATCCCCGCTCATTGACACAGCCAACCTAAAACCTCAGTTGGGTCGCCTATTTCCTCTCTCCCTGGTGCAGGTGCCGGCACCCGAGGGCTACTTTGGCAACGCTGTGCGCATGCTGGAGGTCAGCCTGCCAGCGGGCACAGCGCAGCCGGCAGAGGGCGACCACGCTGGGGCGCTGCGCCAGCTGGCGGGCGCCATCCGAGCAGCCACCGCCGCCTTCCGCTCTCAGCCGGTGAGTTACAAAATGGCTGGCTGGGGGAGCGGGCAGTGGTTTGGAACACTTCATACTCTAAGAATGAGTGTTCGACACATTTGAGACATGCCGGACTGGGGGGCAGATCACGATGGGTGTGGGTAATGCCATACACCCGAGTGCGGCCGGGCGGAGCAAAGCAAAGCTGCCAATGTCCAGAAGCTGAGCAGGCACCCCCTGATCAACCATCCCCTGCAGGAGCGGGCGCTGGAGGCGATGCACACGACAGAGGAGCTGGTGGGCGCCCCCCTGCTGCGCATGCTGGGACACATGGCCAGCCACGTCATGCCACGCCTCACAGCAGCAACAAACTACGACCCCACTCCGCAGGTGGGTCACCGTCGAGGGTTGTCGGTTGTGCTGCCCTTCGGCTGCTATGCTGTGCTGCGCTGATGCTGCTTCTGCCGTTGCTGCTGCTCGTGCTCCTGCCATCTGTTCGGATCTGTGCCTTCATTCACCTGTCTGTCAACCTTCCCTCAAACAAAGGCAAAGTTCGTACCCCCACCCCAACTCTCACTCCCCCCACAGACCATCGACCTGGGCATTGGGCCGCCCATCTACACACGCCAGATCTCGGTGCCCCGGGCGCGCGACATCGCCAGTGAGTGTGGGCCCCAGCACATGCCAGCATATGCCCCTGGTTCCTTCAACCCACGCCTAAGGGCGTATTCTTCTTCTTTATCTTATACCCCTGCCGGCTGCCTTCTGCTCATGCACGACACATTCCCAGCATCTGCCAGCTGGCCCCAGCACTGCGCCGGCATCATCTGCCCTTCATTGCCATATCCTGCCTCTGCAGTAATCCGCCCGGCGGTGCCCCCCTACCCGGAGGGCCTGTTCATCCAGGTGTGCCTGCAGCCTGGGGCGGCCGCACGGCTCAAGCAGTCCCCGCTGCTGGCAGCGCTGCTCCCCGCTGCTACTGTCGTGGGGAGTGACTGAGTGGCGGCGTCTACGGCAGTGTGCTTACACAACGAGAGACAGGCAGGCAAGCAGGCATGACAGCAAAGCTACAGTCTGTACATCCGATCAAAATTAGCAAGCACTTCACTTGGCATTGAATTTCCAATCTAGAAGCGGCACATGAAGAAGTGTTGACATGTAGAAAACAGGAGGGTGCCTTCCCGCAAAAGGCAGGTCGACACAGGGGTGGTGCAATTCACCAGCCTGCATGTGAACCAGGCGAGAATAGCACCCACAGCTGCTGAACGTTGCCAGGTGCAGCTCACGCTTAGCGTGCAGCGTGGGTTGGCAGCCGATCGATTCACTGCACCAGCAGCTTGAGCTTGGCCAGCTCCACAGACAGCTTCATCAACTCAATGCGGGCGCTGCTCAGGGCTGGTGGACCAGGTGGCAGGGGCACGCGGCCTTCGCTTGTGCCCTCGCAATACTTAGTCTCCCACAGCATTTTGTCCTGGAGGCGGCGGATGTCAGACTGCACCTGCGTACGGATGTCGGCAGGCGGCGGGACTGCTGGCTGGGGCACCACAGAAGCTTATGCCTCAGCCACCGCCGCCTTGAACGCCGCCAGCAGCCGCGCCTCAGCGACCCCAGCCTGAGCCAGGGCTGCATCCACAGAGGCAGCCAGTCCGTCCAGGTTGTAGAAGGCCGCCTCTGCGCGCAGCTGCTCCAGCTGCTGCCGCTCGGCTGGCCTGCTGCCCCCCCCCCCCCCCCGTGCCCGTCGCGCAGGAAGTTGAGCACGGTGCCAAAGTGGGTGCCGTCCCTGCATCAGTGAGGAGAAGGGAATGAATGTCGGCGTGTTAAGGGGAGTCGCCGTCGGCACGCGAAGAGCAGGCCGACACTTCGCCTTACACTGGCCAAAGCAGAGTGCACAAGCCAGGCGGCACCGCCGGCGCAGATGCTCAGCCCACCTGTCCAGGAAGTAGCGTCCGGCTTGGTCCCGCAGCAGCGTGGGCTCCATCTCCCCCCCAAACATGGCCGCCAGCATGCCGCCCTGGGCACACAGGGTGGTGCGGGTGGTGGTGAAGGCCCGCCCTCCCACGCTGAGCTGCACCAGCTCCTGGCCGCCGGTGCAGGCGGCGGCGCCTTGTGCGGCGATGACAACAGGCTGCATTGGGGGCGGCTGCCTGACTTTGTTGTATCGCAGTGCTTGTAAGGGCGCTGGGGTTGATCCGCAAGACGAGGCGAACGTCCAGTTTTGAGGAAGCCCAGAAGGCACCCTGCCGGGGGAGACACCTCGTTTTGTGCCCACACGTCCCTGTGTCCTTGCTGCTACACTCCTGTGCGTTTGCACCAGCCTTGCGAAAAACATTTCCGTGCCACGTGCACTGAGTTACAGGAAAGGTTTTGTGACTGCCAGTGGCCCTGCTTGCATGCATGCCGGCTTGCTGGCCTGTCTGTCTTTGTAAGCACCCTGCCGCCGCCACTCAGGCACTGCCCACCACTGTGGCAGCGGGGAGCAGCGCTGCCAGCATCGGTGACTGCTTGAGCCGTGCGGCCGCCCCAGGCTGCAGGCACACCTGGATGAACAGGCCCTCCGGGTAGGGGGGCACCGCCGGGCGGATGACTGCAGAGGCGGATGGGGGAGGGCAGAGGGCACAGGGGTTGACTGGCCAGCATACAAGGTTGAAGAGGGAAGTGCGGCAATGTGTGCACTCGGGTAGCCCGTATAGCTAGCAGGGGTGCGCAGTTGAGTGCAGCCGACCAAATTAGTTCAGAGGCGATGCATGAGCTGGCCTGCACTCACTGGCGATGTCGCGCGCCCGGGGCACCGAGATCTGGCGTGTGTAGATGGGCGGCCCAATGCCCAGGTCGATGGTCTGTGCAGGTGACAGTAGGTGGAGGTCGAGGCCATGCCTTGTGAAACGTGCATGCTTCTGAGAGGGTCAACAGGCAGAGGGGTGACCGCTGACACACAGCTCTGAACAGCAGCAGCAGCAGCAGCAGCATGCATCTTAATGCCAGCAGCTGGGCAGTACACAACCGAGCCCTGCGCTTGCTCACCTGCGGGGTGGGGTTGTAGTTTGTGGCTGAGGTGAGGTGCGGCATGAGGCGGCCGCACACGTGGCTCAGCATGCGCAGCAGCGGGGCGCCCACCAGCGCCTCTGTCGTGTGCATCGCCTCCAGCGCCCGCTCCTGCAAAACACACGACAAAGGGTGGCAAGGGTCGCTGATGTGGTGAGCCTACTAACCATTGCACCGGGCTTATAGCACCACGTCGTAGGGCAGCCCTGGTGACACGTCTCGCCTCCAGAGTCCTCCCGATGAACACAGCCGGCCAGGGTGAACTTGTTTGACCGGTGATAGTGACCATCCCTGTGATCACAGAGGCACCCTGCACCACGCTGCCAGCAGCCTGCTCTGCGCTGATGGTGCGCTGAGTGAGCCATGAGCTTGACAGCCGTCCACCTACCCGTGGCGCCGCCCCCTCCTGCCCAAAAGTATGACCGGCCCACAGCACGACCACTCCCCAGCCCTTCAACTCACAGGCTGGGAGCGGAAGGCAGCGCTGGTCTGTCGGATGGCCCCCGCCAGTTGGCGCAGCGCCCCAGCGTGGTCGCCCTCTGCCGGCTGCGCTGTGCCCGCTGGCAGGCTGACCTCCAGCATGCGCACAGCATTGCCAAAGTAGCCCTCGGGCGCCGGCACCTGCAGGGTGCAGAGTGGACAGCATTCGAGTAAGGTGAGTAGAATAAAAGAAGAACAGAAACTGGGCTGGGTGCAAAAAAGCAGGCATCAGTCGCTTGTGTGTCAATGGGGCACTCACTATCCCTCTGCTCATTAGTCCCCAGCCATACCTGCACCATGACTGACATGGCCTTGGGTGCCAGCGGCAGCAGGGGCTTGCCGTATGCGTCGTGCAGAAGCAGTGAGACGGCGGCCTGGATAGCGTCGCCCGTGGTGATGCCTGGCACTGGGTTGCCCTCTGTATTAGTGCATTCGAGGTGGGATAGGGATGGGAGGGAGCAGGCTGAAGACCGGAACGGCAGCACCAGCAGTTCTGTGCATAGGCAAGCGGGGCACCGCCAACGACTCGTGGCAGCAGGGGGCCAGCAGGCCGGCCTCATTCAGCGCTCGACGGAACCCATGCCCACCGGCCCTTTCCCCCGCACCTGCCGCCAGCTCCTTAAGCTCGACAGCCGAGGGACGGGGCATGTGCAGCATCACAAACTCGGTGTCCCTGCGTGTGGCCGCCCATGCCTGCTCGACCAGGGGTTGAAGTTGAAGGTTGAAGAGAAACACGTGTTCGCGTTTGAGAGGGAGGTGATGGAACGGCACGCCACCAAGCCAGGGGTTGCCAGCCACCCACCTGCTTGGCCAGGCGCCAGTAGCCCGCCAGTGAGCCACGGATGGGGGTGGTTGGAGGCGTCCAGCTGGCGCCCTCCCTGCCCAGGGGAGGCGGGGAGGCAAACAGGCGCGCGAAGGTGAGGAGGCACATGTGTACAGCTAGCACAGCAGGGTGGGCCACTGGGTGTGAAAAGGGCAGCACCACTCTATCCTTCCCCGAAGCAGTGGCTTCGTGCAACACCGTTAGAGTGTCACCCTCCCTCTCACCCCAGCAGCTGCTCCGCCATGTGTTCAGCTGAGAGCAGGGTGCGGTCCCCGGGGTGCAGCAGCTGGGAGGGGTCGGGGCGGGGGCCGCCGGCAAACTGGCGGTACCGCGCCGCCAGGTGGGCCTCCAGCACCGGCCACCGCATGCCGTCTGGAAAGGGTTGAGAGCAGAGTGGCAGAATGGCAGTGAGAGAGCAGGGCAGTGCTTCCACCGTTTCACGGTGGAAGCAGGGATGCATGGGCACTAACACTTTCTGACTGGCAGAACCACCGAGTCGGTGCAAACTGCACTGTCCCTGCTGCCGTGCCGCCCGCCTGCCCGCCTGCCCGCCCCTCACCCAGGATGGCGTGCGACAGCGTGATGCCCAGAATGTCGCCATCCTGCAGCCGCGTCAGCCGCACCTGCAGCAGCACGGGGGGGCAACCCGCAGGGGTTGGTGTGCATGTGTGGCGGTGCGATGGGGGAGGGATGGGACCCAGTCAGTCGTTGCCAATGCAGCCCAGTCAACCGCCGCTGCGGCACTGCCACGGAGTTTGGCCCAGCCTGTTCCGGCATGGCGCAGCCAGTGTGCAGATTGATGGTGCACACTTGGGCAGGCGGGTGGGCATGGCAGCAGGTCAGGCTGAGAGCCCCCCCACCTTCATCACCGGCTCCCGCCCCGTCAGCATCCCCCTGCAGTCAGGGAAGAAAGCAGTGGGGGGGCGGTGGGCAAGCAAGTCGAGGTATGATTGGTGCAGCCTGCCTGCACCCACGCATCCCTCCCTCCATGCCTCCATCCAACTGGGCTCGCCACACACGGCGCCGTCCCCTGCTGCCCCACAGCTTCCCCACGCCCCCCTGCCCACCCTCCCTCCACCCCACCTGCCGGTGTCCATCTTGTCAATGTAAAAGGCCAGCTCCTCCTGATCCGTCAGAGACATGCGGGCCTGGGGCCAGAGGTCAGGTGCCATGCACGCCAAAGACACCTCCTCCGCCTCCACCACCGTCAGCAGGGCACCCTCCCCAGTGTGCTCAATTGCCAGGCTGCCCAGCCGCCTGCCCTTCATACGCCCCATGCTGCAGTGAAGAGTGGGCGCAGGCAGGATGCCAGTTTCGATTCAGGTGCGCGTACTGTCAAAGGTGGTCAGTAAAGCAGGGCAGCGAGACGGGGGCAGCGAGACGAAACTGAAGGCAAGGATGCTGGAAAGAGGGCAGCCCCTTGCCCATGCCTTTGCCCTTGCCATTTCCCCCATGTTCCCTTGCACTGCGCAGGGCGGGCAGGCTTGACGGCAAGCCTCTCCTGTGTCAGGCGCAGCGTGCCACAGCATGCAGGCAGGCATCTCACCGGCCCGCCAGGAAAGGGAGGTCGGTCACCTGCTTTTAGGGCGGGCAGGGAGGGAGGGCGTGCTGTGTTCATGTACAGGTTATTTCTGCCAGGTGATAGCACAACAGTCATGCCCTGGTACAATCAGAGGAACAGAAACAGCTCCCACACGTCCCGTGGCCTGCAGCGCACAAACTTGCCACACTGCCGTGCACTGCCCCCAACCCACCCAATCAATCCGCAGCCCACCCAGCCGCCACCCATCCACCCACCATTGACTCCAGTGCCGCCTCCAGCGCCCGGGCATCTACCCTGGCCTCTCCGGCAAAACCATAGGCCCTTGCGGTGCCCAGAAATGCGTTGATGGCGTCAAAACTGGAGAGCTGTGTGCGCTCTACAGAGCTGCCCCCGTTGGCGCCATCCTTGCCGCCGCCGGCGTCAACCCCTCCGCCCGCCGACGCGCCAGAGCCTTGCCGCTGTACACCCGATCCAGGCTGCGGCTTGATGAACTTGCGAGAGACGAGCTCCAGGGGTAAAGGCGCGGCGGCCGTGGCTATTGCGGGCCCCATCCCGTGGGAGGGGGGGGTCGACGCGTAGAGAACGCGGGTCGGGGAAGGGGAGGAGGCACCCTCGTGCGAGGCTCGCACTGCGTCCACACCGAGAAACTAATAGCGAGAGCGACTGCCGTCGCGATGGTCCGCTGGGACTGGGAGGACCTGACCTCAACAGGCAGTGGGCGGGTTGGCGTTCTTGGACGGATCGAAGAATCTGTGGCTGCAAGGTCGCCTGTGCCAGTACTCCACCTCATTGTGCAACATGCAGTGCCATTTGCAACCACAGGCATGCCTCCTAGGGGCTTGGTGCTCCCTCCCTACCTTTGCCTGGCTGCCCGCCGTTAGAAACGGGCGGATGACTGCAGTCTCAGGCAATGAAGCAGCCGCACAGCGCACGCAGCGCGGGCCAGCACGCACACATCTGTGTGTGTGGGGGGGGTGAGTGCTGGTGACAGGCGTTGGGTGCGCCATGAGGCATGTCATGCATGCTGAACTACATGTGCGGCTGCTCATGCACTTGGGGGTGGAGAAGGCACACTTTTGTTGCAGTACCACCTGGCACCTGCTGCCAGATGGCGCTGATGTGGTGCACTGGGTGGGTTGTTTACAGATAAACGAAAAGTGCCCTGGCAAGGCAGCGAGGGTTGTTTGAAGTAGGAAAACAGGCAGGCAGTGACCGGCAGCATCAGGAACAGATGGCGAGTTCAGAAGTTCAAGGGGTGCAGGTGTAGTGTGGAGTAGTACATCGACTCGGTCCGGCCCCACTCATTTCAGCCCCAACATCCCATGCCTCTGCCCAGCTCATTTGTTACTGGGCCTCGCCACGCCGTAGCATGCTCTGTGGCGCACCGAACCAGCAAGCCATGTTGTATTGCCAACGCGTCCGTTAGGCTGCAGGCTGCGGTGCCTGCTCATCTTCTGCCCCTCCGGGGGGTGCCCCCCGCCAGGAGTACCTGCTGTACAGCCCGATGTGGTCCGAAATCCACACCGGGTGGTCCGCCAGGCATCGCCCGTTGTTGCCAACTGGGATGTCACGCGTGACACCCGGGATGGGCTCCTGGCCCACCCGCTCAATCAGGGCGGGCTGCCAGTGGCGCAGGCGGGCCAGCACGCGGTCCAGGCGGGCCTGCAGGGGGAGGAGGGCAGGGGCAAGGGGGGCAAACATGAGCAGCCAAATATTGAGGGGCAACATAGATCGGCACGCGCGTGCAGGGGGAGGAGGGCAGGGCAGGGGGGGCGAAGCCATCCGGGAAGTCAGCCACACCCACACACTATCAGCGGCAGCTACCGGTGGCGCAGCCCCGCAGCACACGGGACAGGCGGGCTTGCAAGGAAGGCAAGGACAGCGCAGCGCAGCGGGCAGGTCGGTGCACGGCTACTGGCACTGGTGCCAGCAGTGCTAGCACAGTGAGAAGGCAGGGGCGGGACCCCCTGAGGGCTTGCAGCATCTCACGCCAGCCTAGGCTTTGAAACCCCTGCCCCGACCCCCACTACTCACCCCTCTGCTGTGCCCCTGGCCCTTCTGATACACCAGGTTGGTGTCCCAGGTGTACCCAGCATCTGCAGGGCGGGGAGACGAAGGGGCACACACACCTTGGATGGACGTGAGAGTGCAGTGTGGCAAGGCAGAGCCAGAAGGCCATCGGGAAACCAGCGGGTGAGATGCGTGCGGGAGGAGGGGCAGGGGCAGGGGTGGGGGAAGGGTGTCCGGCTTCCAGGCACGCTGGCAGAACAGGTAGCAGGTTGCCGACCAGAGGGCACACTGTACGTGGTGCATGCCACACAGACAAGCATATGCGCTTCGGAGCACCAAGCATCGTCCCTGGCACAAGCAGTTCCTCGAAACGGTGCCCACAGATTGGCAGACATAGAGGTTTGGGCATCACGGGCACACCCGCAGGATCTGCGGCTATTTGCAAGGCGCACTTGTGGGGTGCATCTTGTACCACACGTCCATCCATTCCTTGGTGGGCAGGCGGGGCCCCCAGTCTGTGAAGCTCATCTTGACCCAGTTCAGGTCGCCTGGGCAGGGAGGGAGGGAGGGAGGGTGAAAGGTGGGAGGATGTGAGGGGACAGAGGGGGGGAGGGTGAAGCGGGGGTGGAGGGGAGGGCGAGCGGAGAAGTTTTGTGAATTAGAGGCACGTGCTCAAAGCTTGGCCAAGACTCACATGTGAAAGTGGCACGGTATGCATTGCGTAGCCCTGGCAGCACGGTACTGCCCCAACAGCCCGGTTGGCAGCGTAGCAGCGACGGAGCGCCCGCCTCCCAGCCCATCCCTGCATCCACCTGCCGCCAGGTTCTTCCTCCCTGCACACCACCAGGTGCCCCCTCCCAGGAGCCTAGCCTAGTTTAGCCTTTACAGCTTCACGCTAGCACCCGTTGTTAGAGGGGCCTTCAACATCRGTGGATTGACACGGTTCGTTCCTCAGAGGGGCCCAACGTGCCCATCACCCACCTGCCACCAGAATGTTGTCCTCTGGTCGTTGAGCCAGCACCTCCTTCATCTCCCAAATCTGAGGGGCAAACACGAGTGCTGTGGGGTTTGAGACACCATGAACGCAGCATGCATGTATGCATGTATTCAGGCGGGCAGCACCGCCCGTCACCGCACATGCATTCACACGAAAGAGTGGGCTGCACCGCCGCACATGCCTTAAAACAACCCTAACGGCAACCCTGAAAAGCACCCCATTCTTGCACCCCACACACCTGCTTGCGCCCGCCGCCGCAGTTCATAATGTGTGTTGTGGCAACCAGCAGTCGGGTGCCCCCCACGCAGCACTGCAGCATCTTCAGGTCCCGCCCCAACCCGTTGTCTGGCAGGGTGGCGTTCACAGCATACACGTGGGGTGGCAGGGAGTAGGGGCTGCAGGGAGTAGGGATTTTTTTTTAAGGATTTGTGGTTTTAGGGTTTGGGTTTTTTAGGGGGGTAGGGTTAATACGTGGGGCGGCAGGGAGTAGGGGCTGCAGGGGGGGGAGGAGGGGGCATGGGGAGGGCCGAGGGACGTTCCTTCATTAATTGAATGATTCATGTAAAGCAGTAGAGGCCGACAAGTAAAAGAGAGGCAGGCGGGCGGCGATTGGTAGTGGCAGGGCTTGAGGGAGGGCAGACGACGGTGGGGGTGGCAGGGCAGAAGGGCCGGCAGGCGGCAGTCAGTGGTGGCATGGGGTGCGGCACAACACAGGCGTGCCCCACAGACCCCATCAGCTTCAGCACTGGGTCACCCACCCCTACCAGTGCACCAATTATATTTATTTCGATTCACACCACCCTGTGCATGGGCCTGTCACCTGCACTAGCCTTATAAATTGGCCTGCCAGGACGGCACACTAGCCCCACCAGGCGCCTGCCCCGCCAAGGACAGCCCCACCGCCTCACCCACCCCGCCCCACCCACTTGCTGACCGAATCCCGGCGATACAGGATGGAGGCAAAGCACTGGGCATGGGGATGCTCTGGATGCGCCTCTGCGTAGCGTGCAAACCAGGGCTGGCCGCGCATCAGGCCCAGGAAGGTGTGGGTGAGCTCCTGCAGGAAGGGCAGGAGGCACCCTCTGCCTGAGCGTGCACGGCGTGCAAAGCATGAGTCTGCTGAATGCCTGGGGGCGCCACAAGTACAGGCAGGTGGCCCAGTGCCAAAGCCGGCAGTTAGACACATCATTCATTCATTTACAGCGGCGCAGCAACACAAAAGTGTGCCGCAGATGCGTCATCCCACGGAAGTTGCACACATCAAGAACATGTGAAATGTCATTTTTTGAGCACAACGAACCATTTGGATCTTGTGGCATAAGTAATCCGCACCCGGCCTGACACACCTGTAGGAGCAGGAAGGTGGGGTAGTCGTTTGCCTGCACCAGTCGGCCAAAGGCTTCCATGCGCTCCGCAGCGCACACGTCGCTGTACCTGCGGCCACGGGGGCGCCGGTTTGCAGCGGTGGGCGGGCAGCAGGCACGAGAGGAAGAAATCTGTATGCCTTAGGGCATAAAGCTTCCTTTGTTAGGGCAGGGCAGCGCGAGGCGTGTGCACAACAGGGGAGAGAGGGTGGTAGGTAGCCCGCATAGGAAGGGCGGGCAGGTGGCAGGGCTTGCTTGACGGCACCCTGACACATAGAAACTACAGATGAGTTCACTTAGGGTCAGGTGAGCTGGATATGGCCACGCGTTGCCTCAAGGGGTAGGCAGGCAGGCAGGGCAAAGTGGGCAGAGCAGGCAGAGCAGGGAGTCAGGCAGGCAAGGCAGGCAGGCGGCAAGGCAGGAAGGCAAGGCAGGGCAAAGCGGGCAGAGCAGGCAGGCATGGCAGGCAAGCACTCAGGCAGGCAGAGCAGAGCCGCAGGCAGAGCAGAGCAGCAGGCAGAGCAGAGCAGCAGGCAAAGCAGGCAAAGCAGGCTGGGCAGGGCGCCTCACCACAGGTTGTAGCACAACACATCCCAGTAGCCCTGCTCTCTGACAGGGTCGCTCCCCTGCTGCAGCTGCGGCACTTGTTTGGGAACCACCAGCGATGCCAGGCTGGGGCGGTCGGCAGGTGGCAGCACCTGCTCCTGGCTGATGCAGCCGCCTGCTGCTTCAAGAAGCGTGGTGGCTATTGCAGTTGCCGATTCTGCCGCTGCCACCGCCGCTACTGCTGCTTGCAGGGATGCTGGCAGCAGTTCAAGAGACGGTGCTGCGGCTACTGTTGCTGCTGGTTGTGTTGCTGCCCCCCCTGCTGCCGCCGCTGCTGCTGCCGCCGCCGCTGCTGCTGCTGCTGCTGCTGCCCCTGCTTCTGCTGCTGCTGTTGCTGGTGCCGCCCATGACGCTGCTGCTGCTGCTGCCGCCCCCCCTGCAGCTGCTGCAACCTCCCCTGCTCCTGCTGCTGCTGCTGCTGCTGCTGCTGCAACAGCTGCTGCCGCCGCTGGTGTCGATGCAGGGGGCACCGGCGGAACAAACTTTGCCTCTGGCTGGCGCTGCCGCGCTGCCAGGCACTTCTCCAGCCACTCTGGCGTCACATAGTGTACCGCCGCAGCATTGCCTGGCTGCAGGCAGTCGGGCAAGCATGCCCAGTTGTAGCTGCTGCTGCTGCTGCTGCCGCTGCCACCCACCGGCCACACGACGGCATGGGTGCAGCCGCTGGCGTTTGCTGCATCGTCGGTTATTGCGCCGCCCAGGGCTGGCACTCTGTTCTTCCAGACCTTCAGTTTCGTCTTCTGCCAGTGGCTGCTGCTCGATACAAACAGCTGAACACCTGAGAGGGGCTCGGCAGCTGCCGCTGCGCTGCTCTCCGCACCGCCGCCGCTCTCGTTGCGTTTCTGCTTTGCTGGCGGGCAGGCGGCCTGCGGGTCGTCGGTGGCGCCCAGCTGCCGCTTGCCGCCCGCCTCCATTTCTCCGTGGGGCGCTGTGCCGTAGGGTGAGGCGTGGAGACAGCGCGCTACCGTGTCCGAGAAGACAGGGGAGGCCGGCGATGCCTCAGGTGCGATATAAGTCGCGTGCCGGAAGCGCTGCGAGTGCTTGCGAGGCCGCAGAAGCTCCGAGAAAATGTGTGCTGTGCGTGCCGTGGCGGGGGCGACGGCGGCGCCGCCGTCGCAGGCACTGCGACATTGCCAACTTCATCAGTCTTTCCTACCCACTATTCTGCGTAAAGCACCTGGACATGGTGTAAAGTCCAAGGCCCTGCTTCGCTGCCAGGTGGACGCCCCGCTGCGACGGCGACACCGTGCCAGCGCTTTCAACCTGCTTGTGCGCTCGTCCCGCCCCAAGGCTCTGGTCCTGTCCACCGCGCCACCCTGTGTGATTCGTCTGAATATCATGTGCTGCTGTGAGCGCTGTCGCCCACGATAGGGCACATGCTCCACCCGGGCTGCCACTGCCGCCGCTGCTCAGTCGGGCTCCACACACTCGTGCGTGCTCCTGCACCCCCCTTCGGCTCGAGGCTACACAACTGCATGCCATGGATCGCGGAGCACCCGGGTTTGCCGTAGATTCTATAACTTTACAACTTTATACCTTGATTACGTCTCACTGTAACTGTGATGGTCCCCATATAATGCGCGTGCCTCCCTCGGCTGCTCGCTTCACAGAATGCGCCCACCGGGGTGTCACTGTTGGGGACGGGAGGAGTTGAGGTAAGTTTACAGGGTGCAGAGTAGTGAGTTGGGCATTGCAATTGTACGCTACCCGTGGAACTGAGGGTACATACATTGGCTCGACACTTCTCTCAACTCTCAGGGCGCAAGGGCACAGCAAGGGAACAGTTAAAGAGAGCACTAAAATCTGCACAAGGGCAGCACTGGCGGCAGTCAGCGGGGGTCAAGGTTGCGCAGCCCAAGATGCGGCATGCGCCTGGTGGGAAAACAGAGGTCACGGAGGGTGGGGTTAGAAGCGCAAATCGGTATGTATGCATGCATGGATATATATGGGTGGGATGAAAAGGGGGTCGGAAGGGGCAAGCACGCCCGTCTCTAAGACAAGGGTGGGGCGGGACGCCGCGGCGCCTCAGCCACCGCTGAATGCATGGGCTGGGCAGCCTCACGTCAGGCCACACATGCACCCTCCTCATGCAGCGGTCCTGAAATCGAATCCCCCTTCAGAAGATGTGAAAAGCTGTAACGACTAGACTAGACTCATGCAGCGGCGCCCGCGGGTTCTGCGGCCGCTGCGGCGCCGGTGCTGCTGCCGCCGCTGCCAGCCCCCGCATCCTCCCCAGGTTTGACCAGCACAAGCAGGTCTCCCGCCTCGCAGGCGTCTGCAGGCACAGGCGGGCCAGGGGAGGGTGTGCAGGAGGGAGGGTGAGCAGGCGGGAGGGCAAGTGGAGATGGGGCCCAGGGTGCACCCACCCGGGTGGGGCAGGGTGGGGTGCACCGCACGGGCAGCAATGGAGCAACCGCCCCCCCCTTGAAAGGTGTGCACCGCCAGCCTCATGGCTTTGCCCGTGTGCCGCCCACCGATTGTGTACTGCACGCCTGTCGATTGTACCGCCCACGAGCCGCACCCGGTGGTGCCGCCAAACATGCAACCACCACCCGCCTTTGATGGCATTTACATGCTGCACCGAGCCCACTCCCCCATGGCATAACCTCGATGCATGAAACCCAACTATACAATGATGTCTCTGAATTGAGGAGTGGAGATGGAAAACATGCCGTCACTCACCGCCCTTGATGACGTAGACGTGCTGCACGGTACCGCTGCACTGCGCATTCACGCTGGTCTCCATCTTCATCGCGCTCATCACCACCAGCGTCTGCAAGCAAGGGGGGAGCACACCAGGGATACGCATGTGCATAGTGTGGGTGGCCGCCTGCCTGCCGCCTTAAGATGACACCTCAAGGTGCCATCTTACAATAACACCTTGCGCCTTGCAGAGCCCAGAGGGTAGCGGAGGGAGCGGGTTATGAAGGATGGGTGAGAGGTAACCAGGTGCGGCAGGGGTGCATTCCGTGTCACAATGCCTGGCCCGACCCTCCGCTATGCCAACTCTGCTTGAGCGGTGCCCTTCACTTCACTCTTGACAGTTCCGCATGGTTCTTTACTTGCCCAGCCCCCATCTTAACATGACGCTCACCTCTCCCTTCATTCACCACTCGCTCACCTTTCTTTCCCCATTCATTCACCGCCTCAGGTTGAACTCCCCCTCCCACATCACAACACGTGCTGCCACACCCACAACCACCGTGCCCACCACAGACCGTCTCACCTGCCCCGCCTTGACCCATGTGCCCGGCGTCGCCTTCACTTCAATCACTTCCCCCGCCATGGGCGCCGCCAAGCTGCCCGGGTCGCCGGCGTCTGCCTTGTCACGCGACGCCTTCTTCAGGCTGGCAGTCGCCTTGCTTTCCTCCTTCACCTCCACCACGCGTGGGATGCCGTTGGCCTCAAAATACACCTGGGGAGGGGTGGTGGGCGGCAACGGGCAAAGGGGCAGGGTGAGTGAGTGCGCCGGACGGCGGGGGCGGCCCTGGCTGTCCGATTTCGCCACAGCCACGCAAGGGGTTTACTGTTCAAGTCGACGGGGAGCCGGCAGCGGTCTCACGGGGTGCCAGCGTGGCAAAACAAGACACACCGAAAGAGGCGGATTGTAACAGCAAATGGGGTCAGGTACGGATGCCAAAGCACGGAGATGCGACACAACATGCCCCCAGAGCCCAGCAGTGCAGGCGTGCCTCCCGGCGGCCCCCACAAGGGGGCCCCGCACCTCGCGCGTCCCGTTGGGCTGCAGGTCCCCGAGGGCCTTGAACTTGATGCTCACCACGTTGCCCTTGGTCAGCTCGATGTCGACCTGCAGTTACAGCAAGGGGGAGAGGATGAAAGGGGAAGGAAAGAGAGGCGGTGAGACCATGACGCTCAAACGGCATGTATTAATTCAGGGACCCCGTTGCCCTTGGTCAGCTCGATGCCGACCAAATTATCCCAAAGGTGTTAAGGGGGTATGGCCGTGGAGGGCGAGGGTGGGGCAAATACAGCAAGGGTGGAGAGGAAGAAAGAAGAAAGGAAAGAGGGGCAGTGAGACAATGACGCTCACACTGCTGTTTGTTGACAGCGCAACATCACACCAACAATGATGACGGTTTAGAATCAACCTGGGAGTGTCGGGCAGCAGGGCAGGCAGAGCTGTGGACCGCAGGCGGCCACAGGGTGTGAACTGCCCACAACCACCTACCAAGACAACCTCACGCACTGTCGCGCGCTTCACCCTCCCACGCCACCGCTCCACCACCCCACCATCCCACCCACCTCCTCGTCCACGTCCAGCGGCGTCAGGAAGGCACGGGTGGGAAGCTTCTCCACGTGGCGGCTGTACCGCTGGAGGAAGGTCCTGCGGTACCGTGCCGGGGGCCAGGGCGGGGGCCAGGTGGGTGGGCAGGCGAGAGGTGCGCAGGGGCGGGGTGGCTGGCTGCCGCCCTGCCGGCAGCGTGAGGAAAGCAGCCTCTGCTGAGCCCCTTGCTTTCACGCTTCGGTTTGGGAGGACAACCAAGAAAGTTACGTGGCGCACTGTGTGAGGGTGGGCCATGCCAGCTGTCGGAAGGCAATCCAACTCCTGAAGAGGAGAGGGCACCCTCCAACAAGAAGCTGGCTTCCAGGCGCCAGCATGCTTGAATTGCCCAGTGGTACTGCACTGTACTGCGTGGTACTGCAGTGCAATGCATGGTACTGCAGCTGGTACTGCCACTCACTTGTACTCCTCAAACACACTGGGGTACATGGCCGCCGACATGACGTCGCGCACGGTCACGCTGCCGTGCTTCTCCTCCAGCTGTCGAGGGGAGGGGGGGCAGCACACGGTGCATGCACATGCACAGGCGTGAGGGAGCAAGACGGCGGGAGCCGGCAGGGCAGGGCACTTTGCTGGGAACGCACGCCGCCGCCGCCGCGCCGCAGCTGGTGACTGGTGCCTTGATGCAGCGCTGATCAACCCGATGCAGCGCTGATCAACCCCCAGGTGTGAGAAAGGAGGCTGCAGGACAAGCACTACACTGACAGCGCACGGTGCTGCCGCCGTGTCGCAGCTGGTGACTGGTGTTTTGATGCAGCGCTGATAAACCCCAACCAGCCCCCCAGTGTGTGGACGAGCCGGAAGGACAAAACACTGCACTGACAGCGCACGGTGCCGCCGCTGCCGTCTCCGCCGGTGACTCATGATCTGCTGCAACCCTGGGCCAGCTAGCCACTGGCACTACTATAAAACGAACGGCCACATCGTGATCTTTCTTCAGATAGGAAAGGAAATCCGTAAACTTCATTGTTTTCCCTCACCTGCTCCTTCAGTGCTCCCAGGTCCATCTTGGGCATCGAGGCGCCTGGCCGGCCCTGCAGTGTAAGTGGCGAGGAAGGAGTTTAACATATATACATGGTAGCCTTGAAACCCAGTCCCAGCTGCTGTAAAAATGCCTGCCTTTGCTACGTGAACCGCCACACCCTCGCATCCAGAAATAACATGCAGCCCTGCATGCAAGCACAGTTCGCGTGTGGGCTTCCAAGGTCCATCAATCAACGGGCTTGCCTGGATGATGGGCCTGTCCTGAAACACATCTCTCAGAATCTCGTCACCACTACATAACGCACAGGCAGCGTGTGAGCTCCCCGAGGCATGCTGTCACTAGCACAAGCACTTGCCTGGATGATGGGCCGGTCCTTGACGACGCGAGAGCGCAGGGGCTCGGGGAAGCCGCCCGCTGGGGTGCCCAGGTAGCCTTGCAAGAACTCGACCACGCTGCAATGCAGCGGGGGGAGGCGAGGGAGGGGGGCAGTGAGGGAAGGGCACTGACAGACACACATAGGAGAAGTGCAGGTGACCTGTTTCACAAGGTATTGGGCAGTGAGAGTGTGTAATATAATGCCCGTGCATGCATGACCCTTGGGCCTTGCGTCTCCGGGGAGACGCGTGCACAGGCATGCACCCGCAACACACGCCCCTGGCGCCGGCCCAGGCAGTCTTCCTCTCTGCTGCCCGCAACCATATGCTGCCATCCATGCCACGTCCCACAGCCGCTGCTCCCATCACCAAGCTGCCCCCCGTCGCTGCCCCTGCCTGGACGGCTGAGCCCGCCAGCTTCTCATTTTCGCCTCTTGGCCACACACACACGACGCTGCCCCTTGTTGCCCCTGCTCGCCCTGAGCTAGCCACCCTCTCACCTGGACGGCAGGCTGAGGCCCTCTGCCTGCTCCACCAGGGTGTGCTCGCAGTTCAACGTCTCCCGCCCACCTACCCCTCCCGGCCCTACCCTGCTGCCATGTGCTAGCCCCGCTCTTTCTAAGCTGCCCAGCGCCTCGCCCATCTACTCCTACACTGCCCCTTGCCCGGCTGCCCCTTGCTGCCCCTGCATGCTCCGAGATAGCCAGCTTCTTACCTGGACGGCAAGCTGAGGCCCTCTGCCTGCTCCACCAGAGTGTGCTCGTCAAGGTTGTTGGACACCATGAACTGGGCCAGGTCGCCCACAACCTTGGAGCTGGGGGTGACCTGCGCAGGATAAGGTTGCAAGGGGGAAGGCACTCAGAGCTGCCGGCGCTGCAAAACCCCTGTCTGCCCTCTGAACTCGCAGCACAGCCTCACTGTCCGCAGTCGGCGGCAGCACAGCATGACCGGAACAACACCCGCCAGCCATCACCTTTGCGTAAGGTAAGCCCCAAACGCTTACCCATAAACCCCAAAACCCTAACAGCTCTCGTACAGCCGCACCTTGACGATGTCTCCCAGCGCCCGGTTGGCGGCGGCATACGAGTTCTTCACCTTCTCCCACTCATCCGCCAGCCCCAGGGTGGCGGCCTGCGGGGGGTGGAACAGACAAAGGGTGGGGGCTGTCAACAGCATGCAAGGGGGGCAGCGTGCTGCAGCGAAGTTCTCGTTTGGGCCCTCATAAAGCTCACTTAGGTCTCCGTCTCCTTAAAACGGACCTGGTCGAGTCGTGCTGCTGCTGCTGCTGCTGCTGCTGTAGGCATGCTGCTCTGCCACCAGCAGCCCACACTGCACACACACAGCGCTGCTTGCAAACTCCACCGCCTAGAAGGCCTCGGGCATCTCTTGTGACGCAATGAGCTTGTGCCGGGCTTCACCCTGCTGTAGCAATGCACCTTGTACTGCTCTGACACACCGCTGTACCGCCTGCCCTGTCCCTCACCTGGAACTTGAGGTTGGTGTACTGCCCCCCTGGCATCTCGTGGTTGTACACGTCGCTGGAGCAGCTGCGGGGTGGCAGGGTGGGGGCAGGGAGGTCCAAGGGGGCAAGGGCAGGGCAGGGCTGGTTAGGAGGGCGGGGTTGGCTGGTGCAGAGTAGAGCCTGGCATGTGTGGCTTGCAGGGGCATTGACTGGCTGCTAGTAGGGGCGCCCCCTCAGCCAGCCACACGCGCTTGGGCCACGTATCGCTGTCGTGGGTCTCCTTCCCACACAGGGCGTGGCGGCAGGCGGGCAGAATTGCGGCACACTCTTGTGCTGCCGGAGCGCCGTACAATGAGTGATTGAATGCGTGCCATTGGTGGTGGCAGGCGGGCAGGCAGGCAGGCGGGCCCACCTTTTGAGGTTTGACTCGAAGGGTGCGTAGAGCAGGCGGGTGCGGTCCCAGTAATCGACCAGGGGCAGGATGGACTCGGGGACAATGCCCGTGTCCAGCTCGGTGCCTGCAAGGCGGCCAGGAAGGGATGGATTGGATGCTTGTTAGTCAAGCAGTTGACATGGCGAGGAGGCCCCGGCCCTGACCCGCTGCTACCCCGTCCCACCCCGCCCCACCCCTTGCCACTACACTCACCGGCCCGCCCATCCACCCACCCACCCACCCGCCAGCGAGTGCACGATGGCTCCCATGGACGGCTGGCTGGTGGTGCCGCTCATGCTGTCTATGCAGCAGTCGATGAGGTCTGCACCCGCCGCGGCCGCCGCCAGCTGTGTGGCCACCGCTGTGCCCGCTGTGTCGTGTGTGTGCACGTGGATGGGCAGGTCTGGGAAGCGGTGTCGCAGGGCGCCGACCAACAGGGTGGCGGCACGCGGCTTCAGCAGGCCGGCCATATCTTTGATGGCCAGAGCGTGGATGCCGTGGTCGGACATTTTCTCTGCAGTCAAAACAACATAATAGGAAGGGAGGGTGCCGGTTTGTAAAAATCTCTGTCCTCATTGAGATACAGCGAGCGTGGGCCGTGGTCGGACATCTTCTCTGCGGGGGTGGAAGTTTGCATGAAAGAAAGGAGGAGGAAGGTGAACATGGAGGCACGGGCTGGTCTTTGATGGCCAGAGCGTGGATGCCGTGGACGGACATCTTCTCGCACGTTGGGCACAGGTTGCATGAAAGGGAGAGGCAGGTAAGGACAGGTCCCCGGCATAGCAAGCCACTGGTGGGGCCGGGGGTGCTGTGGTGGTACTGCGCGCTCTGCAGGTGGACTCAACAGAGCAAGCAGCACTCCACACCACCACGGCAGTGCACCACCCCACCAGTTGACGTGTGAATCTTACCAATCACTCACTTGCCAGTTTAGTATGAGGCGCCCAGGCTTGGCACATCACCAGACAGCGCCTATCCACCCCACCCATCAACCTTGCAGCTACAAGCACTCACCTGCCAGGTTGAGGTAGTACTCCAGGTTGTACTTTGTGGCGTGGGGGCTGGACACGTCACCGGTGTAGCACAGAGTGCCCTCAATCACGCCGCCCGCAGCACGCACCGAGTCTGCGGGAGGAAAGGGGGCGGGCAGGCGGGGAAGGGGAGGGCACCTAGAAGTGAGCAGTGCTGCACCAGCATAGGCGGCTGATTGACCCCGAGTCGGACAGCCGTACGAAACCACGCGCCGGTTCCGCTTTTCCTAGTCTAGTCTAGTCGTTACAGCTTTTCACATCCCCTGAAAGGGGATTCAACTTCAGGACGAACCAAATCCTGAGAGGTTGACGAGGCATGCACCACAAG
>JTEE01000252.1:376567-398747 GCA_002896455.3 Chlorella sp. ArM0029B
GCTGCCGTGAGCGCCCAGCTGTGTGCTCCGTACAGCAGCACGGAGGACACCAATGAGCGGTAGATGCGCATCTTGGTGCTGAGCTGCACGCAACGCTGCCGCCACACAGGCTTGTGCAGGCGCTTGAAAGCATTGGCTGCCTGCTGGCTGCGGTACATAAGCTCGCTGGAGAACTGGCTGCCTAGATACTTGAAGCGCCGCACCCAAGCGACCGCTTTTCCTGCGCCATAGCTACCCCGCCGGCATGCCCCGTTCTGCCGCCCTGCTGCTGTGTTGAACAGCAGGTACAGGGTGAAGTGGTGCGCCAGCTGCCCTCCTGCCTGCCAGCAACAACAAAGAGCCCACACTCGGATCTCACCAATTCCAAACTTGATTTGGTCAATGTCGTTCAGGGAGTCAAACACTCGGAAGATGTCCACGCCTGCAGCCGTGCAACGATGGAGGAATGGAAGCTGATTTGAACACAGCCAAGCTCAGCTGGCTCGACTGTTGGACCCACTTGCACGATAGTCACCCCGACCAGCTTGCGACAGTCGCAGCTGTGCAACAAAGCAGCACTTCAAGCACCACTACTAACAACATACAATGCAATGTAGCCCACCCGCCCCTCAACTAGAAGTCCGTCCCCACCCCAGCTGTGCACACCACACAGCTTGCGCCCTCCCGGGTGGCTCACTCACCCGCCACCCCTGCCTCCCGCACTGCGCCATACACCTCACTTGTCAGGTACAAGGTGCAGCCCACCCGCCCCTCGACTGGCCCTGCCCCATGCCCCCTGCCACTTTTACACACCACACTGTGTGTGTGCCCTCCCCACATCGCTCACCCGCCATCTTGGCCTCCCGCACGAAAGCGTAGACGGCGTTGTCTGGGTAGGAGGTGTAGCCAACCGCGTTGGCGCCGCGCAGCAGCATCTGGAAGGGGATGTTGGGGATCTGCAGAGGAGGGGCGGGAGGGGGGAGTGCGTCAGGGTAAGGGCTGGAGTAGCGGGTGCAAGCGCACACAAAGAAACACATCGGGCACCACAGCTCTGCACCGCGCAGTGCAGGCCAGCACAGCGCAGCACAGCGCAGCACAGCGCAGTGCAAACAGCGGCTATCCACACCCGCTCGCGCAGCAGCTCCAGCGTAGCTCAGCACAGCAGAGCACCACACTTCACGGTGCAGCACAGCACAGCAGCACGGCACCACGCATGACAGTGCAGCACAGCATAGCAGCACGGCACAGCGCAGCGCAGCACAGCGCACACAGCGGACACCCACCCGCTCGCTCAGCAGCTCTAGGCGGCGCCAGGGGCATTTGTGTAGAAAGCATAACAACTCCACAACAACACAGCGCAGTGCAGCATGACATAGCACAGCGACTCCTCAAGTGAAAGTAGGCATGGCTTGCTAACCCACCCAATAACACAGCGCAGCACAGCATGACACAACCCACCCGCTCGCGCAGCAGTTCCAGGCGGCGCCAGGGGCATTCGTGGAGGAAGCGGAGGGCAACATCAAACGTGGCTCCCCCCCACATCTCCAAAGAGCCGGCGTTGGCCAGGATGTGGGAGGTGGCGGGGGCGGCCTGCGGCAGAGGCAGAGCAGGCGAGGTGAGGGAGGGGGAGGCAGGTGACCCAGGCAGAGACGGCGGGGTGAGCAAGGAGGAGAGAGTTGACAGGTGGCAGAGGCAGATACGGCGGGTCGAGCGAGGGGGGAGAAACATCGGGGCCAAGGAGGAAGGGCGAGGAAGAAGGGTTGGTAAGAGAGGACAGGGGAGGACACTGTGGGCACAGGGATGCTAATAGAAGAGAGTGCGTGCGAGATTAGAGCAGCTCTATGCAGGCAAGCTGGTGCAGTGTGTGAAGTGCAGGGCAGAGGAGAGGGGATGTGGCAGGGCAGCACACGGGCGGGGCGGCCAGGGCCTATGAGGTCAGCCCGCCACAGTGTGTGTGCCGTGCTTGCCAGACGGCTGCTGTGGCGCTGTTTTTGACAGCACGCCCGACCAGGGGAGCGGGCGCGCTGCTTCGAACAGCGCTGATGCTGACACACTTGTGTGGGCTTCAGAGTTGGTGGGCTGTGCATGGAGCTGGTGCATGGCAAGACACGGTGTGCAGGGGACCAGGAAGGTATGCATGGGAACTGAATGGGGGAAACAACTCCCTACCACGCCCGCCCAATCAAACCCATGCCCTTGACCCCCACACCGCAAATGCCACGCCCTTAATCGAGCGGGCATGTTCAAGTGTGGTCACGCGCATGTAGCCCCTCAGCGCCTCCCCTAGGGGCCCCTCCCCTCACCCTAGAAACCCGGCGCCACACGGCAACCACGCAAACCACTCGTCTGCCCCACCTTGAGCATGTCGTGTGTGCGCATGCCCCTAGCCACATTTGATCCACCTGCGCCACACACCACATTTGCTCTACCTTGAGCATGTTGTGTGTGCGTGTCCCTGCCCCATCTCAACAACATGCCCCGCCTTAGCCTTTCTACCCACATGCCGCACACGCTTCCTGCATCACCTTGAGCATGTCGTGTGTGCGCATGCCCCCTAGCCCTATCTGATCCCACCTGCCAAACACACCACATATACAGGGCAGACATCAAACATTCCCGCCCCACCTTGAGCATGTCGTGTGTGCGCATGCGCGTGGCCAGCAGGCTTTGGTGGGCGTCCCGCAGCGTCGTGTCGGTCAGCAGCACGCCTTGGGGTGGGGGAGCAAGGGCAGCAGGGGCAGGGGGGAGGGTCAGAAGAGGCAACGCGGGGTGCTTAACAGGGCGGTCCGACAGGGGTGCCGGCCAGCAGCACACCTGGGGGAGCAGGGGAATAAAAAGAAAAAGATATATAGGCAGGCAGAGGGGAGGCGGAAGAGGCAATGCTGAAGTCATGTGGTAGTAGTAGCATGGGTGGGTGGCGGTCGGCAGCACGCCTGGCGGAGCATGGGCAGCTCAAGACACAACCGTCCCCACACAATCACCCAGCACCCTGCAGCGATCATCTCCACACCCTCCCCCTGCCCCCTCCCCGCTTCCACCTACCCCCACCTCGCCCCCTCACCCTTGTTCTTCCGGTGCTCCCTCACCGCCTTGGCCCACTCCTCAGGCCCCTTCTGGTCCAAATACTGCTTCCACCCGCCGGGGGTGATGTGGGAGTCGGCAGTGGGCGGCAGCGGCGGGGGAGGGGGCGCCAGCTTGGCGGGTGGAGCGCCCACGGCACCCGGGTGCTTGGGCCCGTTGACCAGCTGCTCTGCCAGGTACTCTAGGACGTGGGTGAGGTCGTTGGTGCTGCCCTGCACATGTCGATAAGGCAATGGACGAGGAGGGTTGAAGCAGCATAAGGACAACCTGGTCGGTCCACACATGCACGGCGTACTGTTTGTGCTGATTCATTTGTGTGTCGTTTCTTCATTTTATATTGGAACGATGACCGTGTCAGCATGATGAAGCTGACCGACCAGATCTAACCAAGGCCCTGTTACCACCCCAGCCTGAAATGAGGCCCAGCACCCCAGCCGCGAACGAGTCCCCGCTTACCGGCGTGTTGAAGCTGAAGAGCTCCGGGTTGCGTTCGATGAAGGATGTGGAGGCGGCGCCCCCCAGGAACTCGGGGTGGCGCAGCACGTTCTCCAGGAACCCGATGTTGGTCTGTGTGTGTGTGTTTGGAAGAGAGGGGGGAGGAGGGGGACGTGTCAGGAACCCAGTCTTTGTCTTGTGTGTGGAAGAAGGGGGATGTGGCAAGGGCAGGGAGGCTGGGTGAGGGCCGGGTGTGCATGCATGTGTGGAGGGAGGGCGGGCCGCGCCTTGGGGGTGCGCCATGCGTGGCGACGCGGGCATGACCGCACACAAGCAAAGGGTGCATCACACGAGTTAGGCAGTGCACATGACACATGTGTGGAGCAGGCAAGGAGCAGGCCATGGCTCGCAGGCCAGGTGCAGTCAGGCGCCCGCCTTGACCCTCTCTCGTGCAGGGCGCATCACACCAAGGATGCAGCCAGTGCACGGGGGCATGCTGTCACCAAATTGCAGCCCAGGTATCGTCAAGTGCGCACCTTGACCCCCCTGATGTGGAACTCGTAGAGTGCCCGCTGCATCTTCTGCACCGCCGTCATGAAAGTGGGCGCCTTGCAGATGACCTTGACCAGCTGCGGGCGGGGAGGGATAGTTTGATTGAAGGACACAGAGGCAGGGGGTGGTGCAACGCCATAGATAGAAGGTCCAGAGGCCCAAGGGAGACGAGAGGGAGGCCAGTGGGCACAGGGCTGTGGCGGGGTGGGCGCCTTGCACATCTCCTTGATCAGATGCGGGGCGCGGATGCTGAGGGGGTACAGCGATTGGGGCCGGGCGCGCCGGGATGAGAATAGGTGGGCACGTCACAGCGCAGCGCAGCGCAGCGCACGTCTCCAGGGAGGCGTGTGCCCTCCACCCCACACCCTCGCGCTCCTACTACGTGCCAGTCGGGAAGAAGAGTTTTGCAAGTCGTGGTGCGGGCTGGCGGTGTTGCCGGACGCCATGGTATCAACCTCCACTGACCCCACCCTCACAATATGTCCCCCAACTGACCAGCGAGTCGTAGTGCGGGCTGACGGTGTTTCCCGACGCCATGGCTCCGTCCAAGCGGATGCCGTGGCCGCCGGGGGAGCGGTAGGCGGTGATGCGGCCGCTGTCTGGCTGGAAGTTGCGCTCCGGGTCCTCGCTCGTAACCCGGCACTGGATCGCAAAGCTGCAGGCGGGAGAGGGGGAAACACAGGCATGTAAGAGCAGGTGGCTGGGATGGGATAGGGTAGAGAAATCCGAATCCTACGGGCACGTCAACTTGGCTGGCCAAACCGAGTGCTGGCTGGCACCGGTCCATAACAACAGACCTCTTTGGCACGCAGCACACAGCGCACGTGTGTCTCCATGCAATGCCAGGCCTCACCCGTAGGGCTTGGGCACGTCCTCCTGGCTGGCCAGCCCCAGGTCAGCCAGGCTGGCACCCCCGGCAATCTTGATCTGGCTGGCCACCAAGTCAATCCCCGTGATC
Source organism: Chlorella sp. ArM0029B (assembly GCA_002896455.3). Classification (NCBI taxonomy): domain Eukaryota; kingdom Viridiplantae; phylum Chlorophyta; class Trebouxiophyceae; order Chlorellales; family Chlorellaceae; genus Chlorella; species Chlorella sp. ArM0029B. The sequence goes on from JTEE01000252.1 coordinate 381,573, forward strand.
TCCTCCGTCACCGTGTGCTCCACCTGGATGCTGCAAGAGGAAACAAGAGGACATCCATTTCCGATGAGAAAGCTTAGCACGGGGAGGATGGCGAGGGGAGCAGTGGTGGGGGAGGCGGGAGGACATGAAGCGCGCTGATCTCCTCAGTCACCGTGTGCCCCACCTGGATTCTGCAGGGCGGGTGAAGAGTAGTGGGCGTCACGGGAAATGGTGAGGAGGTGTTGAGGTTTAAGGTTTAGGGTTTAGGGTGTAGGGTTTAGGAGGAGGGAACATGCGGGGGAAGCCAGGACGGGTGAGGGAGCAGGAGAAGTGGAATGGTGGGGCATGGTGAGCACCCCCTGCTCTCCTGTCATTGAGAACTCCACCTGGAGGCTGCAAGGCGGGGAGTTAAAGAGGGGAAGAGGCTGAGTGACCCGTTCCGTCACAGTGTGCTCCACCTGGATGCTGCAAGAGGAAACAAGAGGACAGCTTCGATAAGGAAGTTAAGCACGGGACCCACCCTGTCAAACCCACCCTGCCAAATCCGCCCTTGCATTGGAAGCGCCAGTTCAACACCGCTCAGCAGCGCTCACCGTGGGTTGACCTCCATGAAAAAGTGTTTGCCAGCAGCGGCAGCGCAGGGCACGACAAGGCCGCCCGCAGCCCCACATTCTTAACCTGGACACATCTACTGCAGCCCTTCCCCTTACGATGGGTTGACCTCCATGCATCCCGTCCCCTTACCGTGGGTTGACTTCCATGAAGAAGTGTTTGCCGTGCTTGTCCACAATGAACTCAACAGTGCCCGCGTTGCTGCAATGAGGGGATTTGGGATTGGATGGGGCAGGGCGGGGCGAGGCTAGAGGGGAAGGGATGGGCGGGCTGGAATGTGGATGGATGGGATGCCGTGCTTGTCAACAGTGCCCGCGTTGCTGCAGGGGCAGGGGCACAGGGAGCATGTGTGGTGAGATAGCAGGGAGGGCAGCTGGGTTGGATGCAGCACTGAACACAACAGTGCCCGCGTGGCTGCAGTGGCAGGGGCACAGGGAGCATGTGTGGTGAGATAGCAGGGAGGGCAGCTGGGTTGGATGCAGCACTGAACACAACAGTGCCCGCGTGGCTATAGTGGCAGGGGCACAGGGAGTTGTGTGTTGATGGAGCAGCAAGTGGAGGGCAGAGAGGTCAAAAGAGGGGTCGGGGAGGGGTGTGCGGCGAGGGCAGAGGGGTCAAGAGAGGGGCGAGAGGGGGTCAGCGGCAAATTCTGCGGCACGGGATGGGATGGGATGGGATGGGATGGGATGGGATGGGATGGGATGGGATGGGATGGGATGGGATGGGATGGGATGGGATGGGATGGGATGGGCGGGATATAAGGGATTTAGGGGATAAGGACGATGGGATCGGGCGGGGCGGGACGGGCTGGAATGTGGGTGGATGGGATGGCGTGGGTGAGATGGGATAAGATGGAGGCGGCAGGGAAGGGATGTGTGCGAGCCGATGGCACCGTCAACGTTATTTGAGGGCTTTAGGCCGGCCGGCAGGCAGACGCAGCTGCCCCCAACACCGCACCAACCGCCCGCCAGCATCTCTGATCACCAGTAGGAAGGGCATCAGGGGGCCGCATGCACAGCTGCACGAGCGCTGCCCGCCGATCCCACCCGTCGCGCAAGTGCTGCGCCAGCTTCCCTCCACCTTCCTCACCTCCCCCACTCCCTCAAGACCTCCTGCACCCCATCCCCAGCATCACCATTCGTTGCGCCAGCTTCTCTCCACGTGTCCTAGCCCACCCACACCCTCAGGCCCCACTTCCACTACCCCAACCCCAGCCAAATCACCGGTAGCCCATGTGCTGTGCCAGCCTCCCTCCACCTTTCCCCACCCCACCCCTGTGCCAGCTTCCTTCCACCTTCCCCCCACCCCCACCCCAGCCAGCTCACCGGTAGTTCATGTGCTGCGCCAGCTTGACAGCGTCGGCAAACAGCGCGGCCCGGCTCTCCTCGGACAGTCCCGGGGCGGGCGCCATCTCAACCACCTGGGGCAGGTGAGTGTAGATGTAGGGGAGTGGGAGAGAAGTGGAACAGAGGCAGGAGGGGTGAGGAGGGGAGGGGGGAGGTGAGAGGGCACTGGCTCGACCACCTGCGGCAGCAAAGTAAGGAGGGCAATGCAGCAAGGGAGTGCATCTAAGGATGGGGGAAGGGGATGAGGGGAGGGCAGGGGAGGGGAGGGAAGGGGTGGCCCTGCCACGTGTGTTTTCCCGGCCGCTCCACGAAGCCCCTGGCTACGCTGTACGTGGGGCGGGCATGCAAGGTGGAATGTTGAGGTGATGCAAGGGTGCAGTGGAGGGTGTAGGGAGGAGGGTGCAGGGAGGAGGGTGCCGAAATGGTGTGTGGGATGTGAGGTGCCGGCGTACCACCGGCCGCTCAGGAAGGCGACTGCCCGTGGCATTAGTTGGCCCTCGTGCTGCTCTGGGCTCTGTTAAATACAGGCGGCTCAGGGAGCTCGAGAGCGCTAGCCGGCTGGGAGTGTAGAGCCCGTGAGGTGTGCACTGTGTGCATGATGCATGCATCTAGAATGTGTGCAAGTGTGCATTTGGAATGTGTGCACCTTGAGGCAGCAGAAGGCGCTTTGCAGGCACACTATGTGTGTTACAATCACCCTGCTGCATTGGCCTCTAAGAGACCTGGACAGGGGGCTAGCCATGCAAACCTGCCTGCCATCCTCGCCTGCCCACACACCCCTGCCACACGCACCCTCCCCTGCCCTCCCTCCTCCAACACCTGCCCACCCCCTGACCATGCGCTGCACAGAATGGGAAGTGCGTGCAATTTCACCAGTTGCGCCTAACCCAAGCCCGCCTGACGTGGACGTTCTGGTGCCTCAGCTGCACAGAGCGCTTGCATTCCCACAGCTGCAGTGGTCCACGCCTGCTGTGTGCTCGAAGAACCAAACAACACTGCCCCGCACCTTTTGGTGCCGGCGCTGCACGGAGCAGTCGCGTTCGTACAGGTGCACCACGTTGCCGTAGTTGTCCGCCAGGATTTGGATCTCAATGTGCCGGGGGTCCTCCTGCAGTGGATGACATCAAGGCAGGTTTGAAAGTCATAGCACTGTGGAATTCGGGGGCAGGGACAGCAGCGCGAGCTCTTGTCAGCCGGGGCCTGCTTCTTGTTGTGCCAGGGGTCCTCCTGCAAGGATCACCAGGTTCGCAAGAGCAGGAGTGTCACATAAGGAGGCCGGAATGACAAAGAGCAGTCTTGTCTGCCCCCTTCTCAACATGCCCACGCTGCTCCTGCCACACCAGCCTGCTGCACCTCTGCATGACCCGCGCATAGCTCCCCTTCTTGCCCCACGCACACACAAACATCATCTGTGGCCCCTCAAGCGTACCAGGTGCTCCTCCACAAACGCGCCCCTACCCCCGCTGCTTCCAAGCGCACCGCCCCCTGGCAAGCGCACCCCCCACCAGCTGTTGCCCCCCTCGAGCGTACCAGGTACTTCTCCACAAACATGCCTCCATCCCCAAAGGCCGCCAGGGCCTCGTTGGAGGCACGGGCAAACAGGTCCTCCATCTCACCCTCTGCAGGCAACGGGGTGGAAGGAGGCACCCAAACAAGGAAGAGAGTGAGAGCACGCCCTACCGGGATCGGAGGCTTGCAGGGTCAGGCGGGCAGGGCTAGGGGGATGGACTGGCCTGTTGCCTAGCTGCGTGCTGCCCTGTTGTTGTGTGGCACGCGCTGCAACCACGTGCCCACCAGACAGCCTGCTTGCTGAGGGAGCTGTGGCAAGCGGTGTGCAGCCACACAGCACCTCCCGCCCTTTGTGCCGTGCCCACTGCCTGCCCGTGCCCACAGCGGGGCAAAGCCTGCCCTGCTCCACCACCTCCCACGCATCCCACCGCCACCGAAAACCACTGCGACCACCAACCGGCCGCACGCACCCGTGCGCACGACGCGCATGCCGCGCCCGCCGCCGCCGCTGCGTGCCTTCAGGATCACCGGGTACCCGGCCACCGCTGCAAAGCCCTTTGCCTCCTCAGCATCAACCAGCGCGTCATCGGTGCCCGGCACGACGGGCACGCCACACTCCTGCGGAAGACGAACGGGCACAGCGCTCGCAAATTCAGCCCCTTGCTAACATGACGTGGGCCGCAGCGTGCCCTGTGCCGCCCCAGCGTTGCACAGTGCGCCTCCTGGAAGCTGCCTGGTACTATGATACACTCACCCCCCACCCTGGCCTAGAGACCTTTGCTGGCTCCCTTCTGGACTTGTAATGTGACTGGTTGATTGGTTGATATGGTAGCGCACTTCCAGAGGGGCGCACCGTGTGCGACACTAGAATAGCCGCAGGCACCGGCCACATCACCTCACTGCCGGCAGTGGCTGCACCTCAAACCGGATTGCGCCCCACCTGCGCCAACCCCGCAGCCGATGCCTTCCCCGCCCATTTTGTCAACAATTTGTATCTCGTGAAGTCTCCGCGCTGCCCCAATAGGCACCCAGCCGGACGCACTCACCCACCCCAATCTCAGCAGCCACCCACCTGCGCAATGCGGCGAGCGACGGTCTTGTCCCCCATTGCCTCAATCGTCTCGGGCAGGGGGCCCACAAAAGTGATGCCGGCCGCATTGCAGGCGCGTGCAAACGAGGCGTTCTCAGCCAGGAAGCCGTACCTGCAAGCAAGGGGTGGGAGAGCAGGGCGGTGAGAGGGGGAAGAGAGGGGGCGAGGCGACGCAGGTGCAGGTGTGTGAGCGCATTGCCGGCCGGCCCACAACCCGGGTCCGCCCACAGAGAGTGGTCCACTGGGGCCCCCTCACAGCCTGCGCTGCCTCGCCCCCCCCCCTTGCCTTGCCAGAACATGGGCACTGACTAGGCAGGCAACGCCATGGGCAAAACACCACGCATGCGCCGTCCTGACAAGCACAAGCAATGCTGATCCAAGGAGGGTGGTGCGCTGGGCACCGAGCAGAAAGAGCACTACATGAGAGTGAAGCGCGCCACGCAGCACAGCAGGCCACAGCACGGCACAGCACAGCACAGCACAGCGCTCACCCCGGGTGTATGACGTCCACCCTGTGCTCTTTGGCCAGCTCCACAATTCCCGCCACATCCAGGTAGCAGCCAACGGGAGTCATCTCAGAGCTGCCCACCTGCATAGCAATAATGCACATGGCTCAGTTCCGTGCTGCCTAATGCAGTGCACCAACACAAGCAGCAGCAGCAGCAGCAGCAGCAGCAGCAGCAGCAGCAGAAGGAGAAGCAGCAGCAGCAGCGGTAGCAGCAGAAGCAGCAGCAGCAGAAGCAGCAGGAGCAGCAGAAGGAGAAGCAGCGAAGCAGGAGCAGCAGCAGCAGATCGGCCCGGTGCTTCGTTGACAGGAGCAGCAAGGAGAGCGTTGGGGGCATGGGGGAGAGGCTGCAGGCCACACGCAGCAAACAGCTGTCAACAACCGCGGGGCCGCCATGCTGCAGCACGCGGCCGAGCAGGATCCGATGATGTCCACTGGGATGACAAGAAGCAGGAGACCAGGGAAACAGCGCTCCTCCCTCTCCCAAACCTCGCCTAGCTGGGCCCCCGCTGCTGGGAGACATGAAGCGGGCAGGCAGGCCTCCCTGCCTCCCTGCCTCCCTGCTTCCTCTACCCTGGTGCCTGATTCTACAGGGAGCTGACCTGGTACGACTCGTCAGCCTTGAACCGGTGGGGCTGCAGCCGGTCTGCTGCGCTGTAGATGGCAAGCTGCAGGAGGGACATGCAGAAGAAGGGATGGGGCCAGTCATTCAGCAGGGCAAGGCACTGGAGTGGGACAGCCGCAGGCAGCACCAGGCAGGGCCAGCCTGATGCTCTGGGGGATGTAAAGAGCAGGCAGCGGAGCAACGCTTTGGGAGGCTGCTTCACAGCACACCCTACCTGAGCTTGGGGAGCACAGGTAGTGGCAATAGTGGCGCAGCGGACCCACACAGGCAGCTTGGTCTGACGTGTGTTAGGAAGTGCTGCCAGCAGCTCCCCCCCACTACTGCCCCACTGCTCCCCAGCCTTTCACCCAAACAAGCGAGCATGAGGTGCTGCCAGCAGCTCCCGACCACAGCTGCTCCCCCCAACCCACCGTCTCCAGCCCCAGCTCGATGCCGGCACGGATGATGCGCACAGCAATCTCGCCACGGTTGGCAGCCATGATGCGCTGGAAAGGGGTATCAATGTCCATTGACTCAACCTGCGGGCAGGAGGCGGGGGAAAGGCCGCCGCAACAGGCCAGGCCAGCAGTGTACGTCAGGGTATGGCAGCGCTGCCGCCAGTGCTGCCGCCAGTGCTGCTGGCGGCGAAAGTGCGCACCGTCCCCAAGCTCGCAAGGGCTGTGCGCGCGCTAATCGGCTGATGTTGGCGGAACGCAGTGCACGTGAGCGGCAGCCTCAGGGTTGTCGACAGGCAAAAGCCCCCGACAAACCCCAACCTGCAGTAGTTTGAGAGGGCCTCACCACGACGTGCTTGCTTGCAGTGTTCACATGTTTGGCTGTGGAACCATGGTCAGCCGCCGCACGCACGATTGACACTACGCCCTGCCGCCGAAAAGGCCGTGCAAGCGGCAGCAGCCTGCCTGGCGCTCGCTGGGCCCCCGAGGGCGCCAGCCCTCTGCTGGTGCTCAGCGCCTGCAGCATGATGCGACTGTAGCGTTACAGCGCCAAACGGGCTGTCTACATGACACTGCGCAAAGCACGCTCCCAGCACGGCTCCAGGTTTACAAAGTTTACAAATCAGGTATCTCCGAGAGCCACTCCGAGCTCATGTCCGTACGCAGTTTTTCAATTGACGCACACGCAAGCATACACACTGCGCATACTTTGGACGGTGTTTGCCAAGCCCCTCGCACGCAGTGCGCACTCTCGCGGTAACGGGAGCAGGCAAGGGAGGCAATATCAGGGACAATCGAGGCATGCCGTGGTGGGTGCTCTGGTTTGGCCATCGTGCCAGCAGCGGTGGCACAGGCGCCGCCAGCTGCCGCCGTCCAGGCTGCTGCCAGCGGTGGTACCTGGTGCTGTGTGCGCACCTTGAGGCTGCTTCTATACGACGCGCATCTGCCTGTGCCACACGCAGATTTTGACTCAACCACGACTCTGAAGCCGTCGCAGTTAGTAGTCACCGCTGGGCCTGAGCGCACATGCAGGACCATGCTGTTCAATGTGGTGGGTGGGGGCCTACTAGGAAGGGGGGGTCCTTCTCCGCCCGCCTTTGTACCTGCATGTATGCACGACAGGCTGTGCAACTATGCTGTTATCATCAACACCCGTTTACATCAGGTGCGGTACTGCATGGCATGCTGACATGTCATGCTTTCATCACGGGGAGAGGGGGAGGCATGGCCTGCAACCTGGCGATGCGCCCCACCCACCCCCTGCTGCCAGCCGGGGGTGCACCGTTGCGAGTTGGCTGGGCCGACAGCTGTGCAATCGAGAGAAGAGATCTGAGAGTGGGTGGGCACGGCTGTGTGACAGTGTTGAGGCACGGAGGCGGTGATGGGCGGGGCAAGGACTGGGTGACACACCGCGGAACACGGGCAGGGGCGGTGCATGGGCTGGGGTTGGAGAGCGGCTGTGAGGCTGCCTGCATTGCAGTGCTGTGTCGTTTGCTGTGCCAACTCAGGGTGGCTTCTGTGCTTGGACACACATCAATGCCTGACGTGCAGTGCTGCGGTTGGCAACAAGCAGCTACAGTGCTCTACTGATGGACTCTGTCAGTGACAGCGAGCCACACCTGTATGTGCCAGCTGGCAGCAGCATGCCACGGCCATGGTACCATGCACATGGTCCCTCACCTCCCTGCCACCTTGCCCGCAGCTGCTCCTCGCCTGCCCGCCCCTGTCACTTCATCCTGGCTGTGCCAAGCATCTTCCCTGCCACCTCACCCTGGGTGCCCATTACAACCCCATGCAGTCACCCAACCCTGGCCCGGCCACATCAGCGCCCATTTCCTGGAGGCTAGGCAGACAGCTGTGGTCAGCGGCGGCACAGCGGGGAGCCCTGTGGCGGCGCGCCGCAGCGACAGCGGCGGCAGCTGGCGTGGGAGCCTGTCAGAGGCGCATGCTGCCCGGCTGCTCAGGGAGCATCACGGAATCTTTGCTGCTTATGGGTTTCGGTAGGCGGGATGAGTTGCAAGGTTTGAGCATTAAGGGCCACAACACCACACACGAGAGCCGCAATGCCACGTCAATCACAGGCTGCCGTTGCAGGGGGGGGCGGCGTATCAAATGAAGTAGAGCCTCACCCAAGGTCCCAGCGCTGAAAGGCGTCAGCCACCGCTGCTTCACCACTGCCGCCGTCAGAAGCACTGCTGCTCTGGGTCTCCCACTCAGAGCTGCCACTGCCACCGCCCACGCTGTCTCCCCCACCCCCCGTGCTGCTGTCGCCGCCGCTGCTGTCCATCGCGCCCTTGCTGTCGCTGCCACTCTCCATGCTGCTGTCGCTTCCACTGCTATCAATGGTGCCCTCGCTGTCTGTGTCACCCCATGTGAAGCCCAGCTGCAGCCGCTGCCAGCTGCCCAGCAGCTCCTGCCGCACACGTGGCGCCAGCAGGGACTCGGCACCCAGCTCCAGCCGGGCAAGGTGCGGCATGTTTGCCGCCAGCGCCCGCACTTCACCGAGGGTCAGCACCCAGTCTTCGTTGTTGTCCAGATCCAGGCGGGTGACAGCAGTGGCTGCCAGGAGCGCACGTGGCAGGCGGGCAAGGCAGTTGCCGCCAAGGTCCACATCTCGCAGCCGAGGCCCTGCAAGCATGGCAGGAAGCAGGCGCCCTCTTAAGCCAAAGCCCAACCTAGGACCTACCCACGCACCGTGCAGGTTCTGCATCATGGCACGGAAGCATGCGAGGAAATATGCAATCCCCAAGTCATGCGACCTCAGGCTGTGACGGCTGCCTTGATCATGCAGCAGGTGCCGACAGGCCTACGGGTTGGCACACTGCCTGCAAAGAGGCACACTGTGCTAGTAGCTTGCTTACCTCCCAGCCACTCGCCCTCTGGCAGTCGCTTCAGCTCATTGTCCCGCAGCGACAGCTTCTGCAGTTTGGTGAGAGCTGCTATGGCGTCGGCCGCACCCGCCAGCTCAACCGATGCCAGGGATCCCTCAATGCACAGCTCTGTGAGGAGCGGCAGCTGAGCCAGCAGTGCAGCTAGGGCCGCGGCAGACAATGGGCGCGTGTTGCTACGGGTGTAGCAGTCGCATATGCGCAACTCTCTCAACGACGCCAGCTGGGTGAGGACGGGCAGGAGGCTGTGCACCTCGCAGCTTGAAAGCTCTAGGCGGGTCACAGCTGGAAGCTGAGGCGGCAGCAAGGCGGCCAGGATGGCAGGCCGCAGGGGGATCTTCGGGCAGAAGAAAGCGCCAGTCAAACGCAGCGCGCCGTGGTGGTACTCGGCAGTCGGGATGATTTGGCCCAGCACCTGCAGCAGAGCCGGGGTTGAATTGCTTGAGGCATACTTCTTCAAGCGCAAGAGAACCGGGGCGCGGAGGCGAGCCGCTTCGCGGGGAGGGCCGCTGTTGGAAGCAGGTTGACCGACAGAACATGATTGCAAGCAACTGTTCAGCAAGGACTCCCTTGCCACTCCCCATGCACCTACCCCAAAGAAGCTCAGTTCGTACGACTCCAGGTGCTCGAATGCGTCCAAGGGGAGCAGCCGCTCGCGGTTCCCCTGGCAACTGCCGGCACGCAGGTGGCGCAGCTGCTTCAAGCTTGCCAGGAGCGCAGGCTTGCGCAGCCCTGTGACCTCCAACCACGTCAACTGGGTGAGGCCGCAAATGCTGTCCGTCATGTCCAGACGGTGGCGGCGGAAATCGACCGCAATGCGCAGGCGGCGCAGCCCTGGCAGCTGCCGCAGCACGCCCGAGGTGCATGCCGGAAGGTAGCCCCCATTCACCCCGATCCCCAGGTGCAGGGCGGTGAGGGAGGGGAAGCGAGCCACCGCCTCCACCGTAGCAGCGGTGAGCGTATGCGAGGAGAAGTGGATGCTGAGCGCCTGCAGCCGCCCCGGGTGCAGCAGCTCCAGCAAGCTTTCCACCTGCCAAACGCCGTGCGCAGCAGACGTGGTGTCGCAAGCTGTGAAGGCTGCCACATGGTGTCCAATGCGCTGGAGCACGCCGTGGCTGGCCTGAAACCATGCTGCCTGCTGTGCTGCTCCCTGCTGCTGTAGGTGCGGATCCACACACAGCGTGAAGTCTGACCACAGCACGGGGTCTGCGTACACCGCTGCATGCCAGCGCTTGCACACAGCGGTGGCTGTGGACAGCCCTTTGGCGGCCAGGTACTCTTGGGTGGCGGGAGCACTGCAGCAGAGGTGGGTGCGGAGGACGTCAAGGGGTGGGGCACTGGCGGCGCTGGTGTAGCTCACGATAAATGATGTCGTGGGCTGGCTGCCAAGATACTACAGAAAGCCACTTTGAGCTCATGAAAATTGCACCTCAAAAGGCAGGGAGAGGTGAGCAACAACACAGCAGCGACAGAGCATGCGCATTGTCTCAGGGCCAGCAGCGTTACGAAGCAGAGGAGCTGGGAATCTAAACACAGCAACGGCGCCTCACCTTTCGTAGTCCGGATCTGGTGCCACAAGTGCCTGAAGTATCTTGGAGAGCAGCTCGTCTGGCAGGTCACCCAAGCCAACCACCCCCCGCATGGCAGCTCTGCTGAGAGGGGCGGGGGGAGCGGGGGCAGTGGCAATGCACATGATGAGCATCCAGGGAACGGTGCTGCTGAATTGAATTCACCACGCTGTAAGTGCGTATTGCTTATTGGGCGGGGAGTGCAGCCTCCCCTTTGGGGATGGCACGAGAGGAAGGGGCTTAGGCACTTGTCGGGCGCAGGGCGGAGTACCTGGCGCCCGGCGGGGGCAGCCTGCCGCGGCGGTGACAGCGGCGGCTAGTGAGCGAACTGACGCTTACCCTCAGAATAACTGAGCTGGAAGACTACAATAGCGAGCGCGGCCGGTTTTCGCGCTCGACCTGTGCAAGCTGGGTCGGTAGGCGTGCCTCCCTGGAACAGATGGCACCGCCGCAGGGATGTGGGAATTGGGCAAGGGAGGCGCTGCAGCCGCAGGCGAGAGTGAAGATCACAGCAACCGCGGCAGGCGCCGACCCTGCTGCGGCCCTGGCGGCAGCGCATGGCGGCAGCGTCAGATGCACTTTCTGAGCCCAAGTACTGGACATTCTACCTACCTACTGGGACATAGACGCATCACTGCACTTGGCAGTGATTGGTGTGCAATCTCAATGTGCGGAGCAGAGCAGGCGCCGCCCCTCCGCCCGCCCGCCCGCCCGGCGAGCCGAAACCAAGGCCCATTTGTGAGAGGCACTGCTGCTCTGCGTTCCTCCACTAGCGCTTTCCCTCTGCTGCCGTTCCCAGTCTCATTGCCATTTCCGATGCCTCCTGTCCGTGCCGCCCAAGGAGATGCCCAGCTGCAGCTGTTTCCCAGCAGCTCCACGACATGCATACGGTTTACAAAACAAAACCTGTTCTGCCTGCCTGCCGCCTCTCCCAGCACCTGCAGAGCAGGGGTGCGACAGGGGCTGCCACACCAGCTGCTGCAAACCGTCATCTGCCGCGCTCAGCGGAGCCTGTGCCAGTGTGACTGCTGGTGCTAGAGCTGCGATTTACATAGGCAGCGTGCGTCAGCTGCTAGTGCTAGTACTGGGCCAGGATTGCAAATTAACGCCCAGACGGGGCGGTTCTACTACTCTGAACAGGCGGCCCGGCAAAGCGGGGCCGGAAGGTGGGGGAACAAGTGTTGGGGCAAGACAGGGCAAGCGTACGAGGCGCCCAGAGGGGGCGCCGCATATATATGACGCAAGGTGGGGCGAGAGCGGGAGATAGAGAGCAGGGCGATGTGGGGTGGGAAGTGCAGGCAGCTGCCGGCTGCTGGTGAGTCAGGTCTCACTAAGGGTGTGGGTGAGAAGGTGCGTTTGTGTGTGTACGAGCCGTGCAGGAAGGAGCAGGGCCATGTGGCATCGTGTGCGGGTGGTGTGGGTGCAAAAGGGGGAGCACAGGGTGGGAAAACGGGGGCCGCGGGGGGCAAATGCGCGCGTTGGAAGAAACCAAGGGGGGCTTGGTGCTGAGGGGCATTCGTTAGTATCAGATTTGATTCAGAACATGGCGTGGGGTGGGGTAGGTGGGGGGCAACAAAATTGCGGAGGGGGGGACCAAAGCAATTGGAGAGGAGGGATAGGCTAGAGAATAAGCTCTTTGCAATGCCTGCCAACAAAAAGGGGGCCGGGGCCGGCCGGGGAAGGGGGCGGCCCCGCGCTCACACTCCGCATGGGGTTGCTCTCGCGGCAGCGTCAGGCTGCGCTCGACACATGCTAGGGTGGCGTGGGCAGCAGCGGCGGGCAGGGGGCAGAGGCCCGCAGCCGCTGCAGCACGCGGGGCCATGCCAGTGCGGGGCAGGCAGACAGGGGTTGGTGCACTTCATTCGTTTGGCTCGCTTCTGCGGCTCGATTGGGGGAGGCGGGTGTGGCTCGCTCCGGTGGTGGGGGTTCACTCGTTTGCTCGCTCGCTCAGGAGGAGGGAGGGGAGAAAAGGGGGAGGGGTTTGGTGGTGCGCGCCCGGGGGCGATGGGTGTGGGTGGGGTGGGGTATGGTGGCTGGTTTGGTGGACTGGGTGGGGGTGCGGCATGGTTTGGTGGTTTGCTTTGAAATGGTGGGTGCAGGTGTGGTGGGGTTCGGTGGCTTGCTGGGGTGCGGTGGGTGGGCAGGTGGGGGTGAGGTGGGGCGGGGACGGCCCGGGTGTCACGCCCAGGCATCTACTCCTGCTTGGTGGCCACCTTGGCGCCGCCCTCGCCGTCTGACGAGCCGTGGCCGCCAGCTGCCTCGCCGCTCACGTTGCCCCACACTTGGGTGGCGAGTGAGGAGGCAACAATGATGCCAGCGCCTATCAGGCCCTTGGGGCCCAGCCGCTCGCCCAGCACCGCCCAGGCAAGTGTGGCGCCCAGCACGGGCTCCAGGGTGTAGATGATGGCGGCTTCAACAGAGGACACGTCTTGCAGGGCAAGGATCTCGAGCAGCAGGGCCAGATCGGTGGTGAGCAGGCCGCAGTACAGCACCTGCGGACAGGGCAGGCGGTACGGGGGGCAGGCAGGGAAGCGGTGTCAGAGCGGGACGGGAGGTGTGTTGGTGAAAAGGGGGTGCGGGAGGGCAGTTGGGTTAGGCGATAGAGGTGACAGCAGCAAAGGGCGGGGTCGTGGTGCCCGCCTGCACGTGCCCTGCAGCTGCGCAGAGCAGGTGCGGCAGCGCAGAGGAGCTCTGCTTGTGGGACAGGCACGGCGCCAGCTCGCCTGTAAAAAATCATGCACCTGCCCATCGCCCCAGCCTGCCCCAAACTGCCACACCCTGCCCAGCCCATCGCCCCACCCTGCCCAAGCTGAGACGCCGCCCATGCCTCTCTGCCTCCCTGCCAGCCAGCGCACCTGTGCCCACGGGATCTGCGCCCCCGCCATCATCTGCTGCAATGTCTCTGGGTGCTGCACAAAGCCGGCGATGTCGTTGAAGTGGGCGGCCCCGGTGGCCAAGGCAGCAAAGCCCATCGTGGTGGTCAGCACTGCATGGGGCGGGGGGTGGTGGGGAGGGNGGGTCAGGGGGGTGTGGGTTGGGGTTGCCAAGTGCAGGGGCATGGGAGGGGGCAGGGGAGCCGAGCGGGGGCCCAGTAGGCAGGCCGAACGGGGCTCTGCCAGCAGTGAGCAGAGTCAGACTGGCAGTTAGATGAAGCACGTGAAGCTATTGGGCATGCCAGACAAAGCTGGCTCGCCCGCAGCTGCCATCACATGCCCACCCCAGCCTCCTGCAAGGTCATTGTTTTTCCAGTGCTCCATCCCATACCGGACCCCACAACAGGCGGCCCGCCCAAACACGTCACTCACCCATGCTCATGAGCGGCAGGTTTGAGACGCTGCCGATGATGCGTGCCCAGTGCTCAGTGCGGAAGATTTGGACGCCAAAGGCGACTGCCGACAGCATGCTCCACACATCGCCGATGCCGGGGGCGGCGCCGTTTTGCTCCAGCAGGCCCACCCCAATGAGGGCGGCCACGCAGCTGGCCCAGGTGACGGCGCTGACGCCCTTGCCGCTCATGCCCACCAGGAACGGGACGACCAGGACGGTGAAGGTGGAGAGGAAGGAGGCGCGGGAGGCGTCGGTGGTCAGCAGGCCCTGCAGCACAGCACGGCACAGCATGGCACAGGGTATGGTGAGGGTAAGGTGAGGAAAGTGAGGACAGGGGCAGGGGCCACGTAGGCATGTTGGGCCAGGCCACCGCTGTGCACGGCGGCGTCGCGGCGAGGGCGTGGTGTGATCAGTAGGATGCTGCGGTGCGCACTGCCTCCACTGGCTCACCGGCAACTGCGTGACGTGGGCAACCCATCGCAGACATACAACCCACCCCGCACCCTGCCAGCTGTCGCCCAGCCTGTTACCCACACTGCCCCCCGCCGCTCCACGTGCCCCCAACCCAGCCGCACGCTCACCAGTGACTGCGTGATGTAGCCGGCAGCCGTCCACATGCCCAGCTCAAAGCCGGCGCGCATGATGCGGGTGTCCTTGGTGGCGGCCAGCATGAAGGGGGAGAAGGCGACGGCGGCCACAAAGAAGCGGAGGAACGCAAAGCCCAGGGGGTCAAACGAGCCGCCCACATCCTTGACCACCACCTGCAAGCAACACGATAAGAGAGAGCGGCACGGAGGTGGGTGGGCGGGTGGGCGTGGAGCGGCAGGCCGGCAGGGTACACAAGGAGGGGAAGTCTGTCAGATGAGTGGAGCGTCGGGCATGGGCACATGGTGAATCTGCGGCGAGGAAGTGGGTGCAGGCACGGCAGCAGGCCCCTGAAGCGCTGGCCAGGCAGCAGGGGACATCCAGGGTGGGCTGCACGATGCGGCCGCAGCAGAGGGCAACGACAGGTAATTGCCCTTACGTTGCGCGGCGGCGGCGTCGGTACCGGCAGATCCGGCAACACAGCACAGCATGCGCCCTGGCGGCTGACACCACCCGGCGCGCGCCCCTCTGAACTCACCCAGTTGGTGGCCACCAGGATGACCAGCAGGTTCAGCATGACGATGCCCCGTGCGCGTTTGCTGAGGGGGATCTTGTCGAGCCAGCGGGTCATGATGGCGTCGGGGCTTTCCTGGGCTGGTGCCGCCAAAGCCGCTGCGCCTGCCGCATCCGCCGCTGCCTGCACGTGCTGCTCTGTGGGCTCTACACACGCCAGCTTGCCGCCCGCCTCCTCACGGGGGGCGTGCTTGCGCTTGTGTTGGCTATTTGCTGGCTCCTGCTGCTGCTGCTGCTGCCGCTGCTGCGCCGCCGTTGCGGGGTCATCCTGCTGCGGAGACGCCAGTGGGGGTGCCGGCGCCGCTGCTCCTTTGAGGAACATGCGCTCGAGGGAGCGCTTCAGCTCGGTGCTACGGGCATTCCGCACGGCGTTCACACGGCTGGAGTTGGGCCGAGCGTGCGCCAACACTGCGCCGCCCCGTCCAGCAGACCCACGTGCACAAGGCTCCGCGGTGGGCAGCCGGGCACAGGCTGGCATGGTGGCCAGTGTGGCCCTGATCGCTGCAGCCATGCTGCCTGACAGCGCCGCTGAGACACGCACGTGTTTGTCGAGCAACGGGCCTGTCCGCAGCAGAGGGTTGCAGGGTGCAGGTATGATTGGGTGTTTGGCTGGACCTGTAGGGCGGGGAAAGAGAACAGGGTTGGGCAGCGGCGGGTTGAAGATCGCAGCGCTTCGCACGCGCCGCACGATCCCCTCTGATTGCAACCTGGGCTTTTTGCACCCATGCATGTGTTCAAGTATTGCATACACGTCTCAGAACGTCAGGCACCCGCCATCCGGCACGTTTACGCTCTCCCCATTCGCCGCGGATCCCCGCTTGCTTTCTGCTGCCAGTGAATGCAAGCAGCTGTGCCCGCAATGGCCACCCGAGCGCCATGGAGGGAGGTGTTGCAGCGGGCGCTGAAGAAGAACTCGGGGTGCCGCCACAGCAAGTATGTGCAGCTGGCGACGGTGCGCCCCGACGGCCGCCCCGCCAACCGCACCGTGGTGTACCGCGGCTTCCTGGGCGAGAGCGATGTGCTCACATTCGTGACAGACTCGCGGTGAGAGGGGCAATGTTGGGCGTGGGGGGCTACAGGGGCAGAAGTAAGTGTCTCTGCAAGGCGGGAGGGCGCTGACGTGTTTTCAAGCGCTGCTGTGCGGCTCGCCCTCTGCCCCGCTCTGCATGCGGCACTCGCGCACACTCCCACCACCTTCTCTGCCTGCTGCCGCGATGCCGCGTGCCCGTGCAGGAGCCGGAAGATCGAGGAGATTGCGCACAATCCATGGGCCGAGGTAGCCTGGTACCTTCCCGACTCGCGGGAACAGTTTCGGCTGCTGGGCAAGGTGACAGTGGTGGACAGCGCCACATCGGATGAGAAGCTGCAAAAGGTGAGGGGAGTGGGCACTGCGTCGTATGGGTACTGGGAGCTGGGTTCTCTTGGTGGGCGGTTTGCTAGGATGGGAAGCTGCACAGGAGGTGGCGGGAGCATGATGTGGGCTTCCAGGGTGGGCCATGAAATGCAGAGGATGAGAAGTTGTGGAAGAAGCTGGTTTGGAGGAGATGGGTGGGAAAGAAGTGTCGGTTGCTGGGTCAGGTGGTGGTGGCGCACAGTGCCACACCGGATGAGAAGCTGCAGAAGGTGAGGGGGCATGGCAGGCGGATGATGAGAGCATAGGGGCTCTGCACAAGAATGGGACTGGCGGCCGCACAGTGCCACACCGGTTGAGAAGCTGCAGAGGTGGTGGGCAGTGTGGAGTTGAGCTGGGGTGCTCCAGGAGGCACTGCGGGAGCGTTGTAAGAGAAGGGGTGGGAGCAGTTTGGCCAGCCAGGCTTTTGGTGGTGGTGTGGGTGCTCGGTGGATGGTTTGTTGTGAACAGGTGAGTAGTGCTTGCTTGCTTGATGCTGCACCGGGCCTGCTCCCCTGCCCGCCAGCCTGTCCTCCCGCCCGCTCATCGCTGCCTGCTTATCCCACCGGCCCTTCTGCCTCTCCTGCTCACCGGCCTCCCCTGCCTCCCCACCTCTCCTGCCTGCCTGCCTGCAGGGCCGCCGGGCAGCGTGGAAGAACATGACCGACCCGGGTCGCCAGCAGTTCAAGTGGCCCTCCCCGGGGGAGCAGCGCGGCAGCGACGACACAATCTTCAAGCCGGGTG